>WNGS01004511.1:5789117-5845083 GCA_020271785.1 Procambarus virginalis
TATCTCAACTGCTAAAGCATACCCATTTTTTCACGTTCATGTATTCATTATAGTTTGAGTACGAGAAGAACAGCCCGGCTTAGAATTGGAACCATATAACGGCCCAACGATGTCTCACTACGACACATCAATGTACTATGTACGAAATTTCAACACCTATTGCAGAGACGTGGAGAAGGGATGTACTCGTAAACGTAGCACTTGGCACCAACAAAGATCACCGAGGACGGGAGGGTGTACTATCAGAGGTAACTTACAATAAGGGATGACGACAATGACAGCGAGGTCAATGACAATGATAGCCAAGTAAACTTGCCACCAGGCGTACAGGATGACCCCTGAACTCGAGGCTATATTTAGTATCCTTATGTCAGTCACTGAGGTCGGTCTTTTTCCGCAGTCTCAACATGGGTGGAAGAAGGGTAGCACGATGCTGGCATACAGCAAAATGTTCTTTGAGATGTAAGCTGGGGCTTCGCTAATGCGAGAAACGGCAGTTAGGCGAGCGGCTGCCATCTTAGTGAGGACTTCGACGATGGGGGTGCCAGTCCGAGAAGGAGTAAACTGAACCCGGACATCCACAGAATCAATAAGATATCTGTGTGGGAATATCATCAGGGCGGGAAAGGTCCACAACGAATACCTCAGATTATCTGGGCCATGTGATTGTGCCAAACAGGTTCTGAAGTGTAGCAGGTGTAGGAGTGTGAACAACGCCTCGGGCCACCCATAACAAGGGGAACAAAAGGTGCTGTAGTAACTACCAAGGAGATGTTCAATTTCGGTGACGGGGTAGACATCACTAGGGACACTAAAGTCGACACTGCCAGCAATAAGCAGGGGGTAGGGAGGGGGAAGGAACCAAAGAGGTAATCCTAGACAAAGCCTGGTCTGGGCCCGATACAACTGAAGCTATTGAGCTGGATCATCCAACGTGATCCGACCTTGGAGCCTGGTCACCCAACCCACGACTCTGAGAAGGGGGAATATCAAGTGAAGTTAAATAAAAAGAAAAAATCAGGCCGACTTCACTACCCCCACACCCCCCAGGATCCCTATAAGGGGGAGGCATAAGCACACGGGCAAGTAACCTCAGGGGTAACCTTAAAATTATACTTGGGTAACCAATGAGGGGCCGAATGGCATCCCAGGGATCGATAGGGAACCAACCTCACAATGCCCACTTGATCGAATGTCTTACTAGACGGGGATAACTGGACGAGGCGATTGGTTCAAGTGGGCAGCACTGGACCTCCCGTTTTAGAACTGCCCTCCCCCCTCAACCTCCACCACCACCAAAGTAGCATGTTTCCTTTCACCAACCCCCATCAGGGGCTGCAGGCCTCCATCACTTGTACCAAGAGTTCCCTCACACATCACCAGCAGTCCATCCTTCTCTCCAGCAATCCACCTGACTCCACCCATTCCAAGCCACACTTACCATACTCCCTCCCCATCCCTTTTCCCTCCTCACCATTTCTTTTATCTCCCCCCTTCCCCATCCTCACCTCTGGCCACCAAAATTTAATGTAATAAACACTTGCCCATTTCACATTCTTTGTATTTTTGAACAGTGTAATATTTACCTATTTTCGTTCCTTAAGACATGACTCCATGAGACTAACAATATTCTTTGTACTGAAAACAATACTTCACCTTACTCCACATCTTAATGCTAATCACCTTACCCAACTCACTTGCAGTTATAGGCTAATACTTCACCTTACTTCCCATCTTACAAGCAATACATTACTTCCAAACTAAAGTCATTGTCAATTTTCATCCTTTTATATCTAACACCAAACCGATTACAGATGGACACACATCACGTCTACATATATGCACTTATTCTTCAACAGTAGGAGTTGAACTTATTTTATAGTATTAGATTCAGCATATTATAGAAACAAGACATCCTAGTTATCTAAGACATTCAGACTCGCATAATCAAAGACAGCCCGAAAGGCATATTACAACAATTGTTTTTCAACTTACACTTACGTAACTTTCTAAAAAAAAATATTGACAGGTTAAAGAAGGGTTTTGGAAAATACAGGTAAAAGGTTGCATGTAAATTATACTTAAGACATATAACCTGTTAAATGTATGTGGTATTGAGAGTAAAGTTTCTCGTATAGACATGTTGTAAATAGACTTTCCTATAAATTATGTGAAAATGTTCGAGGAAATAGGTGGAAGAGAAGAAAGGCAGTGTGAGGGGGGTTATGAGAATCATTATAGAAAACTATACTTACCTGAGATAAAATATAATGTAACAGTGGTAAATGCACTAAAGTATACGGTATTAAGATATAATAAAGTAAAAATGCAAGGTCATGTAAGGGTTCGTTGGGTTAAGGTGTTGGATGAAACTGCTTTTTCCCATGAATTACAACAACAGTTACATGACAATTTGACAGAGGATAGTAAGAACAGATTTAGGTGTGATCTCAACACATTAAGAGCGAAAAACCGTTTTGTCAATAGCTCTGCTCTAGAACATGTTAAGATGGGATGGCTAGTGTAACTGTACTCTGAGGGAAACCTTTTTGGATAATTTTGTTTAGCTGAAGGTTCTTAATTATATAATAATGTGTGTTTCCATCAGAAAATAGGAATTTAAAGTTGGAGGGAATAGGAAAATAGGGCTGCTTAATTTAAGCAGGTATCTCGAGCTAACATGGTAGACAAGATAAGGATGTATGGCGACTCACTCGCCTGGGTCTGCAGTATTAATACTGTTGCAGAGATTGTTGTAACAATATCCTGAAACACACTCGCCCACATATATGAGGAAACCATTTACCTTGATTAGAAGTCTGTATTAGGAACAGGAGCGATTAAATGCTTTGTAGATTGGCCAACATAATGTATTTAGGTTTTAGCATCCAATGGCTTCCTATCAAAGAACTGCAGACCAATGGTGCTTTTGACTTTTGTTATTCAAATTTAGGAGCTTGGGAATACAGGACATTGTTCAAGACGAACATCGAACGCATGTCCCCAGTGTCCATTTACTAGAAATCTTCCAGTCTACGAATATTCCTATTGCTCTTGGGAAAATTATTCATCCAGCAAGGATCACATTATCTGATCCAGCCCAAATATCACCATCATCAGTTACACGACCAAGACTCATGGCTGGCTCTATTTGTGTCAGGACATGAAAATTATCTAAGTAATGTGAGTTAACTCTGAGTGTTCCAAACCCTGATGTACCCAACCCTCTGCGCCTATTAACTCTATCTGTTCTTTTGGGTATGGTTCATTGAACTTGAGTTGCTTATGACGCCTTGAATTTTTAATTGCAATAAGATTATTGAGGTATAGTTAGTTAGGAGTTAGGAGAAAGTAAATTAGTTATAGTAAGTTAGGAGAAGGGGAGAGGGTTAGGAGAAGGGGGAGGGTTAGGGGAAGGGGGAGAGGGTAAGGGGAAGGGATGAGGGTTAGGAGTAGGGGGCGAGGGTTAGAGGGGGAGAGGATAAGGAGAACGGGAAGGAGGAGAAGGGGAGAAGGGTAGGAGGCGGGAGGAGAAGGGGGTGTGGGAAGGGGGAGAGGGAAGGGAGGAAGGGGAAGGAGAAGGGTGAGGAGAAGGGGTGAGGAGAAGGGGGTGAGGAAAGGGGAGAGGAAAGGGGAGAGGGTGAGGAGAAGGGGAGAGGGTGAGGGGAAGGTGGAGAGGGTGAGGGGAAGGGGGAGGGGAGGGAAGGGGAGAGGGGAGGGGGAGAGGGTGAGGAGAAGGGGGGAGAGGGTGAAGAGAAGGGGGAGAGGGTGAGGAGAGGGGGGAGAGGGTGAGGAGAAGGGGGAGAGGGTGAGGAGAAGGGGGAGAGGGTGAGGGGAAGGGGAGAGGGTGAGGAGAAGGGGGGAGGGTGAGGAGAAGGGGGAGAGGGTGAGGAGAAGGGGAGAGGGTGAGAAGGGGGGAGGGTGAGGAGAAGGGGGGAGGGTGAGGAGAAGGAAAAGAGGGTGAGGAGAAGTGAGGGAAGGTGAGCAAAAGTGGAGAACAACGCACCAGAATAAGACACGCCTGAGAAAGAGGGAGGACAGCAATTGAGGCGTCTCCTCGGGGAAAGATAAACGATTGCGATGTTTCAAATTGAGGATGGCTTGCTGGTGTGTGTTCCCATGTGCGGGAGAAGGTAGGGCGGCCGTCACCACAGTTGGTGCAGTGAGCGCGGGGAGAAGAGCACTCCGTCATAGAGTGACAGGAGACGCCACACAGGAAACAAGACGAACAACATGGCGACGGGTAGGGTGCAGACGCCCAGCGTCTCCTCACTGAAAACCTTGGCAATGTTGAGGGAACTTTGAGACATGCAACCACCTGGTACGCACTCGGATCAAGATTTTCCCACCGTGCTTTGAGGAGGATCAAGAAGGCTCCTTCCTAGACAGTAGACATTATAGCAAGGCGAACAGACGAGAAGCGGACCGTTGCCACTACCGCGAGGCCAACACTGGTCATCCCGGCCCCACGGGGGTCTCATGAAACACATCCACTAAACCGAAGTAGACCAAATTCTCCTGCCTTGAAAACTTTAATAATTTCATTTGGTGACCAACGCTACTTTAGATAGGAGTATTTTCGAAAACAGCAAAACAGAGGGTATAATTGACTATTACATTCCAAAGACTTTCAAAGATTAAGGTGCACAATGTCAGGCCCAACAAGCTAAATAAATTAATCGCAGTGGACTACACCAGTACGATGAACTAGAGCTTTCTGCTATTACTGCATGAAATCTGTGGATATAAAGTACGTTGTTATGAACCATTAGGTGGCAGATTAAAGAAATATATCATCAAACATGTCCTAAACATTAGCGACGAAGACATCAAAGTGCAACTACAAGCAGATTCAAGTCTACAAAGTTAAAAGGTTTATGTGTAAAATTGCTGGAGAGCTGTGTGATAAAGACACTACCTTGCTTACGTTCCTAGACGACCCGATCGGGTCTGGATAAATGGCTTTTACCTCAAGCAAGATCTAAACATAGAACGTCCGATTCAATGCTTTAAATGTAAAGAATTCAACTACACTTCGCAAGAATGTACTAAGTATATTAGATGGAATCTGTTCTGGTGGCCTTTCCCACAAACACACGAGCATCAAAAATACTTAAATGTTCAAATTGTGGTGGTAACTATAACATTAGATCAAAACAATGCCCCTTCATACATAACTGCCAAGATTACTAAGAGCTACTCTATCCAGCACCAACATGCAATACAGTAACGTACTCAAATAACATAACACAGTGCTTAACCACCACCCACCAACACATGTCTCATGTACCAAAGCAAAAAGCATTAAAACATCCATCACAGAACTTAAACATTTCCTTCACTCATCAAAACCTGAAATACCTTTCGTAACCGAATCCTGACGCTCTCACAAACAATCCACTTTTCAAAAACTTTCATTCACAGAGACTGGACAGACCTTCTCGTATGGGGAAAGGCGTTTTCCTTTTAACACGACGTAATAAGAATGAAGGTAACCGCGGAAAGCCTAATGCGGAATACGAGGCAGCTCCTGTTTATAACCACCCAGTCTCATTCATATATATGTCTAACCTACGCTTGAAACAATCAAGGGATCGTTTCAAGCGTAACATGATGTGTAAATCTGTAACACTTAATTTTCTGAACGGTAAACTAGAAACAATAGCATGTTTAATAACCTATAATGGTACACGCATGTCTGTCTTTGGTATATTCAACCTGGTGGCACAAAATTAATTGAACTGGATTTCTATCTTGACCAATTACGACACCCAATCATTGTTACAGGCGATGTTAATGCTAACCACCCCACATGGAGTAGAGGCAGCCAGAACACTGCTGGCACCGAACTACATAACTACCATGACACTGCACCACATTCTTCTTTCACCACCCTAACTCGCGACTTATTTTAAATACAGAACCGGTTATGAAGCGTCAATTGATAGCTGCTTTGGTTCGGCACACTTTCATCGTTGACGACAGTTTCACACTGGACCAAATTTCCCAACTTTCAGCTGCCAACCCATCCCCTAACACTTCCCCAAGTGGAACATTAAGAAACTGGATACAAAAATGGGCTGATACTGTCCGTCTCCCGATACAGATAATATAGACCCTAAACACAAGACTGTCTAACAATCACCTCAACCATTAATTCTGCAGCAAATGTTCAGGAAAACGTCGGGACATAGGTCTAACAGATCACTTAAATCGAGACGTTGCCTACGAATGCACCTTTTTATGTTGGGTTTGGTGGACTGTGACAGTTGTGTTCATTGTGGGGTTTAAGAGACTCAACTGCATGTTTTATATTCTTGCGAGCGGGTTGTAGGATTGGAGGACTGGTTGCAGGATACTACTGTGGGTTTTTGTGGACCAGGGTTGCGGGTGGATTTGTTGTCATTCCTCGGGAAACAGGAACATTCGAAATACACAAGGGGGATATTGATTTCGGATTATGTTTTTTTGTTTGTGGGTTGGACGGATGGAGGGAAACGATATGGGTTAAGTTTTGGAATTTTTGCGAGGACGGTTGTGGTATACTGAGTGGTGGTTATGGCGGAATTTTCCGAGGGAGCTTGTTCACGGGGGCTATTGTGGGGAATTTGTTGCAGGTTGTGGGGTTTTTGTTGTGTGTTCTCTTAGTCCTATAATGTGTTTTATAATTGTTGTGAAGGTCTTCTCCTTTGCCTGGTTGTTCCTCATTACATATTGTGACATATTGTGTGTGTTGTTTATGTGCTTTATATATATATATCTTTCATGTGTTTGTTGTTGTGGACTGTTGCGCTGTGCATTGTTTGGAAGGTTTTCTGTTTCTGTAATGTTGTGTGTGAGTTGGTTTGTGTGTCTTGGTGCACAGTGTTTGTGAGCGGTTGTTGTTGTACTGGAATTGTGCTTTGTGTTGTGTGTGTTTTGCGTTATGTTTACACTATGTTACGTTTTGTTGCTTTGGTGTTCTTTGTAAATATTTTGTCTGTATATTTGTTGTGTTCCTGTGGTGATGTTTGATGCTGGTACAGTACCATCTCAGTGTTATGGTAGTGGTAACGGTCCCAGAGTTTCGGGCCCTGGTGTGTGATCGTGGCACCGTGTGGGTGGTGTGTTTTAGTTTTGTGCGTTTCACTCTTGTTTTGCTATGTTTTACCGATATATACTGACCGTGTGTTGTTCGGCGGGTGGGGTCTACTCCTGTTTTCTTTTGCATTACATTGTTTTGTGTGTTATGTTTTATGTACAGTTCAATTGCACTGGTGTACTTCATCTCTTGTGTTTGTTTTGTATTTGCTGTGTTATTATGTTCTCTGTATAAAATTGTTCTGGTGCTTTCGTGCATTGTTTTTTATGTTGCATTTATATGTTGTTTCCAATTACGAAAAAAAACTTAGACCGCGGGTGGAACTAGGAATGTGTACGAACAGTGGTTTTACGCCGCCATGCTACGAAAAAAAAACTCGTCAACCCTCGCTACAAAACTGGGTCACAGTCTCAGGCGAGCCACAGCAGCAGCTTAAAGACACGATACTGTCAGCAAAGTGCGCATCCTGGGCAAAATGTTGTGACAGTCTCACGCCCACTACGCCACATTCGAAAGTCTGGGTTACATTTAAAAGCATTAAAGGTCTACCACCATTCCCTTCGTTTCCCCTGATGATCAACGGCTCACTCTGTCAAATACCTCAGGAGCGCGCCAATGCTCTTGCTGAATGTCTTAAATTGACTCTTTCAATCCCTTTCATGCCCAAGAACTCTCCCTCAGACAAGACATTGACCGTGCCGTACCGCTGCCCATGCTCGGCGTCGACAACATTTACACTTTAAGCGAGCAACAATTACCTTTAACCGACTTACCTGTTGTCAATGCACCAGGTGACGATGGAATGTCATAGGCACTTATACAGCCCATCTTCCTGTTTTGGTAGTACTTATAGGAAGGATGAGTACCATAACACATACACCGGCGTACAACGCAATAAGTTGAAACCGGTACTATTGAAACTGGACAAACCGGAATTTCATTTTCTATGTTGCAAAGACAAACTAAACTAAACTAATCTAACCTTCCGAGGCCTAATACAAGGTATATGAGGCTTAATATCGTACATGTGTGTGCTATACTAGGCCTAGGAATATTTAAATTCTTTTAGCTTCATGTTTTTGACTCTTATAAGGTGAATAGTTCAAAGTGCTATTATCTACTTGCTTAGCACAGTGCAAGGATTTCAGGTATTTTATCTTTAGTGATAAGATAGGTTGCAATATCAGACAACGCGAGTTTAGATTTCTCTCTAAATGGCTAAATTTTTACTACAATCCAAAATATAGTGTTCGAGTGTGTGTCCCTGTCTTAGTCCACACACTTTGCACTCTACTTCATCTAGATCCCTATACAAGCCGAACTGCCAGAGATATCTGTAACCAAGTTTTTTTCGAGCTGTGACAAAGACTATTAGTCTACTGCTTTTGTTACTTGCCCAATGCACACGTTTTACTTGACACATTTCATTGTGATAAACTATGGACCTGCTAGTTCCAGTTTGCACTGTTTAACTTTCTTCAAATTCATCCAGGAGTTCTCGTCTAATGATTCTTTTAAGGGACCTATTTGATAACTCAAGATTCCGTTCAATACTGTCTTTATTTACTGCAGCTTTAGCAAGGGCGTCAACTTTATCATGTTCCTGCTGGCCAATGTGAGAAGGAATCCACAACATTTTTTATATATTTACCTCCTTGTTAAGTATGCTTATATATGTGTGTCTGGCTTATGAGACTAGCACGTTATTACTTGATTGCAAACTATTTATTGCAAGTAGTGAGGCAAAGGAGTCTGAAATAATTAAGCTGTCTACTTCAATATTGTCAATAATTTCGAGTGGTACCAGTATTGCTACAAACTCAGCTTGCATTGTGGAAGCCCAGTTACTAATTCTTATATTCCTTTGAATTGTGCTACCATCGGGCAGATCCACGTTAGTGCTTTCTTAAATCTGTTTTCAGATTTTCACTAAAAAATAGTTTGTTCATCAACCCATCCTCACTATACACAACACTTCCCTCCAACACGTACGAGAACATAAATAGCTTGTCATGCAGTTCGACTCCTCCTTACTTACCTGGAAAGCACACATTCAAAATCTTAAACAGACGGCATTACCACGAATCGTCATACTTAAAGCTCTCACTGGCACCACCTGGGAGCACATCATAAATTGTTTGTTCCGTTCCTATATAATCTACATTTGCAGCCAACTAGACTGTTGCTGATAGGCATATACGTCGGCTGCGCCTACGACCTTTCAGAGCATTGGAGTCGTGCATAATAGTGCCATGCGTCTTGTATGTAGCGCAATGCGTTTCATTCCTTTTCTTGGCTTTCAAGTGAAAACTTATTTGTTACCTTCCTGGATGTATAGTTGTTGGCTTGTTGAGAACACAAAGATAATCACTTCAGCAGTTTATTGAGTAAGGTAACAACGTATATATCTGGCCTGGCGAGGTCCTTCCTACACCGAGGTCTGTGAGAATACTGACTGGTCACCAGAACGGCTGGTACCAGCTCTCTGTGGGGAATGACGTCAGAGGCTTACTTTATTTGTGATTGGTTATCCCAACCGTCGTACAATTTGAATACTAACAAACTGGCCTCAGAAGCTTAGCCACCACACGAAAATATGTGCTAACTATCTGTCCCTTTACACCACTGCTCACCCAACACACCAATACAGATAAAACAAATTAGCCCAACAGTTAGCCCACATAATCCCCGCTTCCCCACCATTTACAACCTTTTCTCACACGGGCTACAAATAACCTCAATACAGACGTTACTTTACTCCAAACTGAAACCCAACTTACTATATCCCCTATTCCACCTTGGCTTCAACAAATTCTAAATCATCAATAGAACTGGAAGACGCCACTCTAAAGTCTGCAACAATCTTAGCCATAGCATCAGTCTTTGTTTCAACGATAAAAAATGTCAAAAAAAGTGATTTACACAGATGGATCTCGCATCATCCAAAACCACACAACCTTGGCCACTAGCGCTGTATGGATCCCGCAATGCCATCTTAAGCAGGGACGGCGGTTACCAAATCAAAAATATTTCACAGTTGAATTATACGCCATATACCAAGCTCTACAAATAATCACAACATTACCAGCTGGAACATACAATCTGCAGTGACTCCAAGAGTGCGATTCAAGCAATTAAGTACTCCTCCATAACACGTAAAGAGTTTGTCCAACCATGCCATCAACTTCTCCATGAACATAAACTTAAAGGTTATGATATCTCAATACAATGGGGACCAGCGCATTGTGACAAACTCCATGATAAACTTGTCGATAAACTGGCCAAAGCTATGCAGAACACGTCTTACATTACCTGTCGTGTAATTCCTCATATGGCACATGAAGCCTTTAAAGTTACTATCACCCAAAATTTTGTAACGAAATGCAAAATGTCATGCTCATCTCTATACTATGGGTCCATAACAAAAGAAATGAGAAACTTCGAAACATGTCAGGTATAAAACCAGAGAAATTGATATAACAATGACCAGATTATGGCTGGGACAAACCAACAAACTTTGCATTCACTGCCATGTGCCAGAAACAATTGAACACTACCTCCTTCACTATTTTCTACATCATAATGACAGTAAACTTTAAACAAGAACTTTACATCCTTCAAATTAACATCGAGCATATATTAGGAGGGTGACTTCCCTTTACATTTAAAATATCAAACAGTTAACCTTAATATTTGAATCTGTAAAATATCCAATAGTCGACTGGAGCTAAATATCTCCAGTCGACCAGCACATTGATCCACATGTGACACAGCCATATACCTCGCACCACCAACAACCAAACAGAAAACAAATAACTCGCGATCAGCTGACGCCATAAACAACGATGTTTTAAAATAAACGTCTCGCCCTACAGTGTGGCAAGTCCCCCTCGAACACGCGCCTCTTTTTTAGTCGCCGCTCCTCTATAGTAAAAGCCAACAAACACCCTTCAAACCTTGTCATTCTTAACACTGACGCGCCACGGTGACGCGTCGCCCAACATTCGTACTCGTGCAGTCATCGGGGTGATAAATCCTTCATGCAAACTACTCGTACCATCAGGAAGAAGACACCTCACATGTCCACTTGAAGGGACCATGTTCAAATCTTGAGCACCTATTGCAGAGGCGAGGAAAGGGGATGTACTCCTGAATTGAGCATCTGGCACCTGCAAGAATTACGGATGACGGAAGGTACCTACTATCAACAGGGATTATTACTACGTGAAGAGGCTGACGACCTCGAGTGGGTCAAGTGAACGTATCAATCTGGAGGGTAGTTGTCAGCCTTGGGCCTGAAGGATGTATTTAATATCATAACAACAGTGTCTGAGTTCCCTATCAACCATTTTTAGAAATCCAATTTGGGGTCTCTAATGAAGGCCAACAAAGACAAGCAGTTGGCCTCTTCTTGAGAAAGCGGCTGCAACATGTACAGGTGGAGTTAATAGTGACAAAAGTATCCACTGAATCAACTGTGTGTTTATGGATGAATAAATCATCAATGCACATAGGATCAACACGACAAATCAAAATATCAGTTCCCTTAGCAGGACAAAACAAATCCTAGAGTGAAGTAGAATAGGAAGGAACCACGTGTGTTCGAGTGTGGAGGCGACGGTGCCGAGCACCTCCTGTAAAAATAGGGGTAATCGTGGAGAGCACCTCTACGATTAAGTCCCACACACACTCACCATGGAGCCACAATTAGGGAATAGAACACCCGATAGGATTGGATCTCCCAGGGATGCATCATGGATATACACCCCGCAATAGTCACCTCAAAATCCATCAGTTCGTCGAGATCGAGATCAGCAATGAAGGCAAGATTTGATATAAAAGATTTCCCCTCGCCTGACCAATTCAGGTATTACAGTTCTACAGGTAAGAGTGCCTTCCCAATCACCCGGCGTCAGAACAGAAGACGACAACGGAAATAATATACATGAATGACACTAAGTCGATTGGAAGGAACAGCCAGAAAGAAGAGGTGGGGAGGAAAAATGAACGATAAGGAAGTGGAAAAAGCAACCAGCAAAATTCGTAAAGACGAATTTTGAGGAGCACAAGGCTTCAAAAGGGCAGAGGAAATGTTGTTCTTTTGTAGCATCACACTCCGACAGCCACCCACCAAGCCCCCTCACGAAGACAAGGGGCTGGAAAGGGAGGGAGGAAATATTATACCAAACATGTTAGAAAAAAGAAGAAAGAAGGCGAACCTGGTGTTTCGCTCCAGGGAAAGAAACATGAGCCCGATGTCGGAGGAGGAAGACAACCTACTCAAACTTAAAATGAAAATATGAGCATAAAGAAATAGATTGGACTTCCCTGCAGTTGAGACTGTAGGCACGAGAAGAACAGTCCGATTTAGAATGGGCATAGGAACCACATAGAAGGCACAAAGACACCTCACTACGACATTTCAATGCTCCATGCTTGAATTTCCAACAAATATTGCAGAGACGCGGAGAAGGGATGAACTCTTGAATATCCCTTGGCACCAGGGCCTGGGGGGGGGGGGGGCCTTACTATCAAACGTTACCCGAAAGGGATGACAAATGGTGGCTGTGATGGTGGTAGTGGTGGGTGTAGTGGTGGGTGTAGTGGTGGCCAGCCAGAGGCTTAGGGCCCGTGCAGGGATATTCCTGGAAAAAAACTACGACCACGAGGTAGCCAAGTAACGGTGCCAACCAGGAGTACAGGATGACCCTGAGCTTCGAGGATATATTTAGTATCCTCATGGCAGTCCCTGGGGTCTCTTTCCGCAGTCTCAACATGGGCTGGGAGAATAATGGTGCCGATGCTATCATTAAGTAAGATGTTCTTTGACACCCTTACTGGGGCCTCGCCAGTGCAAGAGAGGGCATCGAGGGGAACGGCAACCTCCCTGGAGGAGGCTTCGACGATGCGGGCGCCAGCTCGGTAAGGTGTAAAGTGAAGCCGGGCGTCCATAGAATCAATCAGATGTGTGTGAAAATCATCAGGGCGGGAATGGTCAACAATGTATTGTCTTTAGAGTCATCAGAGTATCTGGGTCATGTGATCATGCCAAACAGGTTCTGAAGTGTAGCAGGTGTAGGAGTGTGTGTACTCGACGGTGGAAACAAAGTCTCGGGCCACCCATAACAAGGGGAACAACAGGTGCCGTAATGATTACCAAGGAGATGTTCACTCCAGGTGACATGTAGACATCACCAGGGACACTGAAGTCGACACAGCCAGGAAGACGCAGGCGGTAGGGACTGGGGGTAGGGACTGGGGGGTAGGGACTGGGGGGTCGGGATGTGGAGGAAAGAATCAAAAGAGAGTAATCCTAGACAAAGCCTGTGGAGCCGGATCTTCTAACGTGATCAGCCTCGGATCCCTTCTCAGACTCGCGGGTCACACAACCCACGAGTCTGAGAAGGGAAAACATGAACTGAAGTTATACAACATAAAATAGGGGAACGCCATCACTGCCCCCACCCCTCGCGAGCCCCATAGGGAGAGGCACGAACACTTGGGGAAGTAACCTCAGTGGTAACCGGAACATTATACGTGGGTAATCAATGAGGGGCAGAATGGCATCCCAGGGATCTATAGGGAAACCAACCCCACAATTCCCATTTGACCCGATGTCTTACTAGACGGGACTAACTAGACGATCCGATTGGTTCAGGTGGGCAGCACTCGACCTCCCGTTCCCCCTCCCCCCCCACCAAAGAAGCGTGTAGCCCCCCCCCACCAAAGTAGCGTGTAGCCTCTCTCCCCCCCCCCACCAAAGTAGTGTGTAGCCTCACTCACCCCCACCAAAGTAGCGTGTAGCCATCTCCCCCTCCAAAGTAGAGTGTAGCCTCCCCCTCCCCCCCCCTGTAAGGGGCCGCAGCCGTTCGAATGACAAATTCCGGACAAAGGAACACCAGAGAATGTACAGGTCACAACACACGGGATTAGATTTCGCTCGTGCGCCGCCAGGAGCAGGCATGAGCAGTAGGAGCAGGAGCCTCCACAGTAGGCAGGAGAGGGGACCAGGAGCCGCCACCAACACCTACAAGAGGGCGGTGCATAAGAGCCCTCTCACCACGTCAAGGCTCTAACTACTGGTTTGGACTCGGGTCACCCACACAGCTCCGCCAGTCTTTCGAAACTAAAAAAAAAAAAAAAACTTTCTCCGGCATTGAGAACTGGCAGGACTCTGCTCTCATTCTCACACACCCTAGGCTGTCTATAGTGTGCGTTCTCCTTTACACACTGATCAATCATCTAATATCTTAGAAGCCTCTGCTTTTCCTCTTCTTATGCTGCATTTTGAAGGATTTATCTGCCCTCTCGTGTAAACGCCTCAAAGCCTCAAATTTCATTTATCTCTCTACTCGGAGGGTTGCTCCTCTTTCTCACGATCCCATCTCAAGGCTTAAAATTTTACCCCCTTTTTTCATCACATTTTAACGCCAATTTTACCCACTCCACCCACGAGTCCCACTGTTTGAGGTTCTTTACCGAACCTGAAACGAGGTCCCGTGTTTATCAAGTGGTTCTCCAGTGCTCAGTGACTTATACATGTCGCCAGAAACCCTCAACAGTCACTACCCTCAACAGTCACTACACTCACCAGAACCACCAGTCACCTCTGCTCTCCTCAACGCCGGCACTAATATCTGATATTTACGACAAATCCTCCCTGAAACCGCATAATTCAGCTTGATGCTGGCCACATTTTAAATGCCTGCCGATACGGCAACCCCAAAGTGCTATACATTAAACTACATCTCTATCAGTGTACATAATTGCCGTAAATTGTCTTATATAATTATCTGAATTTGTCCATTGTGCCACATTATGTCTCTCCGGGAATCAGTTTACAGCTGCTTACTCTACTCATAGAAGCTCATAATAAAGTCACTTGTCACAAATTTTGTCACTTGACCAGAGACAGTATCTCTGCTGACGTCACTGACTACTAATCTACGTCATAGCATTTGCCTTTGTTTATTAAGTGACTTATCCAACTTTTCTCAAGTAGTGATTAATCATCAAACATCATAATATGGCAGCAAATGAAGCAAAAGGAAATTGTTACGCACCTTAAAAATTGATAGATTTCTGTCCCACGATGAGCTATTAATAACTTACCTGAAATGACACAAAGACTAATTATTTATATTCTTTTTGACACATACATTAAAATCCAAATACACCACATGAATAATCATATTTTAATCCACACTTATAAATAGCGGAGATAAAGGTGACGTTAGAGCACCGAAGTGTTGCTTACCTTGGGCTGAAGGTCGGTGGGGCCGGAGTACCTCGTCTAGCGGGGTCAGGCTGGGTCAGGTGGTTGACCCAACATTGCCTTCGACACATTCTCATACACAAATTTAGCACGACGACGTAATGTTTCAACACAGAGCAAGAAACACTCCACGAAGGTACCGACACGCATATATTTTTGCAACAGCAGTTAAGGCTGCTATCCAATAATTCGTCTAATATGTCCTGTAAAACACTGAACTATTCCTAAGGAACACTTTGCCACGTCCAGCAGTAACGGCGTTTTTTAGCCCTGATGTCTGCCTTATTCCTCACCGATATTCACAACATAGTTCACGGTCCTTACTAAGCAAAGAACGAATAATTGATGTACCCGCATCCAGTATACACAAATTTATTTTCATGTCAACAGTCAAGTCACAACACTCCAGTAGTCTGTCAATATTAAAATGTCCTGTCACTTGAACACTCTGTAATTGAAAACTTCCATCACTTTTTCCAGCAGTAGTGTTAAAATTCATCATGAAGCCTTTTCATATTTATGTGTCACCACAGTACGTGCACGGTCACCACAATATGTCCTTCTGCTACCAATTTATACTAAACTGCCGCGCGGAAGCAATCCAAAGGTTGTTCGTGTTTCGAATGAACCCGCTCGAAGCCATGTGTTTCATCACAGCTCAGCTGGAAACCACAACACATCCTTCAACCCCAAGCTGTAATCACGTAATGCTTTACGTAGATTAAAAAATTGGTCAGTATATGACTTACATGTTGTGAACCCGACGGCCCTCGTTTTGACGACGAGCTGTGAAAACATTGCTCAAATGTTGCGTTCACTTCCTTTGTTCAAAGTGCACGTCTCTTCATCTCGTTCTCCTAACCAAGGACTAAAAGCGTGTTAATTCAGCATCCAACCCGCCCCTCCCCCTGTTTATGAATGCACAGCACTTTACACATGATTATATAATAATTATTTTATATTAGAAAAATTTCAGATATTCAATACACATGACGTTAAAGTTGCTGAAGACGTTCTGGAAACGGCCATAGGTTAAGAATGAGTTAATAATTCCACCCACGTACACCAAATACATATAATTACCTACAGGACCAAAACACCTAACCTAGCCTATCAAGGCCGAATTATACACAAAGTTTATTACATACAAAAGGTAATTTCTTTTCACGAAAATGTAGTTTTAGTTACACAGTACTTTATATATAACGAATGTGCTTTTGTGTGGGGGGGGTGGGGGCTTGATGGAAACTTGGATGAGCAGACTTGCGTTGCTTATACAGACGGGCTTATGAAGAAGCACTGAATTATATGTGTTAAACGCACGTGGGAAAAACATTTAGGGAATGTGCACCTGGAAATTAGGATATGAGTTCTAAACATTCGGCCAATGTTTTGAGGTGACTCGTATGCAACCTGTCCTCACACTAGGCTTTTTAAAGCAGCGGCCGTTCTCCTCAGACGAATTCATAAAATTTAAGATACTGTGTATTAAAAATTGGTTTGTTCTCTGGCGTAGATTAGGTTAGGTTAGGTGTTTAGGTTCTGGTGGCAATTAATTGTATTTGAAGTACGTGGTTGAAGCATTTATAGAATTGTGGTTCAGAGGACTTGAGCGAAACACTAGTTCCGGAAGTGTTCGGACGTCATCAGTTGTGAGTCATGTGTAAACCCCATTTCATTCATAAACTGGGGTTTGGCGGGTGGATTAACGAGCCTCGATCTTTTTATGAGAGGGCGGGCTGAAGGAAGGGTTGAATTGCATCACCCCAATTATTTCCAATAGGACCTAAACACCATAATCTAACCTAACCTAGATTTAACTATACAACAAGTTCTGACATATAGCAGTATTAACCCATTTGAGTAAACAGTGATTGTGAGTACACGACAGGTAAAATAGTACATTATCTTCAATTTGGAGTCGCCCTCCGCTTGGACCATCATAGCCTGGGGAAGGGTCGTCAGAGTATTGAGTCACTATGTATGGTTTGTGAGTGCTGGGCTGTGGTGGGTGTGTGACGGAAATACGAACAATTTTCCTGAAAAATTTCACCGCTTCTGACGTATAATAGAAACACGTATTTAGTGAAAGTGATGTACTGGAACCGGATGCTGTAATGGTAACGCCTGATTGTGTATCATACAATTATAACGTTTTAACGGGTGCAGGCACCTTAATTATTCGTTTCTTCTCTGGCAATGTCCTAAACGTGCACTTTCTGTAGTTTTCATTGAGTTATGTGCGAGAAACCAGAAACACCGCTACTGCTCTACGTGGCCAAGTGTTGACTCGTGATAGTTTAGGGTTTTACAGGAAATATTAGACGAAACCTTAACTGATGTAGCAAAAATGCATACGCGTCGGTACCTTCCCCGTGCAGTGTTTCTTGCCCTGTGATGAAATATTACGTCAGTTTGAAAATTTATGTACGCGAGCGTGTTGAAGGCAATGTTGGGTCAACTTATTGGTCAGTCTGACCCGCTAGACGAGGTACTCCGGCCCCAGCGACCTTCAGCCCAAGGTTAGCAACACCTCGGGTGCTCGAGCGTCACCTTTACCTCCGCTGCTTATAAGTGTGGATTAAAATATGATTATGTGGTATTTGAAGATTAAATAGATAAAATATTAGAAAGAATATAACAATTAATTTTGTCATTTCAGGTAAATTATTAATAGCTCTTCGTGGGACTGAAATCTACCAATTTTCAAGGTACGTAACAATTTCCTTTTGCTTTAATTACTGTCATACTATGATTTGTGATAATTAATCACAACTAAAGAAAAGTTGAATAACAAAGTCACTTCATAAAAAAGGCCTGTGCTGTGACCTTGAGGAGGACAGTCCGAGTGACAACGTCAGCAGAGATACGCTATCTCTGGAAAATAGTGCAAGTTTAACCTAGGTTCTGTCCGTTAAAAGAGGGATCGCCAATCGTTGAGTCCGAGGATTAGATGTTGTAGGGGAAAAAAGGGGCCCTGTGTGAACGATTCTTAGGGGCACAGTCTTTAAGAATACTGAGTGCGTGGAGACGCATTTGGGGGCTGAAATACGTCCAACAAGCGGTGTCACACTGCCTAACCAATCTGAAGTAAGCTGGCTGGTCAGATTTTGTTGAGGACTGAACAGGATGTTATTGTAGTCAGGTTTTCTGAAGGGTTTATACAAGCACACAAAACGACGTATACCCCTGTTGATCGTCCACCTGTTAACTTGACTGATCTGTCAGGTATCTGAATGGGTAACAAAGAAGTGACTTTGTTATGAGCTTCTGTGTATAGAATAGCAGCTGTAGACGTTACTCCCATAGACACATAATGTGGCTCCATGGACAAATTCAGATAATTCTATAACTGAAAAAAAGCGGCAATTATATTCACTGATGGAGATGTACCACTCTGCAAAGCACTTTGGGGTTACAGTATCTGCAGCGTCGAAAATGTAGTCAGAATGAAGCAGTTTTGTGCTGTTTGAGGCAGGATGCGTCCTATACATAGGTGTTGAGGAGAGAAGAGCTGACTGTCACTTCTGGTAGGTATAGTGACAGGTGAGAGAGATGAGAGCAGAGGTGACTGGTTCTTCTGGAGGATGTAGTGACAGGTGAGGGTGTCTGGCGACATGTAAACTTCAGTGAGCACTGGAGAACCGCTCGATAAACACGGGGCCTCGTTTCAGGTTCGGTAAATAACCTCATTCAGTGGGACTCGTGGGAGGAGTGGGTAAGATTGGCGTTAAAACGTGGTGGGAAAAAGGGTGACATTTTAAATCATTAGATAAGATCGTGAGAGAGAAGAGCAGCCCGCCGGGAAGACAGATAAATTAAATTGCAGGCTTCAAGGTTGATATACGAGAGGGCAGATAAATTCTTCGAGATGCTGCATTAGTAAGAGGAGTATCAGAAGATTCTAAGTTTTAGGATGAATAGATCAATGTCTAAAGGGAAAATAGACAGCCTAGGGTGTGTGAGGATAAGAGTAGAGTCCTTTCAGTTTTCAGTGCCAAAGAAAGCAGCTTTTTTCCGTTCTGAGAAACGGGCGGACCTTCGTGAATGACTTAATAAATGCTTGGCTACACTAAGGCTGGAAAGTTTACCTAGAAAGTAGAGAGATTTACTAACATTGTCACTGGAGGAACGTAGAGATACAAGAGTTAAAAAAGCATGATATTACCAGCTTCGAGCAATCACCCTAGAATGAACCACGTAAATTAAAAAAAAAACACAAGTATCGGATATAATGTTTACTTATATATCTGGGCAGGTATACAGTCTTGACTATGGCAGTCAAGACTGGCACTAGTCTTGACAGATACTGCCAGTCAGACCAGATGAAGGATTGGGACGAAATGGAGTTATGATAAATTTAGAGCCGCTTCAGAAATCGTTGAACCTGGTTGATCCGAAACCAGTTGAGTGATAGAAAGCTCCTGACTTTGTTTGAAATGACCAGGATAGTACGAATAAAAAACAACGATACGCAGTTGATGCCGGATGACACGCCAAGGGGTCAAAAGCACGCAAGTTTCACCAGTTATATATATATATATATATATATATATATGCAAACAAGCCTGAATGGTCCCCAGGACTAGATACAACTGAAAACTCACACCCCAGAAGTGACTCGAACCCATACTCCCAGGAGCAACACAACTGGTATGTACAGGGATGCCTTAACCACTTGACCATCACGACCGACATAAGGAAGTGATAGCCTGAGCTATATGAACCACTTCCCCGCCGGCACCTGGATGGTTATCTTGGGCATAGCATTTTATCAAATCACCTCTTTTTGGGGGCAACACGTAAGGAACACAATGCAAACAAGCCTGAATGGTCCCCAGGACTAGATACAACTGAAAACTCACACCCCAGAAGTGACTCGAACCCATACTCCCAGGAGCAACGCAACTGGTATGTACAGGGATGCCTTAAACCACTTGACCATCACGACCGGACATAAGGAAGTGATAGCCTGAGCTATATGAACCACTTCCCCGCCGGCACCTGGATGGTTATCTTGGGCATAGCATTTGGCGTGTGAGTTTTCAGTTGTGGGGTGTGTGTTTTCTGGGGTGTGAGTTTTCAGTTGTATCTAGTCCTGGGGACCATTCAGTCTTGTTTGCATTTGTGTTCCTCACGTGTTGCCCCCCCCAAAAAAGAGGTGATTTGATAAAATGCTATGCCCAAGATAACCATCCAGGTGCCGGCGGGGAAGTGGTTCATATAGCTCAGGCTATCACTTCCTTATGTCCGGTCGTGATGGTCAAGTGGTTTAAGGCATCCCTGTACATACCAGTTGCGTTGCTCCTGGGAGTATGGGTTCGAGTCACTTCTGGGGTGTGAGTTTTCAGTTGTATCTAGTCCTGGGGACCATTCAGGCTTGTTTGCATTTGTGTTCCTTACGTGTTGCCCCCAAAAAGAGGTGATTTGATAAAATGCTATGCCCAAGATAACCATCCAGGTGCCGGCGGGGAAGTGGTTCATATAGCTCAGGCTATCACTTCCTTATGTCCGGTCGTGATGGTCAAGTGGTTTAAGGCATCCCTGTACATACCAGTTGCGTTGCTCCTGGGAGTATGGGTTCGAGTCACTTCTGGGGTGTGAGTTTTCAGTTACATATATAATATATATATATATATATATATATATAATATTATATATATATATATATATATATATATATATATGCGAACAAGCCTGAAAGGTCCCCAGGACTGTATGCAACTGAAAACTCACACCCCAGAAGTGACTCGAACCCATACTGCCAGGAGCAATGCATCTGGTATGTACAGGGACGCCTTAATCCGCTTGACCATCACGACCAGACATAAGGAAGTGATAGCCGAAGCTATTTGAACCACTTCCCCGCCGGCACTCGGATGGTAATCTTTGGCATAGCATTTTATCAAATCACCTTATTCTTTGGGACACACGTGAGGAACACAAATGCGAATAAGCCTGAATGGTCCCCAGGACTATATGCAACAGAAAACTCACACCCCAGAAGTGACTCGAACCCATACTGCCAGGAGCAACGTAACTGGTATGTACAGGGACGCCTTAATCCGCTTGACCATCACAACCGGACATAAGGAAGTGATAGCCGAAGCTATTTGAACCACTTCGCCGCCGGCACTCGGATAGTAATCTTGGGCATAGCATTTTATCAAATCACCTCATTAAGGCGTCCCTGTACATACCAGTTGCGTTGCTCCTGGCAGTATGGGTTCGAGTCACTTTTGGGGTGTGAGTTTTCAGTTGCATATAGTCCTGGCGACCATTCAGGGTTTTTCGCATATATATATATATATATATATATATATATATATATATATAATATATATATATATATATATATATATATATATATATATATATATATATATATATATATAAATATATATATATAAATGTCGTACCTAGTAGCCAGAACGCACTTCTCAGTCTACTATGCAAGGCCCGATTTGCCTAATAAGCCAAGTTTTCATGAATTAATTGCTTTTCGACTACCTAACCTACCTAACCTAACCTAACCTAACTTTTTCGGGTACCTAACCTAACCTAACCTATCCGATAAAGATAGGTTAGGTTAGGTTAGGTAGGGTTGGTTACGTTCGGTCATATATCTACGCTAATTTTAACTCCAATAAAATAAAATTGACCTCATACATAATAAAATGGGTAGCTTTATCATTTCATAAGAAAAAAATTAGAGAAAATATATTAATTCAGGAAAACTTGGCTTATTAGGCAAATCGGGCCTTGCATAGTAGGCTGAGAAGTGCATTCTGGCTACTAGGTACGACATAAATACATATATAAATATATATATTAATATATATATATAATATATAAATATATATATATATATATATATATATATATATATATATATATATATATATATATATTGTGACGGTAATCGAGTTGGAAATGGTGGTCGGCAGTCTTCCAACTAGCAGTTGTCATTGCTGGGCCACATATAATATAAAAAAAAGAAAAGGAAAAAAAAGAGAAAAAAAAAGAATGACTGCGTGATTTGGTAATCTGTGGTAAGGTTGTAAAGACGAAAAGCAATAATAAAAAATATGGATTTTAATAACAATAAGAAAACACAAATTGAAATAAATGCAAAAACTTGGCTTACTGGCAAAAACAATAAACAATATAAACATGAAAATAGATTACGTTAATGGGGAGGAGAATTGACATACAAAAGTAAGTAAAATATGAATGCTGGAATATATGCACTAACTATGAACCTCTACTTGACCACACAGAGTGAGTCACTTAGGAGTTCACAGCTTGCGAGCACACAATATTCTGGCTGGCAGAAACGTAAGGGACTCCAACAATAACTGGTGAGGTCTTGTGATTGGCGGGAGCCGGAGTGGAGTGTTGGTTGGCGGCCAATGAGGCAGCTGGATGGTCGCAGTCGCTAGTTAGGCCGTTGCAGGGTTCGGCGCGTCGACCAGGTGCAGCAGTGGGGGGGAAGGAGAGAGTTGCTGGTACGTGTGGCGAGCTTATGATACGTTTAGCCACTACAAAACGTATCATGTACGTTGATGAGGACAGGAGTGATTCGCAGGAATGGCAGGCTAAATCTCTGATAAGAGATTATCGTCACAATATATATATATCGTTAAGATCGTGCAAATTAGATGTAAATATTTTACGTGTCCTGTCTAGTGGGGTTAGCTCAAATCGTTATATCATGACATAGTCAATATTATTATTTTTTCTTATTATATAACTTAAAAATTAATGTTATTACATAAACTGAGATAAGATTTGTAAGTAATCTACTATTTAAGTACGAGAACGTTTGAAATGCTGCTGCCGTGAGGCCAAAATTTGTAAAATCCGTCATTCACTGTTCGTACTAATTGCTATCACTTGCAGTAAGCACTGCAGCTGCTACTGGTGCTGTTCCTTCTCCTGGTCCTTCTGCTGTTGTTCCTGCTGCTGTTAATTGCTTCATTCTTCATCCATTAAAAGTTGTCCACACACTGCTTCTGGTGTCTCGGTTCTCGCAACATTAAGTGCTCCAGTTCCTCGTATACATCGCCTTTCTGTTGCTGTTCTTGGCGTCTGTTCACTCCTACGTCACAGTCTGTGTTCAGAGTGAATAATTAATGTCTTCTTAAGAGAAAGTGTTCATGGTTATGGTTTTTTAGGCTGATTTCTTCCTAAGAATACGTTATCCAAGTAAATGTTTTGCTGATGTGTTCTTGGCTATGTGCTTTAGACAGTGTTGTTGCTGATGTATTCTTCACAGTAAGCAGTAAGAATGACTATTGCAATATTTGGAACTTAAACCTTTACCCGGAAAAGTATAATATACGTCACTTTGAAAACTTTCTATTCTAAAGAGAAAACTAGCCCCCATCTTAGCTGAGCAGCAGATGTGAAAACAGTTTTCAAAGACAGCTTTTCTACGTTAAGCTGGCCAGATATGTACCAATCCATTGCAATGATATGTAAATGACCACAGAACTTCACTCTGATCGGCAGCCGCCGGGACTATGAGGCCCTCTGATAGGCAGCAAGTAACCTGGGGACAGTAACCTAAGGACTCTGATAGGCAGTAACCTGGGGACAGACCTTCTTTTGCAGGAGCTGTCAAGAGAGCGTGTTGGAGGGCTATGCCAGCCTGTAGCGTGACACCTTTGCCTCTTTGCGATTCACACATCCATTGAGGGGAAGAGGGAGACGTCTGTCGCTATTCACAAAGATCTATTTATTTCGATTGTCGTTAGTCTTGCTTCTCTGCGTAAGTCTTGAGGAGGATCTCAGTACAGCGACAGATTTGATTTTTTATATAACTGAAATAAATTCAAGTGGGATATGATTTTTAGAGGCGTTAAGTAATACAGTATTTAAAGATTATTTATTTTTCGGTAAAATCTACCCTATGAACATTTTACTATTTTATAATTATTTCTGTACATAATAAATAGAGGCATGTGTATGATTTCATGAGCAGTTAAGTTGAGACTGGTAACGCAGGTGAAAAGACTATTTCAACTATGTTTAGTCACCTGAAATGATTTAATTTTCAACAAATGCTCCATAGCTGGCACTAAAGCCACCCCTGGGAGATTTCGGATCAACTTGGCCGCTATTGTCACTAAATAAATAACTTATATACCAAACACATGACAAGGACGAGACTTCGAGCACTGCGACTCAAGAATGAATTACATGCACATGGATGTTGCTGGACAAGTGCAAGAACTCAGTGTGTGAGCTCTCACTGAGCACTGCCACGGTGGACTCTTCTATCCATCCTTGTTGGATGATACTGCAGGAACTACGAACCATCAGGTTACAGGGTACAAGTAAATTTCCCCAACACGGTCTCTGTAAACTGGTCACAGTTATAGCAGCAGTCTGTAACCGAAGGAGTATACCTTGACAATATTCGTAATAATGCACATGAGATTACGACCCGGTTTTTGTACTTGGTTTTATATGTGTTATTCTCGCGTAGGCTGAAGCGCTGCTGTGTAGTAGGTAGCAACATGTGATTGCAGGTAACAGATATGTAAGGATACGTCTAAGGCAATGAATTGGGCAGTATAAGGTAAAGTGGCGTAAGTGGTCGAACTGTCTGGACTCGGTTGATGCCAGTAGCAGCGCCTGTAATAATGGGTTCATTGACACAGATGATAGAAACGTGCAGGTAGTATCAGCAGTCTAATTGCTAAGCTTCCGCATACAACGGCTGCCAGTATTTTGTAAATTATATCTTCTATCTGTGGCTTAAAAGGGGTTAATCTTCACTTGATTGAGCGGATGTAGCTTCCGTTTCTGTAAGCAGTGAACACCAACATGCATTTATGACACTGAATGGTACCTTGAATGATGTGGCGCTCTAAGTTAAGATAACTATTATGTAGAAAGGCAGTTCTGAGAGTGCTTACCTCGACGAGAGCAGTGACCTAGCCTGGCTGGTCTATACGGGCTGGCTTAGATGCGCGGCCCAGCCGGACTGGGACGAATGAGAATGAGAATGCTTATTATCGACTTTGCGAAAATGATCTCCCTCTGTAAATCAATCAAGAGAAGGGTGAGATCTTTGTAGGTATCTTAGATCCCATTTAGATCTACGTAAATCTAAATTTTAAGATCTACATATTTAAGCTGCTAGGATAATCACCAGCACCCCTCTGAATTATATCTAAAGTCTACGATAAAGACACAATAAAATCTCTTTGTTTCACTGTCGAGAGAATGATGTAGGTACTGCTATGACCAGATTTCTGCTAATGAATATGCATATTTAATATGTTACACCTGATTTAAATACCATTGTTAAATAATTGCAAGATCAATAACATTTTGTTTTCCTGCGTAGTATCATTTTCCTATTGTTTATGACTCGAAAGATAGAAAATGCCTCATATTCCAATCAAACTCTGCTTTGACCTTTGCCTGAGACAGCTTAGTGAAGACGTCTTTATTAAGGAACTTAAAGGCTGTTATCTTACGGAACAATGTGTCACAGCTCTAGATAAAGAGTCGGCAGTATTCAAGGACCTTCAAGACGTCTTCACTAAGCTGTCGTAGGCACGGGCCAAAGAAACGTTTGAGGGGAAATAATAGCCGTTTTCCACACTTCGGAAGTATAAACCATCAGCTAATACCCCTTATTACTTAGAAACTAAATTTTGTTACATTGCATAACTAAGGAAGGAAGATTGCCCCCATGTCGCAAAAATTACATTTTGAGTTTTCACAACATAAAATTTAAAATTACGCCCTAAGGCACATGCTCTGTCTCACAAAGGTTAATTTCCTAGCTATGATGAAAGTTCAGAGTGAATTTTAACTCGATGCACATATTCCTTTTCCCCAGTCCCATCCCTAATCCTTATCCTGATCCCTTCCAAGTACTATATATAGAAATGTGTGGCCACGTCTGTGGTAAAAATAAAAAAGAAAATAAAAAAATCTCTCTCTCTCTCTCTCTCTCTCTCTCTCTCTCTCTCTCTCTCTCCTCTCTCTCTCTCTATCTCTCTCTCTCTCTCTCTCTCTCTCTCTCTCTCTCTCTCTCTCTATATATATATATAATATATATATCTATATATATATATATATATATATATATATATATATATATATATATATATAGTCATAATAGCGTGGCGCTTCTCCTGATAGTTCCGTTCCCTTCCCTTCGATGCTTAATGATCTGAATGACCTACAATGCTATTATTTTCATATTATTGGTATACTCAATGGAGGACTCTTGTGAAATTTTATTGGCTTTTTAAACTAATCTTGGCAATTAATTTATGGCTGTGCATCACTGCTACACCCTTAATGTTGCAAATATTGCATCCACACAACTCCTAATGTTGTATACATAGATTCTAACAGAGAATCTATAACATTAACCCAACGTTGCAGAGTCACATGTAGCAGTAATGTTGTGTAAGAACCGGATGTTTATAATAATAATTATTATATATTACGGAAAATTGCTTGCAATGATAAAGTGTGACAATAAAATGTATAAAACTGATGGCGTATGACAGAAATGTGTGTATGTGTGAGACTTTGTTTGTTTACCCGGACCGTTCTGCTTGGAGCAGTCGCCTTAGGGGCATTAGGCAGACTCACTTGCATGAGCAGGAACTATCAGGTATTCAAGCAATGCCTAGAGCAGCAGGCTTCACTTTCCCAAGTATTCTCTGTCGAGTTATGACTCCTCAGTGGGTGGCTAGTCATGACTTTGTTTCACGGTCGAAAGAATTATTTAGGTCTCGCCATGACCAGATTTCTGCTTATGAATAAGTATACCTAATATGTTACACCTAAGTATAGGTTAATAGTTTACGTTGGTCGTGTCATTCACCCAGTGCATGAAGTACAACTGAATGGTGACTGTTCGCATCAATTTGTTGGAAAAATGATGAGTGCTAGCGTGGGGACATCTGAATTAGGTAACTGTATAATTTGTCAAGAGTAAGATCTAAGGGAAAGATGATATAACGTTTAACAAGGTTATTTACAACTTGGCAACTAGTACAACACATGGGAATCCTTTACCTTAATTAAGAGTGTCATATCAATTAGCTATGCAAACCGTACATAGCAGGAATTGTTTCCCCACCACTCTAGTATGACGATTGTCGACTCTCTTGCATGATTCATACAAAGTGAACTAATATGAACATTGGTAAACACTTTTGCAATTATTGCATTCCGACGCTTTCGGTATGACAATAACAATAATGTCATTGAAACAATAACTGAATAATACTGGTGACACAGTTCTAATCTGGCATGTGTTTAATAAGTCAATGCAAGGTCACCTGCAGAGAGGCGTGACACGCTTTGAAGGTTCCACTAACACTCGGACAAGAGTGAGGTGATAAACGCTTCACAATCTCGACTTGATCTCAAAGGCATCGGTGAAGCTGTCGTCTCTTGCTCACGGTCCTGAATTCACCCAATGTCTATTCTCGATTATCCAGACACACCTACAGTAACCAGTGATTATCCAGACACACCTACAGTAACCAGTGATTATCCAGACACACCTACAGTAACCAGTGATAATCCAGACACACCTACAGTAACCAGTGATTATCCAGACACTCCTACAGTAACCAGTAATTATCCAGACACTCCTACAGTAACCAGTGATTATCCAGACACACCTACAGTAACCAGTGATTATCCAGACACTCCTACAGTAACCAGTGATAATCCAGACACTCCTACAGTAACCAGTGATTATCCAGACACTCCTACAGTAACCAGTGATTATCCAGACACTCCTACAGTAACCAGTGATAATCCAGACACTCCTACAGTAACCAGTGATTATCCAGACACTCCTACAGTAACCAGTGATTATCCAGACACACCTACAGTAACCAGTGATTATCCAGACACACCTACAGTAACCAGTGATAATCCAGACACACCTACAGTAACCAGTGATTATCCAGACACTCCTACAGTAACCAGTGATTATCCAGACACTCCTACAGTAACCAGTGATTATCCAGACACACCTACAGTAACCAGTGATTATCCAGACACACCTACAGTAACCAGTGATAATCCAGACACACCTACAGTAACCAGTGATTATCCAGACACTCCTACAGTAACCAGTAATTATCCAGACACTCCTACAGTAACCAGTGATTATCCAGACACACCTACAGTAACCAGTGATTATCCAGACACTCCTACAGTAACCAGTGATAATCCAGACACTCCTACAGTAACCAGTGATTATCCAGACACTCCTACAGTAACCAGTGATTATCCAGACACACCTACAGTAACCAGTGATTATCCAGACACACCTACAGTAACCAGTGATTATCCAGACACACCTACAGTAACCAGTGATTATCCAGACACTCCTACAGTAACCAGTGATAATCCAGACACACCTACAGTAACCAGTGATTATCCAGACACTCCTACAGTAACCAGTGATTATCCAGACACACCTACAGTAACCAGTGATTATCCAGACACTCCTACAGTAACCAGTGATTATCCAGACACACCTACAGTAACCAGTAATTATCCAGACACACCTACAGTAACTAGTGACTCGGTGCTGGTACTGGCAGGTGTCCTGGTAAGGATTTCAAAGTGCTGTCTTGGTTAGCTGAAACAGGACGACCTCCTCTCACAAGCGTAAGTTCCGAATAAACGCTCACGGCACTAGCTGGTACCTCGAGGTACCTCAAGGTACCCACACCCCCTCTAATCAGCCAATCAGAGCCTTTAAGTCCCGCCCGCTCACGTTTTCATTGGCTGCCCGCCAGGTTCAAACCCCTAGCGAGGCCTTCTCTCCCCACGCTCTCAACAGAGGTAGAGTGCGGGTATGTGTGGGTTTTAGCCGAATGGTCTTTAACCGTGATGATCCCCACTTTACCACACAATACCATCCCCCCTCCTTGGGCCATGGGCCCTTGCCCCTAAGTAGCAACTAACTACTCAACTGATTCTGGCTCAACGAGATGACAAAGGTCAACGTGAACAATATCACTGAATTCCTCAGACTACAGAGGCCCCAAACATGTCCCATCTCTGTTCATTCGTAAGGAAGTTATGCGCTGCAAGCAACCTGAGGCACATCTTATCAAAATGAGTGGACATGAGCTTGTGCTGAGATATCATCTCTCACAGTGTGACTCTGTGAGAGATGATGGCAGGAGGTTGAATGGTAATCTTCTGCCATTCTATTCATCCTGGAATGGTACCGTGGAATGGTACGTTGCTGAAAATTACATGTCAGAAGATAACATGGCAGCCTGGTCAGCAGACTAAAGCTCCAGCAGTCTGGCAGCCGTTGTGGTGCGGCGCATAAAGCATCTTTATCTGGTCGTAACTGCAAGATGGAGCGAGTTGGATGAGACATATTGGCAGATGGAGAGAGAGGGAGGAGGAGGAGGGCGGTAGAGGGCACACTCGCCACCCCGTCCTTCTAACAGAACGTCGTATTTGTTTTACGTATACTCTTCCTAAGGTCAAAAATTGCAGTACTAAAAAATAATGGCATGTCACGAAATTGACATCTTGGCCATGGTTGTTTTGGGTCGCCTGGAAGCTTATGATAAGGGGCACTTTAGTACAGCAGTTTCTTGACGTTGGGGAAACCTTAGAGGGATGGGCTGGGATTCACCAACCACAGTAAAGTCGCCTGTGGTGGTTAACCTCGGCTGGTGGGACACGAGCCTCGAAGGGAACTTTTGTTTGATGCTTGTTTTGTGGACAGATATTGTCCCGTACCACTATTCTTTTCTTTTTTTAACTCTGTTGATGCTCATTCGAATGAAAAGGTGTTTGTTTCGTAGATATGATGCTCCAACAGGTGAACTTTCCACACTGATAATGACCGTATATCAGTGGGGTTTGGGATCCATTATTGTGTTATTGCAGTCACTGTGATGATAACGCATGTTGGTGATGCACTCTTCACAGTGAGGTTGTCTTCACCAGAGAAGTTGTTGCTGTCATATTAAAGTGACTTTCTGAAATAGCGTGAAACATCTCATTTGTTAAATTTCCTTCATAGAAGTGTTACCCAACTACAAGATAGCGATTTCCCTTCCAATAATCCCAAAATTGAAATGACTGAGCTGCGAGGCCTGACCGAATGAGCTGAAGCAAACGTCGCTTAAACAAAAACAAATTAATTTACGCACATTCTAGATGAACAAATAGTTTAGTCAGATCATTCTAGTGAACTGACAAAATGTACAACCTGAAAAGCGGCGTAGCGAGAGGCCCCAAGGACGCCAGACACGTCGATAACCCACAAGAGTGGGAGATTAAAACACTTAATCAATGAAAGGGAAATATATAAGATCATTGAATTAAAAATAATATAATGTGGCAGCTTGAAACGTCCAGTTCAAAACGAAGAAGTAACGAAGAAAAGAGGGGCCATGAATAGGCACTAATAACATAGCTGAACTCTTGAGACTTAACTGAGCCACAGAATACTTACACCTTAGACTTTTATACCAACAGAATTAAGTTATATGTATTTATGGTGAGGACAAATATATAATAGTCGTGTCATTCAACAATTATTTGCTAAATAAAGAGCGGGGGTGATTAGGAGCTGACTCTTGACTCAGGAAAGACATGTAGGTAGGTACAGAGCTACGAGAGGAGAAACACAACGAGGGACCATAACAGAAGCATAAAAGGAACACAGCTTCACTGGCCAGAACACAGCTTCAGTGGCCAAACCACAACTTCACTGGCTAGAACACTGCACCACTGACAAGAACAAAGCACCACTGACAAGAACAAAGCACCACTGGCCAGAACACTGCACCACTGACAAGAACAAAGCACCACTACACAGAACACAGCACTACGGAACACAACAACAACACATCACAACATGTAAAACAGCAGCAATAGAACACCGCAGAACACAACAGAGGAAGAACATCAACACATAACAAGCCATCGAGGTGCGGAGCTGTTATCTAGCAGCACCGCTGCTCGGCGAAGCTCAGTTGTAATTCAGATAATTAGTGAAGTGGGAGGGGAGATGGGAGGGTGGGGAAGAGGGAGGGTGTGGAAGGGGCGGGTGGGGAAAGGACGTGGAAGGGGGGGTGTAGGAGGGGGTGAAGGTTTTAATGACGGTGGGAGTGGAGTGTGAGCATCCCACAGTTTTCAGTCTGGACTAGAGTTAATACTATGACTTGCATAGTATTACAACACAACAGACACACACAACACACACACACACACACACACACACACACACACACACACACACACACACACACACACACACACACACACACATGCACACACATGTGTGCATGTGTGTGTGTGGGGGCCAGGTAGCCTGGTGGATAGCGTGCAGGATTCGTAATTCTGTGGCGCGGGTTCGATTCCCGCACCCGGCAGAAACAAATGGGCAAAGTTTCTTTCACCCTGAATGCCCCTGTTACCTAGCAGTAAATAGGTACCTGGGAGTTAGTCAGCTGTCACGGGCTGCTTCCTGGTGTGTGTGTGTGTGTGTGGTGTGAAAAAAAAAAGTAGTTAGTAAACAGTTGATTGACAGTTGAGAGGCGGGCCGAAAGAGCAAAGCTCAACCCCGTAAAATACAACTAAGTGAATACAACTAAGTGAATACACACACACACACACATGCACACCAACACACAACATGCACACACACACACACACACACACACAAACACACACACACACACACACACACACACACACACACACACACACACCACACATGCACACACACACACATGCACACACCACACATGCCACACACACACACACACACACACACACACACACACACACACCACACACACACACACACACACACACACACACAACACACACACACACACACACACCACCCACACACACACACACACACCACACCACACACCACACCACACACACACACACACACAGGGGACAGACCTGTCCCCTGAAGCTCATATCAAGAGGATAACATCAGTAGCATATGCCAGGTTGGCTAACATAAGAACGGCCTTTAGAAACTTGTGTAAGGAATCTTTCAGAACATTATATACCACATATGTCAGACCAATCCTGGAGTATGCGGCTCCAGCATGGAGTCCCTATCTAGTCAAGCATAAGACTAAACTGGAAAAGGTTCAAAGGTTTGCCACCAGACTAGTACCCGAGCTGAGAGGTATGAGCTACGAGGAGCGACTGCAGGAATTAAACCTCACTTCGTTGGAAGACAGAAGAGTTAGGGGGGACATGATCACCACATTCAAGATTCTCAGGGGAATCGACAGGGTTGATAAAGACAGGCTGTTTAACACAAGGGGCACACGCACTAGGGGACACAGGTAGAAGCTGATTGCCCAAATGAGCCACAGAGATATTAGAAAGAACTTTTTAGTGTCAGAGTGGTTGACAAATGGAATGCATTAGGAAGCGATGTGGTGGAGGCTGACTCCATACACAGTTTCAAGTGTAGATATGATAGAGCCCATTAGGCTCAGGAAACTGTACACCTGTTGATTGACGGTTGAGAGGCGGGACCAAAGAGCCAGAGCTCAACCCCCGCAAGCACAACTAGGTGAGTACAACTAGGTGAGTACACACACAAACACACACACACACACACACACACACACACACACACACACACACACACACACACACACACACACACACACACAAACACACACACACACACACACACACACACACACACACACACACACCACACACACACCACACACACACACACACACCACAAAACTACTTACAAAATTCTCAGAGGAATTGTCAGGGTAGATAAAGATAAACTGTTAAACACGAGAGGTATGCGAACAAAGGACACAGGTAAAAACTGAGTACCCAAATGAGCCACAGAGACGTTAGAAAGAACTTTTTCAGCGTCAGAGTAGTTAACAGGTGGAATGTATTAGGCAGTGATGCAGTGAAGGCTGACTCCATATACAGTTTCAAATGTAAATATGATAGAGCCCAGCAGGCTCAGGAATCTGTACACCAGCTAATTGACAGTTGAGAGGCGGGACCAAGGAGCCAGAGCTCAACCCCCGCAAGCAAAACTAAGGGAGTACAGCTAGGTGAATTCACAATAGAAAGTGGTGAGGTCACTGCGCTAGGAGAGGTGGCAGTAAACCAGGCGGCCTTGGAAGGGTTCGAAAAAACAAGAGATGAGGTCAAGAAATACCTGTTGGATCTGGACGTGAGAAAGGCTGTTGGTCCGGACGGAATCTCACCATAGATATTGAAAGAGTGTGCAGAAGCACTTTGCTGCCACTCTCCATAGTGTATAGTAGGTCACTGGAGACAGGAGACCTACCAGAAATATGGAAGACGGCTAACATAGTTCCAATATACAAAAAGGGTGATAGGCAAAAGGAACTACAGGCCAGTGCCCTTAACTTGTATACCATGCAAGGTGATGGAGAAGACCGTGAGAGAAACCTAGTAACACATCTGGAGAGAAGGGACTTCGTGACAAATCATAAACATGGGTTCAGGAACCCTTCAGGAAGTGCAGGAACCCTTCCTTCCAGGAACCTTTAGTGCAGGAACCCCACCTGCAGGAAGCCCACCTGCAGGAACCCCAACTGCAGGAACCCTTCCTGCAGGAACCCCACCTGAAGGAACCCCACTCAGCCTCCTTCAACTATGCGGTGCTTACAGGAAGGGTGAGAATGGGCCGAAGAAGATTTACATGAAAGTAATGTTCAAACGTCGATGGGATTACCAATAAAGCAAATGACTTTGAGAATGGAACACAAGAAGTCAACCTGGATGTAATAGCACTCAGTGAAACGAAATTGTCGGGTATAATAACAAATGCAATGTTTCCCCAGGATTGCGCTGTAACATGGAAAGAGTGGCAAGGAAGGGGAGGAGGAGGAGTGGCCCCTACTGATGAAAGTGGACTGTAGTTTCGAAGAGATGGATGTCCAAGGCTGAGAGGGTCTCAGAGACTACATAACAGACACCATGACGATACAAGGACTAAGAATAGCAGCAATAATGATATATAACCCCCATTAAATAACAGGAGACTGACAGGAGTATGCTAGCTACGACATATAGGTTACTACTATAATAAAAGGGGCAGCCTCTCTCACATGTAGAGATAGATTCTGACTTCTAATAATAGAAAACTTTAATCATGAAAAGAAAAACTGAGAGAACTAACAGCCGCATGTGGGCCCAAAGGCATAAAGGGCTAAACTATTGGACGTGGCAACAAGAAACATTTGAAGCCTTCATGTCAGGGTCCCTCAAGAATGAGGACGAACCAGCTGGACTTGACCTGATATTCACTCTGAACGTCTCACACAAGGGAAATCAACGTGGAAGGTATTTATCAGGAGAAAGCACTAAGCATTTACGACTATAGAGCACTGGGGACCACACCTCCGTGGGAATGAGCAGTCACAGTGTATTGATGTTTGAATATCTAGTGGAACTGACGTTAACTTACTCAGGGAAGGTACCAGAAAACAAATGGCTGGCACTCCGAAAGGGAAATGACATAAGAAAATTTCCAAAAGAATTTCTGCGTACTCACCTAGTTGAACTCAGTTGTTTGCGAGGGGTGAGCTTCGGCTCATTGGTCCCGCCTCTCAACTGTCAATCAACAGGTGTACAGGTTCCTGATCCTATTGGGCTGTATCATATCTACATTTGAAACTGTGTATGGAGTCAGCCTCCGCCACTTCACTTCTAAAGCATTCCATTTGTTAGCTACTCTGGCACTAAAAAAGTTTTTTCTGATATCTCTATGGCTCATCTGGGTACTCTGTTTCCACCCATGTCCCCATAGTGCGTGTGCCCCTTATGTTAAATATACTGTCTTTATCAATCAAATCAATTCCTCCGAGTCTTGTATATGGTGATCATCTCCCCGAACTCTTCTGTCTTCCACCGACGTGAGATTTAGTTCCCATAGTCTCTCCTTGTAGCTCATAACCCTCAGTTCGGTTACTAATCTGATGGCCTACCTCTGAACCTTCTCCGATTTAGTTTTTTGCTTGACGAGATACCAACTCCATGTTGGAGCTGAATACTCTAGATTGGTGTGACATGTATGGTATACAAAGTTCTGAATGATTCTTCACACAAGTTCTAAAGGTAGTTCTTATGTTGGCCAATCTAGGAAATGCTGATGATGATATCCTTTTGATGTGGGCCTCTGGGAACAGGTTCGGTGTGATATCAACCCCCAGATCTTTCTCTCTATTTGACTCTTTCATGATTTCACCTCCAAGATGGTACTTGTGTTCCGCCTCCTGCTCCCTTCGCCTAATTTTATTACTTTACACTTTCCTGAGTTAAACTTAGCAGCCATTTTCTAGTCAATTCCTCCCGTTTGTCCAGGTTGTGTGTAGTCTCTGTCTATCTTATATGATATTTTCTTCTCATAATTTTTGCATCATCAGCTAACATTGAGAGGAATGAGTCTATATCTCTGGAAGATCGTTTAAATATATCAAAATCTGGATGGGTATAAGTACAGAATCCTGTGGGACTCCGCTGGTGTCATCTCGCCACTCTGATGTCTCCNCGACGGTCTTTCTTCATGCAGGTCAGCGTTCAATCCCCGACCGTCCAAGTGGTTGGTTACAATTCCTTTTCCCCCCGTCCCATCCCAAATCCTTATCCAGACCCCTTCTCAGTGCAATATAGTCGTGATGGCTTGGCGCTTTCCCCTTAATAGTTTCATACCCCACCCCGTGTCCTCCAATGTTACGTTGTACCCATACGCATATTACTAACATATCCTCTACGATCTCATGTCCTTCGATATCCTAAGATAATCTTTCCCTTTACACGATAACAAAATCTTTCAATTTCGACTTTATTATTAAAGTAAACTTGTTTTTAACAATACAATCTTTCCGGATAGCATCATACATGCTGTAGTAATTATAATATTAACACGTCTTTAGCCAACTACAAGTTCAACTTTCATTTGTGTTTTATGAGTTATAAATCTTAGTCAATCTTCCAGGATCATACTTGTTTTATATCGTATCAACTATTTAAAACATCTTCCTAGTTCATGCTACAGTCAGTCAACTGTTTCGTATCATAACGACTAAGACCACTCATCAAGCAACTAAGAAAACTAAATATCTTAATGCATCTTATAGTTCACCGTAAATTTGTGTTTTATGTCTTGCGAGACTTCATTCATTCTACATCTTCATCGCCGCTATTTAAGCATCAAAGTTAACTTTCTTTTTTTCCTCTATTCGTACTTATCCATGTGTGTGTTTACTCTGATTTTCAGAAATAAAAGATTCCCTATTTCGGGATGAGTGCCAGTGAGTATCGGGGCGACCGGTATAGATATACCGGGGCGACCGGCATAGATACTACCGGGGCGACCGGTATAGATACTACCGGGGCGACCGGTATAGATACTACCGGGGCGACCGGTATAGATACTACCGGGGCGACCGGTATAGATACTACCGGGGCGAACGGCATAGATACTACCGGGGCGACCGGTATAGATACTACGGGGCGACCGGCATAGATACTACCGGGGCGACCGGCATAGATACTACCGGGGCGACCGGCATAGATACTACCGGGGCGACCCGTATAGATACTACCGGGGCGACCGGCATAGATACTACCGGGGCGACCGGCATAGACCCTACCGGGGCGACCGGTATAGATACTACCGGGGCGACCGGCATAGATACTACCGGGGCGACCGCCATAGACCCTACCGGGGCGACCGGTATAGATACTGCCGGGGCGACCGGCATAGATACTACCGGGGCGACCGGCATAGACCCTACCGGGGCGACCGGTATAGATACTGCCGGGGCGACCGGTATAGACCCTACTGGGGCGACCGGTATAGATACTACCGGGGCGACCGGCATAGACCCTACTGGGGCGACCGGTATAGATACTACCGGGGCGACCGGTATAGACCCTACTGGGGCGACCGGTATAGATACTACCGGTGCGACCGGTATAGACCCTACTGGGGCGACCGGTATAGATACTGCCGGGGCGACCGGCATAGATACTACCGGGGCGACCGGCATAGACCCTACCGGGGCGACCGGTATAGATACTGCCGGGGCGACCGGTATAGACCCTACTGGGGCGACCGGTATAGATACTACCGGGGGCGACCGGCATAGACCCTACTGGGGCGACCGGTATAGATACTACCGGGGCGACCGGTATAGACCCTACTGGGGCGACCGGTATAGATACTACCGGTGCGACCGGTATAGACCCTACTGGGGCGACCGGTATAGATACTGCCGGGGCGACCGGCATAGATACTACCGGGGCGACCGGCATAGACCCTACGGGGCGACCGGTATAGATACTGCCGGGGCGACCGGTATAGACCCTACTGGGGCGACCGGTATAGATACTACCGGGGCGACCGGCATAGACCCTACTGGGGCGACCGGTATAGATACTACCGGGGCGACCGGTATAGACCCTACTGGGCGACCGGTATAGATACTACCGGTGCGACCGGTATAGACCCTACTGGGGCGACCGGTATAGATACTACCGGGGCGACCGGTATAGACCCTACTGGGGCGACCGGTATAGACCCTACTGGGGCGACCGGCATAGACCCTACTGGGGCGACCGGTATAGATACTACCGGGGCGACCGGTATAGATACTACCGGGGCGACCGGTATAGATACTACCGGGGCGACCGGTATAGATACTGCCGGGGCGACCGGCATAGATACTACCGGGGCGACCGGCATAGACCCTACTGGGGCGACCGGTATAGATACTGCCGGGGCGACCGGTATAGATACTACCGGGGCGACCGGTATAGATACCACCCGGGCGACCGGTATAGATACCACCCGGGCGACCGGTATAGATACCACCGGGGCGACCGGTATAGATACCACCGGGGCGACCGGTATAGATACCACCGGGGCGACCGGTATAGATACCACCGGGGCGACCGGTATAGATACCACCGGGGCGACCGGTATAGATACCACCGGGGCGACCGGTATAGATACCACCGGGGCGACCGGTATAGATACTACCGGGGCGACCGGTATAGATACTACCGGGGCGACCGGTATAGATACTACCGGGGCGACGGTATAGATACTACCGGGGCGACCGGTATAGATACTACCGGGGCGACCGGTATAGATACTACCGGGGCGACCGGTATAGATACTACCGGGGCGACCGGTATAGATACTACCGGGGCGACCGGTATAGATACTACCGGGGCGACCGGTATAGATACCACCTGGGCGACCGGTATAGATACCACCGGGGCGACCGGTATAGATACCACCTGGGCGACCGGTATAGATACCACCGGGGCGACGGTATAGATACTACCGGGGCGACCGGCATAGATACCACCGGGGCGACCGGCATAGATACTACCGGGGCGACCGGCATAGATACTACCGGGGCGACCGGCATAGATACTATCGGGGCGACCGGCATAGATACTACCGGGGCGACCGGTATAGATACTACCGGGGCGACCGGCATAGATACTACCGGGGCGACCGGTATAGATACTACCGGGGCGACCGGCATAGACCCTAAAGGGGCGACGGGTTGAAACGAGTAGCAAATGCTGCACTTATCAGTGAAATGATTGCAATGTTAGGTGTGGGATCTTTGTATCATTGAAAATTTGTATAAAGACATCGTTGAGAGGTTTAAAAGACAGCACAGGTTCGTTGTAAATGACAGAATCAAGATTTTGAATTAATAATGCGTCAAAGAAATTCCTCCCAAAAATGCCCCAACAAATTTTAACATGTGGAAATGTGAATAATGCTTCTCATTGCAAGGATAGGCTAAGAAAACATTATTAAACTACGTAGTTACGGTAAATTGTGCAAAGGCACTTTACCAAAATTAGAAGAACTTTTGATATGAACAAAGCGCTAGAATGACTGATTCATCTAGAGATGTTAGGTTGAGAGCCCTTATCATATGTGAAATTTCTTTAAGGTTTCAATGTCCAATTTTTCTAATTTCAAAAAGCCACGCCAGCCATTCGCCCCCAAAAGCCACGCCAGCCACTCGCCCCAAAAGCCACGCCAGCCACTCGCCCCAAAAGCCACGCCAGCCCCCCCCCCATTTGCGAAAAGTCAATCCACCCCCCTCTGAGAAAAGCCAATCCAGTCCCTCACCCACCGAAAAGTCAATCCGTCTTCCCCTCCGTAATAAGCCAATCCAGACCTCTTCTAAGAAAAGCCAATCCATCCCCCACTCCGAAAAGATGATCCAGCCCCCCTCCAAAAAAATTCAATCCCCCCCCTCCGAAAAGCAAACCCAGAGCCTCGTTCGAAATGCCACCTAGCCCCCCCCCCCCATCCGAAAAGCCGATCCAGCCCCTCTCCTCCGAGAAGCCGGTCAAGCCTTCCCACTTCGAAAAGTCAACCCAATTCCCCCCTCCGAAAAGCCAATCCACCCCACCCCAGTCTCCGAGAAGGCAATCCAGCCCCCCTTCTGCGAAAAGCCAATCCAGCCCCCCCCCCTCGGCGAAAAGCCAATCCAGCCCTCCCCCTCGGCGAAAAGCCAATCCAGCCCCCCCCTCGACGAAAAGCCAATCCAGCCCCCCTCGGCGAAAAGCCAATCCAGCCTCTCCCTCGGCGAAAAGCCAATCCAGCTCCCCCTCGGCGAAAAGCCAATCCAGCCCCCCCTCGCCGAAAAGCCAATCCAGCCCTCCGTCGGCGAAAAGCCAATCCAGCCCCCCTCGGCAAAAAGCCAATCCAGCCCTCCCTCGGCGAAAAGCCAATACAGACCCCCTCGGCGAAAAGCCAATCCAGCCCTCCCTCGGCGAAAAGCCAATCCAGCCCCCCCCCCCCTCGGCAAAAAGCCAATCCAGTCCCTCCCTCGGCGAAAAGCCAATCCAGCCCCCCTCTCGGCGAAAAGCCAATCCAGTCCCTGCCTCTGCGAAAAGCCAATCCAGCCCCCCCTCGGCGAAAAGCCAATCCAGTCCCTCCCTCTGCTAAAAGCCAATCTAGCCCCCCTCGTCGAAAAGCCAATCCAGTCCCTCCCTCTGCTAAAGCCAATCTAGCCCCCCTCGTCGAAAAGCCAATCCAGTCCCTCCCTCTGCTAAAAGTCAATCTAGCCCCCTTCGTCGAAAAGTCAATCCAGCCCTCCCCCTCGTCGAAAAGTCAATCCAGCTCCCCCTCGGCGAAAAGCCAATCCAGCCCTCCCTCGGCGAAAAGCCAATCCAGCCCTCCCTCAGCGAAAAGCCAATCCAGCCCCCCCCCCGTCTGCGAAAAGCCAATCCAGACCCCCCCTCGGCGAAAAGCCAATCCAGCCCCTCCCTCGACGAAAAAGCAATCCAGACCCCCTTTCAGCGAAAAAGCTAATCCACCCCTCCCTCCTCGGCGAAGCCAATCCAGCCCCCCTCGGCGAAGCCAATCCAGTCCCCCCCCTTGGCGAAGCCAATCCAGCCCCCCTCTGCGAAAAAGCCAATCCAGCCCCTTCTCTGCGAAAAAGCCAATCAAGCCCCCCTTGCAAAATCCAATCCAGCCACCCCCTCTGAAAAAAGCCAATCCAGCCCCTGTTGAAAAAAGCCAATCCAGCCCTCTTCTTCGTAAAGCAAATCCACCCCCACCCTCCGAAAAGCCGATCAAGCCCCCTCCCCGAAAACCCAATCCAGCCCGCCCCCTCTTCGAAAAGCTGTCTCAGTCCCCCCTCTCCGAAAGGTCGATCCAGCCTCCCCCTCTCTGCAAAACCCAATCCGGCCCCGCCCCCTCAGAAAGCCAATTCAGCCCCCCCCTTCAGAATAGCCGAACCATGCCACCTCCCCCCAAAAAAAAGTCGTCTCAGTCCCTCTCTCCGAAATTCCAATCCAGCCCCTCCTCGGAAAAGCCATCGTAGCACCTTCCCATCCTCCTAAAATCTAATCCAGCTGGATTCGGGCATCCAGCCCCCCCCCTCCGCAAAGCCAATCCAGTCCTAGCTCTGCGAACAGCCAATCCAGACCCCGCTCTGCGAAAATCGAATCCAGCCCTCCCTCTGCGAAAAGGACAATCTAGCCCCTTCTTCGAAAAGGCCAATCCAGCCCCCCTCTGCGAAAAACCCAATCGAGCCTCCTCTGCGAAAAGCCAATCAAGCTCCCCTCTGCAAAAAGCTAATCCAGCTCCCTCGGCAAAAAGCCAATCCAGCCCCCCTCTTATCGAAACCCAAATCCTGCTCCTCTGTGAAGAGCCAATCCAGCCCTGCCCCACCCTCTTCGAAAAGCCAATCCACTCCCCTTTGCGAAGAGTCAATTAATCCACCACCCACTCCGTCTGTGAAAAGCCGATCCAGCTCCCCACCCTCTGCGAAAAGCCGACCCAGCCCACCCTCCCCGAAATGCCGATCCACTCCCACCCCCTCAGGAAAGCCGATCCAGTCTCCTCCTCTCCGAAAAGCCGATCCAGCCTCCCCCCCCGAAAAGCCGATCCTGCCCCCCCCGTCCGAAAAGCCGATCAAGCCCCCTACCCTCCGAAAAGCCAATCCATCCCCTACCCTCTGAAAAGCTGATCCAGCTCCCCACCGTCTGCGAAAAGCCAATTCACCTCCCCCCCCCCACCTCTGCGAAAAGCCATTCCAGCCCTTCCTTCTGTGAAAAGCAAATCCAGCCCCACCCTCCGAAAAGCCGATCCAGCCCACCCCTCCCCAAAAAAGTCGATTCATCCCCACCCTTCCGAAAAGCCAATCCAGCCCCCCCTCCCCGAAAAGCCAATCCAGCCCCCACTCCCCGAAAAGCTGATCCACCCCCACCCCTCCGAAAAGCCGATCCAGACCCCCAACCTTCAAAAGCCCATCCAGCCCCACACCCAGAAAAGTTATGGCTCGTTCGTAGGTTCAAATCCTCGTCACGGCCCTTGTGGATTTGCTCACAGGACTTTGCAATAATGGCAGTACAGATGTAAACCTCCCAGTCTACCAAAATACCTGTTGTTTGAGACCTTTGAAAAAAGTGCAAGTGGAAAAGCTGCCATGATGTTCCAGGAACCAAATTATACAACCAATCACTCGCTCAAAGAGTTTGCAAATGCAGCTCTGTAAGGAATTGATTTTAAAATTTTTAGGGGAGGTCCCCTGAATACCAGTCTTCTTAAAATTAAGAAAAACAGCCTTGAGCTTATCATGAGGGACAAAAGGAGGTCCTCAGATATCATTAAAGATGCGTAGAAAATATTGCAAGGAGCACAGAGGGAGACGACTGAGCATCTCAGTGAATACCATCAGACTCCGCATCCATAGATTTGAACAGGAACAAAGCGGAATGGAGTTCGAGAGGATTGAAAAGATCATTATAGAGGAGACGAAGGTGAGTGTTGAAGTCTAAGGGGACAAGATTAATGGGGATTATGAATGTGGAAAGAAGAAGGAAGATGAGCACCAGAGCTAACAGATAAGAAATGCCAACCAACTTTAATCGGGACTAGCACCGTGTCTGCCACATCTGAACCATGGAGAAAAAGGACGGGCGACAAATTTTGTCACAATCATGTCAACTGGTATTGTGGAGCCACAAGACCTCCAATACTCATGCTTAGCCATACCTATAGCACTATCCTCTGTACTCGCCTTCGTAAGCAAAAGATTCGGGCATATTCCGGCGACGTTGCCTCTTCCAGGCTACTCGCTAATGGTGCACAATGCACAGTCAGCATTCCACCAGAGGGCAGATCTCCGTGTGTCATGTGAAGCACAGTGTTGGACAGCGGAGAGCAGTGTCTTGCATGGTATTACGAAAAAAGAAGGAGCACAGGACACATCCAGATGGACAGGGAAGAGCAGCATGGAGAGCATAGAGATCCCAGTCCGCCTAATCAAACCGTCACCTGGGGGTAGAGAGGTGGATGCAAGGAAATGGAGATGGGAAAAGTGGTTACTGCTATGAAGGTCATGAAGGACTCTCCTTGCCAGGTCAAAATAAATGGAAGAGGAGCAGAGAGATTAGAGACGACATGAGAGTCGACTCGCTGGAATTCAGGAGGGAAAAAGGAGAAGAAAGGACTGAAGCTTCCAGACGAAGGTCTCAGGAACTCGTAAGGACATCGTCCCAGAGGACATAACGACAGTTAAAATTTCCCAAGAGGAGCATAGGTTTTGGCAGCGAGTCTAAAAGGTGCTCAAGACCACGAAGAGAAATCGGAACAGTAAGAGGGAGATTCTCGAAGCTTATCGTATACCATTTACTTACCAATATACGAGCCACAGTACACGGAACATTCAACAGAAAGAGAAGAAGAACAAAAGGAACATAGTACCGGATCAAGAGAGCAGTAGAGGTTGGGGTATTGGAAGAAGATAGAGAGGGGAAAAAATGGTATATCCACAGAACGAGTGCCATGCATCAGGTTCTAAAGACAAACACCAAGCAATGAAAACCGTGAACTCAAAAAATTCGGCTCACCAAAATTGTCGTAAAAGCCACGGATTCTACACTGGATGACAGACATAGGAAAGAACGGCTGTGACAACAATAACGAAGGGAAAAAATATATGGTAAAAAAAAAAATTAGGAAGGGTCAGAATCAGGATAGATATCAGAGAAATCAGGGTTGGAAGGCATCGGCAAAAGTCAACAGAGACGACGCAGGTTGAGCGACACACATGAAGTGGCACAGGAGAGTCGACAGCGTCCAGTGAAGGTAGTGGGAAGGGGTGGCCAAGACGGACAGACCGAGCAATGATCGAAACAATGGGGCACTCTGGAGGAGTGGCAGCATCAGAGGAGAAAGCAAGAGCAACATGACTACGTAGAGAGGGAGGTCAGATAATTTCACGATGAAGTCAGGAGAAGTAACGGAGGTACGAGGAGAGGAAAGGACAAATGCCTTCTTACCTGCTGGAGTGATAGAGGGGGGGGGGATTGCGAGCCAGGTTTGTGTTTCTGACTAACAGGCCCAGGAACGGTGGCGGAAAGATACCCTGAGATAGCCACAATTGTCTCTGGTGGGGGAAGGAAAATGTGAACTTGTAACGAGAGGACAAACATGTGGAGGGTGGATATTATCCAGAATGATCACATGCTGGGAATGTCAGAAGACAGAGGGAAGGACTGATAAAGAAAGAACCGAGAGTCAGAGAGATCTACATTGGGAAAAGAAGATTCAAGTGTGGAATGGCGAAATGAAATCGAGGCAGGGGAAAAACCGGATAGACGTGGTGCAAACTTCAGTCAATGGCACTGGAGGGTACCAAATACTTAGATTGTAGGAAACGGGGGGGGGGGGAGAAAGAAGAAGAGGAACTCATGGATGTATTGGAATTCAAAGTACAAAAACAACTGAGAACTAGATGGGGGAGTAGAAGGGTGGGGCAGAGAAGCACAAGTCATTCTAGGAAAAGAAGAATGAAGGCGGTCCTGGAGTTTGACTTCAGGAAAATAAACGTAAGCCTGTTGTCGAAGAAGGAAGACATTCTGCTCAAACTATAATGAATACATGAACGTGAAAAAAATAGGGTATGCTTAGCAGTTGAGATAATATGTACGAGAAGAACAGCCCGGCTTAGAATTGGAACCATATAAAGGGCCCAACGATGTCTCACTACGACACATCAATGCACCATGTACGAAATTTCAACACCTATTGCAGAGACGTGGAGAAGGGATGTACTCGTAAACGTAGCACTTGGCACCAACAAAGATCACGAGGACGGGAGGGTTGTACTATCAGAGGTAACTTACATAAGGGAATGACGACAATGACAGCGAGGTCAATGACAATGACAGCCAAGTAAACTTGCCAACCAGGAGTACAGGATGACCCCTGAACTTCGAGGCTATATTTAGTATCCTTATGTCAGTCACTGAGGTCGGTCTTTTTCNTTATGTGGGCTTCAGGAGACAGGTTTGGTGTGATATCAACTCCTAGATCTTTCTCTCTGTCTGTTTCATTAACTACTTCATCCCCTATTCTGTATCCTGTGTCTGGCCTCCTGTATCCACTGCCTAGTTTCATTATTTTGCATTTATGGGTTGAACTTCAAACAGCCATTGTTGGACCATTCACTCAGTCTATCTAAGTCATCTTGTAGCCTCCTACATCATCCTCTGTTTCAATCTCCTCATAATTTTTGCATCGTTCGGCAAAATTGAGAGGAACGAATCTATACCCTCTGGGAGATCATTTACATATACCAGAAACAGTATAGGTCCAAGGACTGACCCCTGCGGGACTCCACTTGTAACGTCTCGCCAATGAGACGTCACCCTCACACAGACTCGTTGTCTCCTGTTGTAGGTACTCCTCTATCCACGGATGACTACGAGTACTTCCCTTTCACTCCAGCCTGCATCTCAACTTTCGCACAGCTCTTGTGGGCACTGTATCAAAGGCTTTTGACAATCCAAAAATATGCAGTCTGCCCACCCTTCTCTTTCTTGCCATATTTTTGTTGCCTGGTCGTAGAATTCAAGTAACCCTGTGAGGCAGGACCTGCCATCCCTGAACCCATGTTGGTGCTGTGTTACAAAGTTCCTTCGCTCCAGATGCTCCACTAGTTTTTTTCGCACAATCTTCTCCATCAGCTTGCATGGTATGCAGGTTAGGGACACTGGCCTGTAGTTCAGTGCCTCCTGTCTATCCCCTTTCTTGTATATCGGGACTACGTTAGCTGCTTTCCAAATATCTGGCAGTTCCCCTGTTGCCAGTGACTTGTTATACACAATGGAGAGTGGTAGGCACAGTTCTCTTGCTCCTTCCTTTAGAACCCATGGGGAGATTCCATCTGTGTGTGTGTGTGTGTGTGTGTGTGTGTGTGTGTGTGTGTGTGTGTGTGTGTGTGTGTGTGTGTGTGTCTGTGTGTATGTGTCTGTGTGTATGTGTCTGTGTGTATGTGTCTGTGTGTATGTGTCTGTGTGTATGTGTCTGTGTGTATGTGTCTGTGTGTATGTGTCTGTGTCTGTGTCTGTGTGTGTGTGTGTGTGTGTGTGTGTGTGTGTGTCTGTGTGTCTGTGTGTGTGTGTGTCTGTGTGTGTGTGTGTGTGTCTGTGTGTGTGTGTGTGTGTCTGTGTGTGTGTGTGTGTGTGTGTGTGTCTGTGTGTGTGGTGTGTGTGTGTGTGTGTGTGTGTGTGTGTGTGTGTGTGTGTGTCTGTGTGTGTGTGTGTGTGTGTGTGTGTGTGTGTGTGTCTGTGTGTGTGTGTCTGTGTGTGTGTGTCTGTGTGTGTGTGTCTGTGTGTGTGTGTCTGTGTGTGTGTGTCTGTGTGTGTGTGTCTGTGTGTGTGTGTCTGTGTGTGTGTGTCTGTGTGTGTGTGTCTGTGTGTGTGTGTCTGTGTGTGTGTGTGTGTGTGTGTGTGTGTGTGTGTGTGTCTGTGTGAGTGTCTGAGTGTCTGAGTGTCTGAGTGTCTGAGTGTCTGTGTGTCTGAGTGTCTGAGTGTCTGTGTGTCTGAGTGTCTGTGTGTCTGTGTGTCTGTGTGTCTGAGTGTCTGAGTGTGAGTGTCTGAGTGTGAGTGTCTGAGTGTGAGTGTCTGAGTGTGAGTGTCTGAGTGTGAGTGTCTGTGTGTGTGTCTGTGTGTGTGTCTGTGTGAGTGTCTGTGTGTGAGTGTCTGTGTGTGAGTGTCTGTGTGTGAGTGTCTGTGTGTGAGTGTCTGTGTGTGAGTGTCTGTGTGTGAGTGTCTGTGTCTGTGTGTGTGTCTGTGTGAGTGTCTGTGTGTGAGTGTCTGTGTGTGAGTGTCTGTGTGTCTGTGTGTGTGTCTGTGTGTGAGTGTCTGTGTGTGAGTGTCTGTGTGTGAGTGTCTGTGTGTGAGTGTCTGTGTGTGAGTGTCTGTGTGTGAGTGTCTGTGTGTGAGTGTCTGTGTGTGAGTGTCTGTGTGTGAGTGTCTGTGTGTGAGTGTCTGTGTGTGAGTGTCTGTGTGTGAGTGTCTGTGTGTGAGTGTCTGTGTGTGAGTGTCTGTGTGTGAGTGTCTGTGTGTGAGTGTCTGTGTGTGAGTGTCTGTGTGTGAGTGTCTGTGTGTGAGTGTCTGTGTGTGAGTGTCTGTGTCTGTGTGTGTCTGTGTGTGAGTGTCTGTGTCTGTGTGTGTGTGTCTGTGTGTGTGTGTCTGTGTGTGTGTGTCTGTGTGTGTGTGTCTGTGTGTGTGTGTCTGTGTGTGTGTGGTGTGTGTGTCTGTGTGTGTGTCTGTGTGTGTGTCTGTGTGTGTGTCTGTGTGTGTGTCTGTGTGTGTGTCTGTGTGTGTGTCTGTGTGTGTGTCTGTGTGTGTGTCTGTGTGTGTCTGTGTGTGATTTTTATTAATGAATTATATTAGGCTTGACTAAGTTTAGATTAGATTAGTTGATTGATTAGATTTGTATGGAAAAATAATAAATCTCAGAACAATTTTCTTCGGTTTCATATTACTTTGCCTTCAGCAAAGTAATATGAAACCTATAAAATGTAAAACATGTTCAGAGTATTTACCTTTTTTGTAAGATGCTCAATGTCATAATTACTGACTTATTAGCGTCAGCGAAAGCAATTTTGTTTATACTTTTTAGCGATGGATGCATTATAAATATGTTTCCACATCACATTCAGAAATTTCATTTTGCGTTGAAATCCTATTTGTCCCAAGGCTTAATATGTTAAAACTTGATAAACTTATCATTGCCACTCTTCCCTTTCTCGTTATTTTTGTTGATGCTGTCATATCAAACTGGCTCTAATTTTGGGCTCCCCCTGGATCTCTCACCAGGTCAAATTGGCTTGTTTTGCCTGGCCTGGGCCTGCCAGGACGCGTGTGGTGGCAATTAGCGTCCCCCACAACGGATGATAATTGCAAAAGAAAATGATTATCTGTCGCTCGGGTGGTGCAGGGGTGAGGCGAGTGTTGCACTCACCTAGTTGTTCTTGAGGAAACAACCGAGTTTGAGGTTCGGCTCTTTGGTCCAGCCTCTCACCCGACAACAATCTGTACACTCTCTCTCTCTCTTTCACATTCTGCTTGATAATGGTCCAGGACGGACCGAAACGTCGTCGTCTTTTTATCTTTTAGTGTGTGGTTTGGTCAACATTCTTCAGCCACGTTATTGTGACACATCATCTACAACTGGTGTATAGGTTTCTGAGCCTATTGGGCTCTATCATATCTACATTTGGAACTGTGTATGGATTCTGTCTCCACATCACATCACATCACGATCAATTTGTTAGTTTTACAATACCGGAAAAGTTCTTTTTTATGACTCTGTGGCTCATTTGGTAACTAGGTTTCCACCTGTATATCCATGTTCATGTTCCACTCGAGCTAAACAGCTTGTCTTTATCTAACCAGTCAGTTCCTCCGAGAATTTTGTGGGCAAAAATCGTATTTCGCATAACTTTTACGTCTTCCATTGACGAAGTTTACTTCCAGTAGCCTTTCCTTGTAACTCATGCCTTTCGGCTTTAGTACTAGTCTGGTTGCATACCTTGATTATCACTAACTTAGTCTTGTATTTGACTAGATATGGGCTCCACGCTGAAGCTGCATATTTCAAGACTAGTCTGACGTATGTGGTAGACAAGATTCTGAACAAGTCCTGACATGAATTTCTAAGGACAATTCTTATGTTGGCCAACCTAGCATTTGTCGCTGATGATATTCTTTTGGTGTGGGCTTCATAGGACAGGTTCGGTGTGACGTCAACCACATATCTTTTCACCTGGTTTCTGAAGAACTTCATCTCCAATTTGGTGCCTTGTGTCCGGGTCTTTTCTCGCTACACGCACTTTCATTTTTTACTCCTGTTTGAGTTAAATTCTAGTAGCTATTATTGAATCATTCCATTTATTTGTCAACCAATTTTTATTCTCTTGCCATCTTCCTCTTAACTTCTTTTTTCTTCAAAATTTTAGCGTTATTAGCCATTCCCCATGAGAGAGACTAGTCAATCTTCTGGAAGATCGTTTATGAATATGGAAAACAGGATAGGTATGAGCACAGAAATTTGTGGGACTCAGCTGGTGACATCTCGCCAATCTGAAGTCTGCGCCCCCTCCTCACATTAACTCACTGTATTTTCGTGCTCAGATTCGTCCTTCTCCCATTGAGCATCTTACCTGTTATTCGTGCCTGTTTCTTCAACTAATGCACTTGCCTCTTATAGGGCAACATGTCAAAGGCTCTCCGACAGTCCAAGAAAATACAGTCTCTCCACCCTTTTGTTTGTCGTCTGCTCATAGAATTCTATTAGTCCTGAGAGGCACGATTTACCATTAATGAATCCGTGTTGGTGGAATGTTACTATTTTCTCTTCTGATGTTCTATTACTATTTTTTTTATCAAGATGTTCTCCATTACCTTGCATGATGTATAAGTTACAGGCACCATCCTGTACGTCAGTGCCTCATTATTACCTTTTTTCATGTATTGGGAATACTATAGCTGTTTTCAAACTTTCTAGTTGGTCTCCATTCTCCAATAATCTATTATACACCATAGAGTGTAGCACACGTAGTGCTTCTGTACCTTCCTCTAGTATATATAGTGAAATTCTGTCAGGTCCAGCAGCCTTTGTCACATATAGATGCAGCAGATGCCTCTTAACCTTGCCTCTGGTAATTTAAACATTCTTCCAAAGCTGCTTGGTTTACTGCCATATCTCTCGGTTCTGGGACTACTCCTTGCCCTATTGTGAAGTCCTCCTGGAATCGATTGAGTTCTTCGCACACACACACCTCCGTGTCATTTTCTGTGTAAATATCCCAACCTTTTCTCTCTGATAACACATCGTATTTTGACGTGAAAATCCCAACGTAAAAAATTATCATTGCGGCTCGCTATGAGTCTTAATTGATGTACTGTTATGTTTTCCGTTAAGGTTAGGCTTGTGCTATTTAGTATATACTATATCGTGCGTCAACTCTTAGAGGACGGGCTGCCTGTCCTCCCCTTTTCTGAGTTTCATTATCTGTTCTTTCACTGTTGTTTTCCTCCTGATGTTTTGGTTCAGTCATGGCTTTATTTGCTATGTTATTTTTATACCGTAGTTACGCTTCTCACACTCGGGTAGTTATTATTGGCCCTCTGGTATCGCTCTCTGCTCTGTGGCGTTCAGTTACTTCTGTAGTGTCTCAATGTGCTTGAACTTTATTGTCTTGCTTCTTTACTTGCGTAATTGAATAAGGGATACCTCTTTTGCTTTTCATTTTTAGGTTAATTTTCAAACTTTCTTACAGCCACTTGACACTTCTGGATGATCTAGTCCATCATATCTTGTACGGTGTTTTATCCGAGTTGTGCGTGCGCCGTTGACTTTCAGACTCATGCATGCAAGTAAATAGGTGCTCCATTCACAAGGAAAGATGCTCCATTCACATGAGAAGATGCTCCATCCATAAGAGAAGGTGCTTCGTCTTTACACTTTACTTTTCATCATTATATGAATGGATTAATTAGAATGTTTCACTTTTGCTCCACAAACACGCACTCACAAACGGGCGCGCACAGGAGTGAAAGTTGTGAGTTGTGCCAAAATTTTAAACGGAGCTAGGAAACGGTAAACGGTAATACACATAAACGGTAAACGGTAAACGGAGTGTCTGCGAGTCTCTTGCCGTTCTGCTGCTGACAATATCTATCGTCGCAAATCATGGTTAATATTTTACCTTTATCGATCTATTGGCTTCACAGTTCTCATCAGTAAGTCTGAGACTAATCGATCTATCGTTTCACAGTTCGCTATCGATTAATCTGTGAGTTTGCAATAGAACCAGTTAAATAGGTTTTGTAGCATATTGAGCTGGAGGAAAGTATAGTTTCATGAGACAGTATTTTGTTTAGTATTCTACTTTCATTTGGTATTGAATCTAGATCGATTTAGACATCCGATTTTTTTCTATAGTAACTATTAACTTTTGGTTCTTAGAATGGGTCAAGCCTACATATACAATTCATGTGTACTCTACATATTTTTCTCTTGGTCATAAAGTTCGAAATTTACATTAGAAACACATTTTGAGAGCCCAAGACAAAATTCCAGACGTTGTGCATTATATTAACTTCACAATAGGACACAACAGGTCCGCCACATCTCTTTGTTACTGGGGAGTCTGAAGTGAGGATTATATTTAATGAAATAAGATTGCTTCTTGCAAGATGTATTGTTTGGTCTTGGATTTTATTGAATAGCTCTATATCAGATAGAGAGTAAAGTGTCACAAGTTTAAGGCGAACACTCCACAATCTATCATATGTGAGTTGTATTATTTTGTATGCCGTATAGTAATTATGTTCTGGTTGACATTGAACGGCCTTTTTCTATTGTGTGTTCTGCAGACATGGGAGGAATCTACATTTTTATTGGAAGCTTATTGTATGTTAACAATTCATTTACAATACCTCAAAATTGGTGAAGTGATGGAATGTTTTAGTCATCTATCTGTTGCCGAAATGCGTTTCATAACTTTGCGTATTTCTGATTTAAGATGATAATATTATTCATTTATATTTGATATTAGTTTTTCATATATCATAATTTATGAATTGCATAATCTTTATAGTAATTATTTTTATAAACACTTTGATTTCAGTATGTAATCACCCTAATTATTCACACTGTTCATGATTGGTAGCAATGACAATTATCAACAAAGCGAGAATGCCAAACAAATTAGGGTGAGATTATTTCTCGCTGATAATTTTTTTGGAAAAAGATTCATTTGTTCTCAATGGAAGTTACAGACAGAAGTAGGAAAAAACCTAGCCAGAAGTGACATAGTAGCTGGGTGGAAAGCATCACAGAAGTGAGAGACTTCCAGAGACAGCAACAATGAAGCCGCTAATTGGACGGTCGGGGGCCAATCATCATGAATTGATTTCATTTGTCCTCATATGAACAATGGAATTGAAATTTCTACCCTGGATGACTGACGTTAAATTAATTAGGGTGATTAAAAAGGGATTATTGGGTATTGAAATCACACACAAAAAAAATTACCGCTTTCTGTCCTGACTACGCCATCGTCGATGGCATAAATAAGATCATTGACGTGATTGTTATAGACACTATCAATTACACCATCACCATCATTGAGTGGCATCAATAATACCACACAAACTATCACTGAGGTCATCATTGAGGGTGAGTATATCATCACCTGCAACTCTTATACGCGTACGCTATACTCATCTACACCTTCATAACCTGCACTTTCCTTGCCTACACCGCCCTCAACACCCCAACACTGCATCATCAGCTTGTAATATATGCTTCAGGGCAAATGGAAATCTATTCTCTTTCCGTGGCACAGAGTTGAGTAGGTGCTTTGGATGTATATCTAAATTTTTACTAGCCATTCCAATGCCCTATTATGAGGTTGTATGCCTTACCTGAATACACAGATTAAAACTACAATTTTACATCTGAATATCGTGCGATACCGTGTTGAAAAACTTAGTTATGCACCATTTAGAACTGTATTAATGCTTTTCCAGCCTTGATTTTAAGCAGTGCTCTATTCAGACGCAGCTGAAATGCACTCGTTGTGGACACCAGTATTAGTGGGTAAATTTAACATGGATTTCCATGGCAGAGGTCCCCTCGTAAACATGCCTCTCATGTCATTACCAGAAACAAACTGCAGGAGGGGTGCGCTGTGCCCTGGGCAACATGGGTGCGGCTTGCTCTGGGCAAAGATGCACCTTACCCTGGGCAAGAGCAGTGTAATCTAGGACTATGTCATCCCAACCCCTCCATGGGATGACTGATGGATGATCGGGTGCATGTGTGCATCCCAGGTGCACAGGGACGTGTGGCTTGGCCCGGTGTTGGGGAGATTGGTTGCCCTGGTGCAGCACATCTATTTGTGCCCGTTTAGAGTGTCTAGCTCTCGGACCCCAGTCTTAGTTGTTTCAAACCTTAGTTGTTTGTATTTTGTACATAGTCAAGACCACATTCTTGTTCATTCGAGTGTACTAAGTCGTACTTGGATATTTTTTGCGTGAGATGATGTTTCTTCCCAAGATGTTTTTTGCCTCTAGTCATAGGACCAAGGGTGTCACTACTTAAAGTGATCAATTATCATACCGGCCTGGTCTCTGGATGATTGGGTAGATGAGTTTCACTTAGTTATATTGGGTTACTTAGATGCATTGGGCTACTTTTATTTTTTGGTTGTAGTAAATTGTTATTGCAGTTTTAATTTATCTCATATTTTGGACGAAGTAAATGACATAGCATTTTCAGATTATTTCAATGCCATGTGAATTCTTACTAAACTACTCATTTTCCCAATTATTTCAGAGTGTGATGAGCGTAAACAAGCGCGTGAGCAGTGTGTGTGGTGAGAGCGAAAGTGAGCACGGATGAGTGTGGATGAGCGTGCGCGGGTGAGCCTGGTTGACCTTGACTGTACATTCCAATTAAATTCCTAACATTCTTCAGACCTTTCATTTCATGAGACTTTTACTTGAAGATGTACTTCACAGATCTTTTTACTAAGATATAACGATCTGTAACATAGATTTTCTTACAGTAAACGATTAAGTTTTCTATGTCAACTTAACATAACTATTTTACTAATTCAATCTTTATGTAGCGTATCGTTACTGATTTATTTTGTTACAAAAGTAATTACGACATCCTTATGAAGCAGCATCCTACAGCCAGACATTCGGTTACATATCAACTAAAAAACTCTCTAAGCAACAAACAAATTCACCTTATGCATCTATAAGTACAGTTTATATCTGAGTGTTTATCATATCAATCTTACCAAGTCATTCGTTGTAACTGTGTCTCACTGCACCGGGTGCACCGGGAGGGGCGACCGGCGAGGGGGTGGATGACACGGAGGACGGGTGAGGCTGAGGACGGGTGAGGCTGCGGGTGGTCAGGAATGCGTATGAGAGAGGTCGAGGGACTGAGTGTGAGAGTAGTGTGGATGAACTTGACCCCTCGATGTTTACACTTAAGTGAACGTTCTAAATGAATTCCTAACATTCTTCACACCTTTCATTCATTGTGCAACCACTTGGGCTGGATGGTAAGAGCGACGGTCTTGCTTCATGCAGGTCAGCGTTCAATCCCCGACCGTCCAAGTGGTTGGTTACAATTCCTTTTCCCCCCGTCCCATCCCAAATCCTTATCCAGACCCCTTCTCAGTGCAATATAGTCGTGATGGCTTGGAGCTTTCCCCTTAATAGTTCCATACCCCACCCCGTGTCCTCCAATGTTACGTTGTACCCATACGCATATTATTAACATATCCTCTACGACCTCATGTCCTTCGATATCCTAAGATAATCTTTCCCTTTACACGATAACAAAATCTTTCAATTTCGACTTTATTATTAAAGTAAACTTGTTTTTAACAATACAATCTTTCCGGAAAGCATCATACATGCTGTAGTAATTATAATATTAACACGTCTTTAGCCAACTACAAGTTCAACTTTCATTTGTGTTTTATGAGTTATAAATCTTAGTCAATCTTCCAGGATCATACCTGTTTTATATCGTATCAACTATTTAAAACATCTTCCTAGTTCATGCTACAGTCAGTCAACTGTTTCGTATCATAACGACTAAGACCACTCATTAAGCAACTAAGAAAACTAAATATCTTAATGCATCTTATAGTTCACCGTAAATTTGTGTTTTATGTCTTGTGAGACTTCATTCATTCTACATCTTCCATCGCCGCTATTTAAGTATCAAAGTTAACTTTCTTTTTTTTCCTCTATTCGTACTTATCCATGTTGTGTGTTTACTCTGATTTTCAGAAATAAAAAAATTCCCTATTTCGGGATGAGTGCCAGTGAGTACCTGGGCGACCGGTATAGATACCACCGGGGCGACCGGTATAGATACTACCGGGGCGACCGGCATAGATACTACCGGGGCGACCGGCATAGATACTACCGGGGTGGCTGGCATAGACCCTACCGGGGCGACCGGCATAGATACTACCGGGGTGGCTGGCATAGACCCTACCGGGGCGACCGGCATAGATACTACCGGGGCGACCGGTATAGATACTACCGGGGTGGCTGGCATAGACCCTACCGGGGCGACCGGCATAGATACTACCGGGGTGGCTGGCATAGACCCTACCGGGGCGACCGGTATAGATACTACCGGGGTGGCTGGCATAGACCCTACCGGGGCGACCGGTATAGATACTACCGGGGTGGCTGGCATAGACCCTACCGGGGCGACCGGTATAGATACTACCGGGTGGCTGGCATAGACCCTACCGGGGCGACCGGTATAGATACTACCGGGGCGACCGGCATAGATACTACCGGGGCGACCGGCATAGATACTACCGGGGCGACCGGCATAGATACTACCGGGCGACCGGCATAGATACTACCGGGGCGACCGGCATAGATACTACCGGGGCGACCGGCATAGATACTACCGGGGCGACCGGCATAGATACTACCGGGGCGACCGGCATAGATACTACCGGGCGACCGGCATAGATACTACCGGGGCGACCGGCATAGACCCTACCGGGGCGACCGGCATAGATACCCGGGCGACCGGTATAGATACTACCGGGGCGACCGGCATAGATACTACCGGGGCGACCGGCATAGATACTACCGGGGCCACCGGTATAGATACTACCGGGGCGACCGGCATAGATACTACCGGGGCGACCGGCATAGACCCTACCGGGGCG
>WNGS01004511.1:5845183-5859652 GCA_020271785.1 Procambarus virginalis
GGGGTCGCCACTACAGCCTCATTGCGGCGTGTGACGGAGGGCTCGACAGGTCACTTTATGACGTTATTTGTTCTGGTTGACAAAGTGGTCCGGCCCGAGAGCCGTGCCCCAGGGCAATTACTGACGAGTTAATTCATTCCGCCGCTCGTGTTCGCTCGTTCGTTCTCGTAAGTGCACGACTGCAAGTCTGAAGGGTCGTTAGTGCGACAACGCGGCAGATCCAGTTTTTGCTCGCGGTAGAGACCTACAAGCATTGCTCGCGGAGGAGCGCCACGTCGACTTTGTTATTAATTATATTCCTGTCGGGGCCGTCGGACACAATATACTCACCGTCGGACACAATATACTCACCGTCGGACACAATATACTCACCGTCGGACACATATACTCACCGTCGGACACAATATACCTCCGTCGGACACAATATACTCTCCGTCGGACACAATATACTCACCGTCGGACACAATATACTCACCGTTGGACACCATATAATCACTGACAGGCTTTTATATACACCGTTGTTCCATTCATATCATTCCATTCCTAAATCATCATTTACCTAGCATGAAGCTGCAACTTCCTAGAAAACTCATCGTCTTGACAAAACTCATGAAGATCAACTTTAATCCAGTCTTTAATTCTTTCATAGAACCAAAAATATGAATAATTCACATCTCGAACATCAACTAAAAGGGAGACCAGTACAATCTTCAGCAAAAGTAGTAACATCAGTCACACTCGCAGATATTCCACTTCCAACATCACCCAATAACTCAAGTATCATACAAAGAGTTAAGAAGTTTCAACAACCTACGACACTCAACTTCCTAACACAAAGGGAAGTTTTTAGTGCTTCCCACAACGCAGTTCCAAACTTTGTGGTAAAATCATTTCGCTGTCGTTCGAAGTTTCTGCCTAAAAGTTAAATATTTGTTAGTCTTCCGTCTTCGGCTCATATCAAAGGTAATATTAAGTTCATAATAATTGGCTTACATTTTATTAAAGAACTTTATCCATTACTTAAGTTTTTTGTGAATACAATTAAACAAATTATAGTCTATGTGATTATATATTATGAAGATAATTATCATGTTTTCCAATAAATATTTCATCGATACTGCACGATTCTTCCATTTGGTATTGACGACAAAAATGACAACTTTTATGTCAGAAATATTATATTCATTAGAGAGAGGAGGAGAGACTACCTGTCACGATATAATTCATGAGAAGAAATTGAGCAATCATGTGCATGCCAAAGTTTCGTCACGTAATATATGAATATATGAAATAATTTTGTCTTGAACCTGCACCGAGTTTTTTGTTTGGGGGGGAGGGGGGGGAGGACTGTGTTTTCAGTATTTAGAAAATCATTTGTGAAGAACGAGATTAAGCTCTGTGTCTTCATATCATATCTCACTTTACTCTTTAATGAAGCTAGAAAATGTTTCAATAAAGCTCGAGATTGACCTTATAAAGGGCAGAATTCTCCAATAAAACCACAAATTTGTAGGTTGAAAATGCTCCGCTAATGCCTCGAGGCACAAGTGGTACACAAATTGCGGATACAATATACAATTAATTTATCAAATTTAAACCAGATGAACTAATCATTGCTTGAAAAATATATAAACTGTGTTGATAGCCAATAAATTTTCAAACATATTGTCTAAGAAGGAATTATGAATTCATTGATTTTAAAATACAATATTCTATTTAAACTTAAAAAATTGCCTCTTTCAGAGCATCATGCATAAAAATATAAACCCTAAAATTAGACATTTGAGAACTTTAATCACGATAGCAATATTGATCTTTCATTGAGAAAAGTTAAAATGTAAATATAGATAGCGAGATACCCGACGTCACGATATGCCAACATAGATCAGAGAGGTGTTCAAGAGTCACACGAGGTGCCAGTGTTATGACAAACCACTCATGACTGCCAAATGGGGTCGTCTAGTGTGATGGGGAAGAATGACGGGGATCTGGAAATGACAAAGTGCTCTGAAGGGGAACAGTTGAGCCTGCTGTGATGCAGGCGAGTGAAACACGAGGATATAATTCTCGCTCAACAGGGAGGGTGAAGGTTGTGACAATAGATTACGTGTGAGGGCTGGCTGTTGGGGGGAGAGACTACCACAGTGAGGGGCTCATAATGTGGGGGGTTCATGATGTGAGGAAACAAAGGATAAGAGGAGGTTGAACACCAAACAACAGAGGAAGGGTTACAAATAGTTTCGGGAATATGAAGAGAATGTTCCATTGGATATTTCACAAAAGGAATGCTCAGAGGTGGATTTAACAATAGGTAGAAATAAACAAAAATAAAAAATTAAAATAATCGCGTGAACGAGAAAGAAAGATAAAACTTAACAGACAAAATGCGATTTGTTTTTAGATAAATCGGACATTTTACTCGATAAATCCTTCATATGGAGATTGTTTGCCATAGCCATAAAATAGTTTTCCCTGTAGCGACTGGCAATTTCAAAAAATAACTTTCTAGGCACTGGGAGCATGATAAACCTTAATGAATGATCGGGTCGTGCTATAAGTGAAATAATGGGGATGAGGTGAGTGAAGGATGAGTAGGGTGAAGGAGGTGTGGGAGAACAGTCTTTCACACTCCCTCCGCTGGCTCATGTTGCACTATTGTGTTAGTGTTGCATAGTGAAATGAGCTGTGGAACTTACCAGTTGTGCTTAAATGCACAGGCCTTGTGCATTTTTGTTATCTCCATTAATGCTGAAGATAGACCTAGAGTTTTCATGTTCAATGAGAGCTCTTAGCTTGAGCAGAATGATGATATTGCAAGGTAACTAGAGAGGGTTGTTGCAGCAGAGGTATACTGCATTAACACTTATGGGTACAGAGGAAAAACTGTACCTCGCCAACTGATGTTGACTGATTTCCTGAGGTCTGTACATCACCCCAGGGGATCTTGGGTACCCAAATGAGCCATAGGGCGGTTAGAAATAACTTTTCAGTGTCAGAGTAATTAACAGGTGGAATGCATTAAGCATTGATGTTGTGGAGGCTGACTCCATACACAGTTTCAAATGCAGATATGATAGAGCTCAGTAGGTTCAGGAACCTGTATATTAGTTCATTGACAGTTGAGAGGCGGGACCAAAGTGCCAGAGTTAGTTGTTGCTTGTATCCCGCAAGCACAACTAGGTGAGTACACACACACACACACACATATCAGGGGGGGCATGTAAACTGAGTGGACAGCGCTCTGGACTCGTAATCCTAGGGTCCGGGCTCGATCCCCGGTGATGGCAGAAACAAAATGGGTTTCTTTCACCCTGATGACCTTGGTACTTTAACAGTAAATTGGTACCAGCGAGTTAGAAAGCTGTTACGGGCTGCTTCCTGTTTCCGTACCTTACGTTCCTAAGGCCATTCTTAAGTTAGCCAACCTGGAATATGCTGCTGATGTTATCCTCTTGAAATGGGCTTCAGGGGACAGGTCTGGCGTGATATCAACCCCCAGGTCTTTCTCTCTTTATGACTCTTGAAGTATTTAATCTCCCAAATGATACCTTGTATCTGGTCTCCTGCTCCCTACACCAATCATCATTACGTTGCATTTGCTTGGGTTAAAGTCTAACAACCATTTGAACGACCATTCCTGCAGTTTGTCCATGTCTTCTTGAAGCCTCAAGCTTTCCTCCTCTGCATTAATCCTTCTCATAACTTTGTCGTCGTCAGCAAACATTGAGAGGAATGAGTCTATACCCTCTGGGATATCATTTACGTATATCAGAAACAGGATAGGTTCGAGTACAGAGCCCTGTGGGACTCCACTGGTGTCTTTACGCCAATCTGAGGTCTCACCCGTCACTAACTCTCTGCTTCCTATTTCTTAGGTACTCCCTTATCCACTGGAGCGCCCTACCACTTGCCTGTTTCTCCAGCTTATGCATCAGCCTTTTATGGGGTACTGTGTCAAAGGCTTTCTGCCCGTCCAAAAAATGCAGTCCACCCATCCTTCTATTTCTTGCTTTATCTTTGTCACCTGATCGTTGAATCCTATTCAGCTAGTAAGGCAAGATTTACCTCCCTGAACCTATGCTGATGGGTTGTCATTAAGTCCCTTCTCTCCAGATGTGTTACTAGGTTGTTTCTCACGTTCTTGTCCATCACCTTGCATGGTATACAAGTTAAGGAACTGGCCTGTAGTTCATTGCCTCTTGTCTGTCACCGTTTTTGTATATTGGTACTACATTAGCCGTCTTCCATATTTCTGCTAGGTCTCTCATCTCCAGTGACCTACTATACAGTATGGAGAGTGGCAAGCAAAGTGCTCCTGCACACACTTTCAATACCCATGGTAAGATTCCGTCCAGGCCAAAAGTCTTTCTAACGTCCACATCCAACAGATGCCTCTTGACCTCATCTCTTGTAATTTCGAATCCTTCCAAGGCGGCCTGGTTTACTGCCACCTCTCCTAGCACAATGACCTCTAGTTGTTTTATTGTGAAAACCTCCTGGAACCTCTTGTTAAGTTCTTCACACACCTCTTTGTGTGAAGAAAGAGGTGCAACACTCCTACTCCTACTCTTTGTGTTTGTGTGTACCTGTCCTCACCCGTTCTAAGTTTCATCACCTGTTCTTTCACTGTTGTTTTCTTCCTGACGTGACTCTGAAGTAACTTTGGTTCGATCTTGGCTTTATTAGTTATATCATTTTCATATTTTTTCTCAGCTTCTCTTCTCACACTAACATACTCGTTCCTGGTTCTCTGATATCTCTCTCTCTCTGCCTTCTGGAGTTCTGTTATTTCGGAAGTTCTTCCAATACGGAGCCGGCGGCCGAGCGGACAGCACGCTGGACTTGTGATCATGTGATCCAGGGTTCGATCCCAGGCGCCGGCGAGAAACATTGGGCAGAGTTTCTTTCACCCTATGCCCCTGTTACTTAGCAGTAAAATAGGTGCCTGGGTGTTAGCTGTCACGGGCTGCTTCCTGGGGTGGAGGCCTGGTCGAGGACAGGGCCGCGGGGACACTAAAAAGCCCCGAAATCATCTCAAGATAACCTCAAGATAACGCCTTTTTGTTCAGTTCCTTTGCTTTCATACAATCCCAATTAAACCACGGATTCTTCTTTTTTTTCGTTTTTTTTTTTCCTGTCGGGCCAGGATAAACCTGTTTACTGCCTCCTGTCGCTTTTGTGTGACATAGTCCATCATGTCTTAAACAGACTTAGTTCTGAGTTCTGGATATACCATGGGACAGACTTAGTCCCATGGTATATCCCATAGGAATTTTCTCATCTCATAATTTCCCTTTCTGTACGCCAGCTCTGTTTCCTAGTTATTTTGGGGGAGATCATTCGTAGCTCTACCAGGTATTCAAAGATCAATACACTCTGATCACTCATTCCCAAGGGGCTTCTAACTTAACTTCCCTTATATCCGACTCATTTAGGGAAAATATCAGATCAAGCATAGCTGGTTCATCCTCTCCTCTATCATTCATGTCGGTCCCTTGATGTGTTGGCTTAGAAAGTTTGTTGTTGCTACGTCCAGCAGCTTAGCTCTCCAAGTGTCTGGTCCTCCGTGTGGGTTTCTGTTCTCTCAATCTATCTTCCCATGGTTGAAATCTCCCATGATTAGTAGTTTGGATCCGTTCCTACTAGCCACAGAAGCTGCTCTCTCTATTATATAGATGGTGGCCATGTTGTTTCTATCATATTCCTGTCTGGGTCTTCTGTCGTTTGGTGGGGGTTATATATGACTACTACTATGATTTTTTGTCCTCCAATTGTTATGGCACCTGTTAAGTAGTCACTGAAATCTTTACAGCCCTGAATAACCATCTCTTATAAATCTCCAGCCTTTTCTTATCAGCAGAGCTACACCACCACCTCCTCTTCCTTCGCTCTCCTTCCTCGCAACATAGTAGTCCTGTGAAAACACTGCCTTTGTTATGTTGTTGTTTAAGATTCGCTACCTGGAACAAAAAGTTCCAAGTAGCACAGACTATGGTGAGCCCATACATTTGTTATGGTTTTCGTTAGCTTTGTTTCTGTGAGTGCTATTATGTCTGGGTTTTCTTCTAGTGCCCATTCTCAAAGTTCACTTGTTTTATTTGTAATCCCATCTATGTTAGTGTACATTGCCTTGAAGCTCACTTTCTTCTGTCCATTCTCTTGTCCTCTTCATGGTGAGCATTCTGCTGATGGACGAACCTGTTCAGTAGGTGTGAAGATCTGTGAGGTGGCTAACAGGGTCTCAGAGGATTCTGGGATGCGGGGGGGAGGGGGGTTCAAGGGGAAGGGGAGGACAGGTTGGGTATGAGGTAAGGAGGCAGGGTGGACATGGAGGATATGGGGTGAGGGGGAGGAGAGATAGGGAGGGTATGGGATGAATGAGGAGGGGCTACCGGGGGGAAAGGGGGGAGGGGGGACATGGTGAGAATGGGGGAGAGGTGACTGGAACATAATGGGGTGGGGGGGGAGGGAGGGGGGGTAAGCATTTGAGTGGGGTCAAGTAGGGTGAGGGGGTAGGGCGGTTCCTATGCTCAGGAGGGTGGTGGTGTTGCCCTCCCCTCTGGTGTTGCTGGGATGCTGGTTATGAGTTTTCCCTTGTCTCTGGGAATTTTGTGTTGGGGGCTGTTATTCTCTGGTTTACTCCTCTCTCCCTGCGCTTCTTCCTTGCCTCTGTCGCCATGCCTCTCTCCTCCATCGTCCTGTCCCTCTGGAGGAATACGTTGTTGTATTCCTCCACATACTGCAGATGCCTCTTCCTTTCTAGAATAATACCTTCGTGGAGCAAGCGATGAGTCACAACGTGGCAAAAGTATGTTCACCAGACCACACACTAGAAGGTGAAGGGAAGACGACGTTTCGGTCCGTCCTGGACCGAAATGATCGACTTGAGAATGGTTCAGGACGGACCGAAACGTCGTCGTCCCTTCACCTTCTAGTGTGTGGTCTGGTCAACTCCATCATGGTCTCGTTTGCAAACACTATCTTTCCAGGCGGTCTCTGTCCTTGTTGTACCAGCCCAACCTGAAAACCTTCTCAATGTTTTGTTCAGCCACTTCCATCTTTAACCCTCTTTAGTATTCATTGTCCTTCCTATTCCATCTCGCCCATTGGGGCCTTCCTGTTCTTTGATGCCTACAGGTACCACTGATCTTTTTTTTCCAGCAGCTGACTGGGCACCCTTGCTGCTTCCTGTGAGGTAGCTGCTTGCATGGCTACCTCCTCACTGTGGTCATTCCTTCTGTGCTCTTTTCTCAGTATTTCGCAAATGTATCAGGTACAGAGGCATTTCCTTCCAATGTGCTATTTCCATCTTCCCTTTGGATNCCCCTGAATGGTCCCCAGGACAGTACTGGTATGTACCGGCAACTGTACATACCAGTTGCATTGCTCCTGGCAGTATACGTTCGAGTCACTTCTGGGGTGTGAGTTTTCAGTTATATAATATAATATAATATATATATATATATATAGTATATATATATATACTATCTATATTATCTTCTATCTGGTAATAATTCTTATATCTTCTTACTATTATTATATGCAGGGAGACCCACTTGCCCTTTCCTTTTCTGCATGGCAGCTAAAGAGGTCACAAGCAGGTTGACCAGCGAACTCAACATCTGGTTCCTGGACGATGGTACCCTGACAGGACTCAAGAGACCCTTCTAGGGGATCTACAGCTAGTGAAATAAGGGAGAGGAGTTAGGCCTCACCCTAAACCCATCAAAGTGGGAAATCATCTCATCTAGCCAACCAATTATTGACGCAGTAAGAACAGTTTTACCAGGAGCCCCAGTGATCGCTCCCACCCACAGTGTGCTGCTAGGGGCCTCTCTGCGCTCGAGCGCCATTGATGTAATCCTTGAAGAAAAGCTGAACGACCTGAGGAGGATGGAGGAAAGAATAGGGACTTTGGACGCCCACGAAACTTTGTACCTTCTCACCAGGTGTTTGGCTTTCTTCAGACTTGCCTATTTTCTAAGGTGCTTCCTCCTTCGACAGTCCAACATAAACAGAATATGACTCACTCCTAAAATCAATAACCGTTCGTTATATAACATAATCAATGTTCGAGGAGCCTGGACCTCGCCACTATAGTCAACAATGCACAGCTGGACAGAACGCTACAACGCCGGTTGGCGAATTTTTATGTTAGTGAGTAGTGAGTCAGTGAGAGAGACGTGAATAGTCGCACGTGAAGGATGAGAAGTTTTTAGCATATCCTTTTTTTATAATTCGTTACTACGTTTCCCCAAATATGATTTTATTCGTGTATTACCCTTATTTATCCTTTATATTACGTTACGTTCTTTTAATGATTACCTGTTCTTAACCTTGATGTTACTCAATCCTCTCTCGATCTGGATTAACTATACAATCTACACTGATATTATCCACCCCATCTACCCAGATATTATATTTTCATTGATTTTACACAACGCTTTCCTTTGATATTACCGCTACCCTTCCCGTTGATATTACTGCTACCTTTCGTGTAATATTACCCTACCCTTCCCTCTGATATAATTCTATCTTTTCATTGATATTACCCAACCTTTCCCGTGATATTATCCTACCTTTTTGATCATATTATCATTCCCATCCTTTGATATTACCCAACCCTTCCCCTGATATTACCCCATCCTTCCCCTGATATTACCCAAGCCTTCCCCTGATATGAACCAACCCTTCTCCTCCCCCTGATATTACCTAACCCTTCCAGTGATATTTACACTACTTTTTCCATATATTTTTTAATAATAACTTCTAGTAATCTCTAATGTAAACTGCTAACATCATTAACGTTCTTAATAGTCCCCAAATGCCGTCCCTTTCAAAAGGTTCACGTATTTCAAAACTGCAGTGGTGTTCTATAGATTCTCCATTACTCTTTTTTTAACAAGAAATTATGACAAACACTGAATAATTTCACTTGACAATAAATCATTGAGTCTGCATTTTCGCTCTTGGTTCATGGTTTGTGTTTTTGAATGGCGTTTTCATTAGAGTGGAATTCACATACTTTGATTGAACCTTTGTCTTGGAGCGGATTAACAAGCTTGAATTCACCATCGGAAAACTCCGTACTTGGAAAAATTCCCAAAACAAATATTTTGAGGGATAATGTAGATTCTATTTTTAGGATTTTTAGGTATTTGAATAAATCATGCAGGTCTGAAAGCAACCCAATTGGTGTGTGAATCGGCAACATGAGGTTTCACAAATAGAGTATACAATACGATAACGTGGAATATTGAATTCGCCTCCTAATATAGGTCAAATATGTTTGGAAAATATAATTACCGCTCACGTCCTCATTTTCACCACGGGCGTCACACTGCCGCCATTCACTCAATGTTCCCCCTATAATCATTTACACAATGCACCAATATCATCATTTGCACAATGCACCCGTATCATCATTTACACAATGCACCAATATCATCATTTACACAAGCAACCCTATCCCATCATTTACACAACACAAAAGAAATCGGAGTCGTGAGCCCCGATGAATGGAGCCTCGCTCCTGTGTTTTACAAGCCGCCTGTTGGAGCTAAATGAAGCTTCACCGCCGCGCACACTCCACTGCATAAATACAGAGGTCTCGAATCTATTCACCAAAAGGCCAATCGGTCTTCTAGCGTCTCGTCAATTGAAGTAAGAGTTAAGATCAAACCCTACCGTTGGAGGACCTCTGGGAACGTTTATTCGGGGCTTCGAGGCGTGGAAATGTTTGGCATCACTTGGAATACGTTTCTGACAATGGACGGAAAGAAACGTTTGTGAAGACGGAAGGAAGGATACGTTGGCCTGGGCGTATAGAGGTGACAGTTAAGGAGCTCAAGAGGTAATCGGCTACATGAGTTTGAGCTCTAAGAGAGTATTTTAAGTGTAATTTAACAATGACGTTAAACTGGATTAGTTTTTATCTCTAGCGTGACGAGTGTAGCCATGGTCGGTGCAGCCGTGGTGTGGTGCAGCCGTGGTGTGGTGCAGCCGTGGTGTGGTGCAGCCGTGGTGCGGTGCAGCCGTGGTGCGGTGCAGCCGTGGTGCGGTGCAGCCGTGGTGCGGTGCAGCCGTGGGGTGGTGCAGCCGTGGTGTGGTGCAGCCGTGGTGTGGTGCAGCCGTGGTGTGGTGCAGCCGTGGTGTGGTGCAGCCGTGGGGTGGTGCAGCCGTGGGGTGGTGCAGCCGTGGGGTGGTGCAGCCGTGGGGTGGTGCAGCCGTGGGGTGGTGCAGCCGTGGTGTGGTGCAGCCGTGGTGTGGTGCAGCCGTGGTGTGGTGCAGCCGTGGTGTGGTGCAGCCGTGGTGTGGTGCAGCCGTGGTGCGGTGCAGCCGTGGTGCGGTGCAGCCGTGGTGCGGTGCAGCCGTGGTGCGGTGCAGCCGTGGTGCGGTGCAGCCGTGGTGCGGTGCAGCCGTGGTGCGGTGCAGCCGTGGTGCGGTGCAGCCGTGGTGCGGTGCAGCCGTGGTGCGGTGCAGCCGTGGTGCGGTGCAGCCGTGGTGCGGTGCAGCCGTGGTGCGGTGCAGCCGTGGTGCGGTGCAGCCGTGGTGCGGTGCTGCCGTGGTGCGGTGCAGCCGTGGTGTGGTGCAGCCGTGGTGTGGTGCAGCCGTGGTGTGGTGCAGCCGTAGTGTGTGTGCAGCCGTGGTGTGGTGCAGCCGGGGCGTGGTCTAGCCGTGGCGTGGTGCAGCCGTCGTGTGGTCTAGCCGTGGTGTGGTCTAGCCGTGGCGTGGTGCAGCCGTGGCGTGGTGCAGCCGTCGTGTGGTGCAGCCGTGGTGTGGTCTAGCCGTGGCGTGGTGCAGCCGTGGCGTGGTGCAGCCGCGGAGTGGTGCAGCCGCGGAGTGGTGCAGCCGCGGAGTGGTGCAGCCGCGGAGTGGTGCAGCCGCGGAGTGGTGCAGCCGCGGAGTGGTGCAGCCGCGGAGTGGTGCAGCCGCGGAGTGGTGCAGCCGCGGAGTGGTGCAGCCGCGGAGTGGTGCAGCCGTGGTGTGGTGCAGCCGCGGCGTGGTCTAGCCGTGGCGTGGTGCAGCCGTGGCGTGGTCTAGCCATGGCGTGGTGCAGCCGTGTGGTTGCAGCCGTGGCGTGGTGCAGCCGTCGTGTGGTGCAGCCGTGGCGTGGTGCAGCCGTGGCGTGGTGCAGCCGTGGCGTGGTGCAGCCGTGGCGTGGTGCAGCCGCGGAGTGGTGCAGCCGCGGAGTGGTGCAGCCGCGGAGTGGTGCAGCCGCGGAGTGGTGCAGCCGCGGAGTGGTGCAGCCGCGGAGTGAGCATCCGTGGTGTGGTGCAGCCGTGGTGTGGTGCAGCCGTGGTGTGGTGCAGCCGTGGTGTGGTGCAGCCGTGGTGTGGTGCAGCCGTGGTGTGAGCATCCTTGGTGTGGTGCAGCCGTGGTGTGGTACAGCCGTGGTGTGGTACAGCCGTGGTATGATTCAGCCGTGGTGTGGTGCAGCCGTGGCGTGGTACAGCCGTGGCGTTGTGCAGCCGTGGTGTGGTGCAGCCGTGGTGTGGTGCAGCCGTAGTGTGGTGCATCCGTGGCGTGGTGCAGCCATTGCGTGGTGCAGCCGTGGTGTGGTGCAGCCGTGGTGTGGTGCAGCCGTGGTGTGGTGCAGCCATTGCGTGGTACAGCCATGGTGGGTGCGGCTTTATTTATATTAGTGGCCGTGGTGGCACGTGTGGTCCGGGTGCCATGCAATGACCGCTGGCACTCGTATGGCGCCTGTGGAGCAGCTAGGTTATTAAAGCGTCACAGTTCATGTTGGCCAGCTCACCTCAGTAACTTTCTTCCTTGAGTCACGCCTGTGTATAAATTACAGAAAACTAAACTGCATTCACAAATGTGTTATATAACAATGAATCAATGGTATGAGTAAAACCAAGGCTTACTTATGTTTTGGGTTGCTAGTATATCACAACCGGCAAGCGTGCACTCAATTTGTAATCACCAATACAATCAAATACACTTTCATTTTCCGGATACAATACTCATCATGGTTGATGTAGAGGTTGCTGTAGCTGGATTGGGCGGTCTCTATTAACCTCTGCAGTGCCGCGAATGCGAACCTCTAGGAGACATTCTGCCTCCCGTCCCATTGGTATGATCTGTGTGTGTGAGAGAGCTGACTTGCTCTGCTCCCTCCCCAAACCGTTTTCCAATAATATTCCTAATATTATGAGTTTGTTTCAAAGACTTAGAGAAGCCAGCTATAATTTCTGGTGTATTTATATATATTCAGTCCTAGTCAATACTATTTTATTAAGTTTAAACACTAGACTGTGTTTTAAAGAATAATTATGGAAGCTGAAATATATACGTGATGTATATATGGATCTGTTGTGATGACGTCACGAAAAAAATCCCATTTTCTTTAGTTATCCATTACCAAATTTATAGAATGTTACAAGTGTGTCGGATTTCCGACAGTAAGTACAGCCGTGGTGGGTACAGGCGTAATAATGAGTGAGTGAGGCGTGGTGAGTGTATGTGTGTATAGGCTTTTGGTATATTTCATATGAACAGGTGAATGTTTATCAACCAGAATGATAAGTAATATTTCGGTTGAGTGTTATGAGTGTAAATATATCTGAGCACGTTATATTGAACGGGGTGCGAGAGTAGTTTGAACCTCATCATCATGTTGGGAAATTATTCATCAAAACCTTTTCATTTTAAATTTCCTATCATAAGGATAAATATACAATTTAGAGTAGCATGTCTTATGCTTTGGAGTTGCTCACCCTACATGGTAACTGTGGGGTTCCTCCTGTAGCGCAGCTGTTGCCATGTATGGCCATTTAGGGGAGGGGGGTGCCATAGTGAATGTTCCCTATGGTGTTTGTAAGATAGAACCACTTTCCCGTGCATGTCATATCTCCCACCCACCCCCACCCCAAGAGCCTCCTTCATTGGATGCTCCAGATCATTTGTATATTACTGGAAGATTTGTGGCAACCTCAGGTGAATGGTGGAAACGAGAGGCTTCAAGAGCTGCTGCTGTGCCGCTAATGACGCTAACTATAACCTGGTTTAACAGGGTTAGACGTTGCTCGCTCTAGGCATGGGAAAACACCTTGTATTGTTACCTCTTTGTAAGCCCCCGTAATTTGATTTTACCAAACCTCACCAAACTGTCTAAATAGTTCAACACCTTTATGAAGTCTTCAATTTTCAGCCTAATTACAGGCATGTATATGTTACAATTTTGTATTTACAGGATGTAGTTCCATTTATTTCCTGAGTTCTGTAGAAAACACTTAAACCAACTGATGAATGTCAAAAGACCCGAGTGAACACTTTACTCAGCAACGCTTATATATATTTTCTGAACAGAAGTTCATACCTCTAAATTACAGGCATTGTTTCAGACCTCTAAGACCACCTCCTCTACCTAAAACAGCGCTCCACTTTCCTCAGACGCCCACCGCAGGCCTCCAAAACTCCCCCACCCAACCACCAGCTCAACTAGCCCCCCCCCCACCTCCCCCAGCTCAACTAGCCCCCCCCCTCCTCCAGCTCAGCACAGTCCCTCCCCCAGCAGAACTAGCCACCCTCCCCCAGCACAACTAGCCACCCTCCACAGCTCAACTTTTTTTTATTTTTTTTTTTATTTTTATAAAAGAAATGCACAATATACAAAACAGACGATAGAAAACAACAAATCATACATTCAAACAGGAAAAATATAACAAAGTACGGAAACACAGATGCAAACTAAACATACCCAACAAAAACCAAGAAAGAAAACACATGATGCAAGGCACAAAATGAGAAAACCCCGAAACGAGCACCGGAGTGTACACACACACACACACACACACACACACACACACACACACAAAAAAAAAAAAAAAAAAAAAAAAGTTACAAATAAATAACACAAGATATAAATAACATAAAACGGTCACATCCACAAAAAACGTAAGTACAGAAATACAGAAAGAAAACACACAAAACAAGCCTAGCCCAACAACCCAACACAGGTGCATATTAGTACAAAACAACAACAGGCCTCCTAAACCACCGACATAGAGGCAAAAGTACAAAGCTACAGGAAACAACAAAAAATAAATACAGAAAAAGTTAAATACATAAACAGGGAAATACAAACAGAGAGAACATAAACACAGAAATGCCGCACACATAATAAAGCAATGCCACAAGGACAAGAAAATAAACACACGCACACAAGCGACGTACACAACCACACCGCCAGCCACCCCAACACAATACACGGGGCGAGCGCAACGACACGAAAGAAATAACACCAAACACCCACGACCGCACACAACCACAACACACACACACACACCAAAGGCAAAGCATAAACATACAACAAAACAGGCCACGCAGGGGCAAGAACAACACCCACACGTACAAAGACACCCACCTGTGCACGCAGGCACCGGGGAAACATCATCCACAACACAGAGAGAAACCAAACACACCAATAAACCAAGCACACCAATTACTCATACTTCTCCG
>WNGS01004511.1:5876506-5890378 GCA_020271785.1 Procambarus virginalis
ATATGTCTAGCCAACCCTTGCCAAGTGAGAGACAAAACCTTAGTGCCTCAGTCATCAAAGGCCATGAACTATTTTCCCAGGGCGAGGATCAACCAGGTGCAGCCTCCCACTCGCGCCGAAAAAACCACCCACGGCAAGAAGAGCAACAGTGGCATATACACATTTTTGCACTGACGTGTAGGCCAAAAATGCCGTTTCCGTCTTGAAATTTATGTAAATAAATTTTATTGCTGCCTCAGAACCATTCTGAATCTCATCCTGTGCCTTCAACTTCATCAACTCATGCGAGGCGTGATGGTGAGGTTTGCTTTATTTCCTCGAATTGTCAGAGATTTCTGGACCTTACAAGGTTCAAGCATAGTTTGTGAATATTTTTGGTGAGGGCACATGTTATAGTATACAAAAATATACACACTATGCATTGAAGACTCGGGTAAACTAAGCTTACTTGCTGCTGTTGTTGTTTTAGATTTAGCTACTCTTAAGAAATGTTGAAATGTTGCACAGGCTATAATAAGCCCGTAATTGAGTTCAGTTATTCGCAATAACCATGTTACTGTGATATTTAGAGCGTGCTTACAGAAACAGACATTTCTAACTGTGGGTTCTCCTCGCCCCTACGATTCACCTAACATCCTCAGTCGTAAGTTGCGCTGAAGAATGGGGTGAAGTAGTTGATGCTTAACTAGATGTGTTGTCTCCTGGGTTTGCTTTCTGTCCTCTGGTGGGCCTTTACAGCTGTTGAACTTGAAATATATATGCACTTGCCTACACGACGGATGTAATATATGCACACCTGCCTCCACGAAGGATATATTATATATACACCTGCCTCCACGAAGGATGTAATATATGTACACCTGCCTACACGATGGATGTAATATATGTACACCTGCCTCCACGAAGGATGTAATATGTGTACACCTGCCTCCAGGAATGATGTAACCTTTGATCGAGGTACAGAGGCACGACGGCGACCAAGCTCATAAGTTATTTAACTTGCCATTTTCAATCCGCCGCCTTTAAAAATTACATGGTACATCATGTGATTTTTTGAGTCGCACAAAATTCCGAACGTTTTCGTTCGGGTGTATTTCCTTGATAATGTAACGAAACACGATAACGTTTACAATTTTTGTTCTATTTCCCTAGTGGATACTAAAGCATATCTGAATCTCATGTTTTTTTGTGATTTTACACGTGCGTGTGTATAAGATATATATATATATATATATATATATATATATATATATATATATATATATATATATATATATATATATATAATATAAACACAATTTATTGGTTTAGTTCATTTATTATGCACCCCATACCCACCCTGTGGACGGCAGTGCAAAGGGTTACAGAAGCACATAATGTTCAGGGGCTTAATCCCAAAATTCATTAACTAAGCAAGTTTGTCTTGATGAGCTAGTTACAAAATTCAATGTACATCTTCACATCAACAATTGGCTAGAGACCGACCACAAGTACATTTCCTAAATTTAGCAATTAACATATGTGGAATGCTAGTGTCACAATTGATATGTTTGCCCTGCACACCGCCCCCCATCCAGTGGGCAGCGGTTGATAGGTTACAATCACTCAGTTACTACCTACAGTTGCAAACTTGGGATATTTGGGCAAAAATTCTGCTAGCAGATCAATTTAAATTAAATAGTTACACATCTCTTGAACATTTGTTACAGAATTTTAGCTGAATTCACGTATCTTTTCGCACTGCATCACATGGTGACGGAGGGTGTGCGAATAATTATGCTGACCAAGTTTACACATGGTCAGGTCAACATCAGCAGGTAATGAAAATTCCCAGATATATTTATTGGTGAAGAAAGTAAATCTTAGTTATTTGTATTTAAATCCGAAGTAATTAAACAAAATGACGTTTCGCAGTATTTCGCGTCCATTTCTCAATGAGACTATATAAGATAAATCGAAAATCTGACGATCCCTGTATCTCATTCCCCAAATTTTTAACATTATAATATTTTCCAATACTCTGACATCTCGTACCAAATTCCAAGAGGAAATTCTTTCAGAAACATTGATTTCCTATCAAATGTGTTGGGAAGCACGGGCCTGTCAACACGTAGAGGAAAAAAACACATTTCGCGCTAAATCTGGCGCCTGATCCACCTTGAAATCGATAGATCAATAGAATGAAGCTACGTGGTTGGAGGACTACAGAATTATGCAAAGCGTGAAGTAACTGGAAGGTGTTTATGTCGCCTTGTTTTCGGGTCATTCTGTGATGTAACTGTTGTTTTAGAATGTCAGGTTCTATAACTAAATGTTTCCTGTTAAACAATTTTTCGACAGTGTTCTTTCTATTAATGAGTGCATCTGCAGAAATTGTTTTAATGGACTTATTGTTCATATAAGGAATTAAATTCCTTAAATGGATACTAATTGCAATAAAAAAACATGAATAATTATTGACACACCACAGATAACCTTGAATATGAAAATTCTCGAGCATTATTCATTATATATAACAATCTTGCACTGATCATCATTACATGTAAGAATCTTGTTGCATTGATCGCTGAATGTAAGAAACTTTTACACTGATCATTATATGTGAAGAAAATCTTCAGCACAGCTCGCTTTTAAATATTTATAACTCATGTTCGTTTCATCATTAATGACACGAACATGAGTTTAAAATATTCAAAAGCGAGCTGTGCAGAATTATTTTTTTCATATAATGTACCGTCCAGCCCAACCACTTGGCTGGACGGTAGACCGACGGTCTTGTTCCTGCAGGTCGGCGTTCAATCCCTGACCGTCCAAGTGGTTGGCACCAATTCTTCTCCCCGTCTCGTCCGAAATCCTTATCNGACTTGCGCACGCACTCCATTCCACAAGCTCAGGTCACACTTATCGACGAGGCGCATGTTCACGGTTATAGTCTATGACACAGTCTGGCTTATACATGGTGTTGCGTGTCTGAAAGTGGTCTTCCCACTGTCCAACATGGCACCAGTGTGAATCGTAGTCAGCATATTCACCTCGCGTCTGTCCTTCCACCGCACTGACAGCGTATTGTCACACTTGCGCAGCTGGCACTCACCCACGGCTATAGCTATACCGAACACTGGCATTTCCTTCCTGTGGCCCTTCACAGTGCCACATACGCCGGTGTTGTGGGCAAGGAGGTATCTGGTCAACAAGGGGCTGGTGTAATAGTTGTCGGTGAACAGTACATGCCCCCTTGTTCAGCAATGGTTCTATCAGGGTTTTTTACGACACTGCCTGAGAACCCGTGTTCATCTTGAGCATGGTATGTCGACGTCTGTACCAGAATATATATGTCCAAGACGATACCAGTCTCACAGTCGCACAGCACATAAAACTTCAGTCCAAATCGATGCCGCTTTGATGGGATGTACTGCTTGAATGCCAGTCGCCCCTTGAACAGTACAAGCGACTCGTCAATAACCACATTCTGTCCAGGTACAAAATAATTCCTGAACTTCCCTCTCATGTCACTGAACATCTTCCGTACTTTCCACAGTCTGTCTTGTCTGTCCTCATTTGCATTATTCTTGAAATGCAGGCACCTGAGAACCAAGAGAAACCTATCACGCGACATGTACCGGTTGAACACGGGCGATTGAACAAGGCTGTCTTTGCTCCAATAATCCTGGATGACAGCTTTCTCAGAGTGCTTCATCATCATACAGAGTGCGAGAAACACGTACATTTCGTCGATTGTCGTGTCCTTCCATCGTGTGAGGCGTGAGGCAGGTAAAATGCCGTCGTCTATGAGGCTGTGAGTGAACCTGTTTGTCTCAGTCACAAGATGCGTCATGAATACATTGTCAAAATATGCCTGAAAATATTCCATGTCTGCCATATCATCACCAGTATATGGGAATAATGGTGTAACACCAAAATCGCTATCATCAAATGTTGGTATTTGAGGGACAAATGTGGTGCAATCCTCCCACACAAGTACACCAGGGGGTTTGGTGTTGGCGCCAACACCACCACGAGCACCATAACTATGGCTACGTGGTCTGCTGCTTCTGCTGGAGCTGCGTGAGGGTATGCTAGGTGCTGAGGCAGATTTACGTACTGTAGGCCTACCACGAATAAATGATGTTGAGGGGCCACTGTCGTTGTTGTCCACATGCTGTGAGGCACGCCGCTGCCTGCCGCGGCGTGTTGCTGAGGCAGCAAAACCCCGCCTGGTAACACCACTGCTGCTCGTACTCAGGTCGTCTACACTACTCGTATCAGAGCCAATGTCACTGAAGCCCGAGAATGATTCGTCACATGTACTATCACTGAATAAACTACTAGCGTCTGGGGACATACATGATGGTGGTGATGATAACGGTGTTGACCCAGGGTGGCAAAGCAGGCCGGGCGAGGCACGTGTACCATACACACTCGCCGCATCTTCAAATTCCGTCTCCTCCTCACTCGTATCAGATCTCTGAGTAAGGTCTTTCTCTGGATCATAGTCTAGGTCATCATCCAGAGCACCGTCATCATACAAAATGTCGCATATTTCCTCCTCAGAGAGTCTTTTTCCATGACCGCGGGTCACCGTGGAGCGGGAGCTCGTAGAGGATGCGTCAGACATGGTTGCTGCTGTGAAACTGAGGCTCCCCACGGCCGCAGGGCATGCTGGGATTTTTTTTAAGATGGTGGACGATCACTGGGGCCCCCACCCACCCATACCATACCCACGTCACTGCGCGCCAGTTTTGAATGGAACGTGAAAAATAAAAATACCCGGAGGCGCGTTGCGCAAACCAGACGCGAGCCTGCAGGCGCATTGCGCAGTTTAAGGGTTAATGTTAGTTAAGAGAAATGTGGGGTAATGGTCTGTAGTGCTATCGGTGATTATGCCTGAAGTAAGTGGAGAGGTTATGTTGGTTCAGATGTGATCTAGAGTTGTGGCAGTACTATCAGTGATTCTAGTAGGTCTAGTGATTAGGGGTATGAGGAAGCAGGAATTCATACAGTTGAGGAAGCTAATAGTAGTAGGGTGTTCAGGTTCGCAGAGGTCAATATTAAAGTCCCCTGCGATAATTAGATGGTTTTTGTTCAGTCTGTTTTCTAATATTAGATTTCTAAGGTTTGAGTTGAATTCGGACACATCAGTGTTAGGAATTCTATAGACTGCACCTACAGACAGGACAGACTCGGCACACTTGACTCTGAAACTGGCAAAGATATACTCCCCACAGCAGTCTCTTGTTCTAATTACTTTTAAGCATGTTAGTTCTTGGTGGTAGTAAAGAGCAGTACCACCACCTCTTTGAATTGGTCGACAGTTGTGAATTGCCGAGTAGTTAGGCATGTTAAAGAGTAGAGTAGTATCCTCTTTCAACCATGTTTCAGTAAGTATAATAAAAGAGAATTTGTTGTCAATAGTTTCAATCAAGGCACTAACATCATCGAAGTGTTTACCTAGGGATCTAATGTTCAAGTTGATTACAGAGATATTGTGATTGTGTTAATACATTGTTTACATCATGTGCTGTAAAATATCTGCAATTTTGATCATTAAAGTGATGATTGTCATAGATAGTGGATAAGAGGTTTAGTTCTGGGTCTATACTTGTCTGTCCAGATAGATACTTTTAGGATAGATACCAGATATCTATACTTTTAGGTCCAAATAGATGCAGTCAACCCAACCATCTCTTTCCTGTAAAATCTCTGGCTCGATCATAAAAACTGAGCAAGTTCATTACACAGGATCTTCCAGATCAAAAACCATACTGTCTGTTTGATATTATATCTTTTTCCTCCAGGTGTTCTACCCATTTAATTTTAATTTTTTTCCAATATTTGACTATTACACTTGTCAATGATAGAGGTCTATAATTAAGGGGGTCTTCCCTGTTTCCACTTTTGTAGATTGGAACTATGTTAGCCTTTTTCCACACATCAGCTACAACTCCTGTACACAGGGATGCTTGAAAAATCGGTTTAAGTGGAATGCTGAGCTCAGGTGCACATTCTCTCAGAACCCATGGTGAAACTCCATCTGGACCAACTGCTTTGTTCTTATTTACCTCCTTGAGCATTTTTTTCCACTTCATCTCTAGACACCTCTATGTGCTTTATGTTGTTCCCTGGAATTCTTTGTGTCTGGTTCCCTAAAGATTTCATTTTGTACAAACACACTTTGGAATCTAACTTTCTAACAAACGACCTAACATAGCTTACCCTTCCATTTATCTTTTTCTCTTTCCTTTTCTTTCTCTCTTTTGTTTTCTTTTCGTTCCCTTACTTCCCTCCTCTTATCTCCTTCTCATTCGGTGGTTATAATAGAAGCTGCCTCATATGGGCCAATAGGCCCTCTGCAGTTCCTACTACTATCTCCTCTACTACACTTTGCTCCTCACCTCTCTCTAGCCTATTTATTGCCTGCATCTACTGCATCACAATCGACTTGAGAATGGTCCAGGACGGACCGAAACGTCGTCGTGCCTTCACCTTCTAGTGTGTGGTCTGGTCAACACACTTTGGAAATTTTCGTTTAGTGTTTCACACATTTCATTTTCCGTGAATCTATTTCCCATTTTCAACCTCTGAATATTATCCTTTATCTGCAATTTGTTTATGAATTTATAGAATAGACCAGGTTCTGTTTTACATTTGTCTGCAATCCCTTTTTCAAAATTTCTTTCTGCCTCTCTCCTCACTGCCGTGTAGTTGTTTCTCGCATCTTTGTATCGCTGGTATGTTTGGGGATTTGGCCTCTTCCTGTATTGATTCCATTTTTGTGTCTTTTGGCTCTGGCCCTCTCGCAATTTCTGTTGAACCAATCCTGTTTCCTAGTTCTGCATCTCTGTTTTGGTATAAATTTTGTTGTGCCTTTATCATATGTTTCACAAAACTTGACATACATCTCATTCACTTTCTTGCCTAGCAACAAGTCTGTCCAGTTATACTCACAAAAAAATTTCTAAGGTTGCCATAATGTGACGTCATGCTCGTTTGCTCGTTTCATTTTTGAGAAGTTCTGTCCACTTGTTCTTTTTTTTTTTTTTTTTTAGCAATTTTCACCAGAAAAGAGGTTTGTTTTGGGACGCTTATCCTTCTGGGTGCCTGACCCGGTCAATGGCAGACATAGAATGCTTCCAACCACACGGGGGTTTCTTTCTGGTTCGCTCAACTCTTTCGCGCTTCACATCTCGATTACTGACACTAGTGTGTCACCTTCTGTATGGTGACTAGGTGGCTTCTCTAATTGTGTCCTACCTGTGGTCTTCTTTTTGGCAGCAGTATGCAGTCTCCTGTATGTTCCTAGGGCCATCTTCCCTAGTTGCCCCTGTAAGTACTACCCTTACAGCTTGGGGGTTATCTTCCACAAATCGTTCGGGGACCACCTCTGTAGGGATCATTTGCAGCTCGGTGATTGCCCGCCCTTGTGGTCAGCTGGGGGTTTTATAGCCGCTGTTTGACCTTGGACAGGACAGGACTTGTATCGTAGCTGGAGGGGCGCCAGTTACTGTGCAGCTTTTCTCCCGTTGATCACAGCGGCTGGTTCTGTTCCTCCTGAGGACATTGTGCTCTCTCTTTCTTTTTGTTTGTTACCTGGTGGCTGGGGCTGCCCCTGAGGACATTGTGCTCTCTTTTTCTTTTTGTTTGTTACCTGGTGAGTGGGTCTGCCCCTTGGTCATTGTCCAATCTTTGTTATTCTGGTGGTCCCCATTCTAGGTTTACGTAATTTTGGGGGGGGGGGGGGGCATTGTGGCTCTTCTTGGATGAGTTGTGCCAGAGCTCAGTGTTCCTCCAGTCGTGGTAGGCCAGGGGTGGCATTTTCTGAGCCGGCGCTTCCTTCAGAGCCAGCGTCATCTGGTCGGCGCAGTGATCATTGGTCGGCTTCTCGTAGGGGCATAGGCCCTTTCGAGGATTACCCCAATGACCGAGTGATGGGGGGGAGGGGAGGCTTGCTCTGTTTGCTCACGCCTGGTTCCAAGATTTGTAAGTGTTTCAGGTCGTCTCCTCCAGCCTGGCATTGGTGGCATTGAAACCTCCCCTCCCCCCTCCCTCCCTCCCTCCCCCGGGGGATTTGGGGCTGACAGGGCAGGCCTCTTTTCCTGCCCTCCGTCAGGTCATCTTGGAGTTTGTACACCTGGTTGATACCTGCTTGATGGGGTTCTGGGAGTTCTTCTACTCCCCAAGCCCAGCCTGAGGCCAGGCTTGACTTGTGAGAGTTTGGTCCACCAGGCTGTTGCTTGGAGCAGCCCGGTCGGTCCGGAATGTCTTTTAGAAAACAGTCTGGTTTTCTATTAAAGATGTCCACGGTTGTTCCGGCAATATTTCTGATGCTCACTTGGAGGACGTTGAACAGCTGCGGACCTCTGATACAGTGTTCTCTGATTGTGCCTATGGCACCTCTGCTCTTCACTGGTTCTATTCTGCATTTTCTTCCATATCGTTAACTCCAGTACGTTGTTATTTTACTGTGTAGATTAGGGACCTGGCCTTCCAGTATTTTCCATGTGTATATTATTTGGCATCTCTCTCTCGTCTCGTTTCTAGTGAGTACATTTGGAGCGCTTTGAGACGATCCCAATAATTTAGGTGCTTTATCACATCTATGCGTGCCATATATGTTCTCTGTATTCCCTCAATTTCAGCAATCTCTCCTGCTCTGAAGGGGGAAAGTGAGTACAGTGGTACCTCGGTTTAAGAGTTTAATTGGTTCCTGGAGACGCCTCGTATTCCGAAAACTCGTATTCTGAAGCGAATTTCCCCATAAGAAATAATGGGAAATGAATTAATCCGTTCCTGACTACCCCAGAAACCCCATATCAAACTAAATTTTTATACCTAATTCATCTAAATAAACCTACAAAACTATGTTCAAGTTATTACTTACCTTGCTGATGAATGCTGTAGGCGTATGGAAGATGGTGAGGAGAGGGGAGGAGGAGAGGAGTTACTGTTTGGAAGGGGAGTCCCCTTCCATTATCACATCAGGCAATGAGGACCTTTCAGGTGTGCACTCCCTGGGACGTTTTATCTGAGTGCCACTAGGTCCTGGCTGAGGCTCACTGCTCGATTTTCTCACCAGATATCTGTCCATGGAAGCTTGCTTTTCCCTTCTTCGCAAGCTCTCTCTGTAAAAAGGCAACACATTGTCGTTGAAAAGATTAAGGCAACGGCCTACTACAGCTTTCTCTGGGTGAGTCTTTTCAACAATTGTTTGAATCTCTTCCCACATCTGACACACCTTCTTCAATACTGCAGAAGGGACATCCGCTGCTGCCTCCTCCTCCTCCACTGAAGAATCTTCATCTGCGTTGTCTTGCTGTTCCTGTTGAAGGGCTTGGAGTTCTTCGGTGGTCAGTTCTTCGTTGTGTTCTTCCACCAACTCCTCCACATCATCACTATCCAATTCCAAGCCCATTTGCTGGCCTAGAGTAACAATTTCCTCAACAATAGGCGCATCATTTATAGGCTCAAACCCCTCAAAGTCTAATTCTCTCACACATTCAGGCCACAATTTTCTCCAGCCAGAGATCAGGGTTCTTTGAGTCAGTTCTTGCCAGGCTTTGTCAACGAGTTTTAAAGCACTACAAATGTTAAAATGGTCTTTCCAGAACTCTTTGAGGGTGAGGTTTGTGGCTTCAGTCACTTCAAAACATTTTCGGAAAAGTGCCCTTTCATAAAGTTTCTTAAAATTCGCTATGATTTTCTGGTCCATAGGCTGAATTAGAGAAGTGGTGTTAGGAGGAAGGAATTTAACTGTGAGGAATTTATTGTATCGGGGCAACACATCATCTTGCAAGCCTCGAGGATGAGCAGGAGCATTGTCGAGGAGAAACGGCTTTGAGTGGCAAATGTTTCTCCTGCAGATATTTTTCTATGGTAGGGCACAGCACTTCATTCACCCACTCCGAAAAAATAAGCCTAGTCACCCATGCTTTTTTATTAGACCTCCACATCACACACAATGGGTTTCTGCACTTTATACTGTTTGAAAACCCTGGATTTTCAGAATGATACACTAGTAAGGGTTTAATTTTCAAATCGCCACTCGCATTTGAACACAACATAAGCGTAAACCTATCTTTCATAGGCTTGTGTCCGGGCAAGGATTTTCCTCCTTGGTAATGTATGTCCTCTTAGGCATTCTTTTCCAAAACAGTCCTGTTTCGTCACAATTAAACACTTGTTGCGGTAGGTATCCCTCAGCCTCTGCAAACTCTTTAAATTCCTCAATAAATCGTCCAGCGGCTGGTTTGTCTGAGCTGGCTGCCCCCATGCCTTGTAACACTATGGATACCACTCCTCCTCCTAAATTTTTCAAACCAGCCCCTGCTTGCCTTAAACTCTTTCGTCTCTGCATCACTCGTTGCAGGGGTTTTCTTTAGAAGGTCTTCGTGCAATACCCTGGCTTTCTCACAAATAATGGCCTCCGAAACACTATCTCCCCTTAACTCCTTGTCGTGTATCCAAATTAATAACAACTTTTCCACTTCTTCAAGTATTTGTGGTCTTTGTTTCGTTATTGTTCTTACTCCTTTTGCCACTTTAGCACTCATAATCTCATTTTTCTTCTTAAGTATAGTGCATATTGTTGATGTGGCTTTGTTGTACTGCCTACAAAGTTCAACAACACGTGTACCGTTCTCATGCTTCCGAATTATCTCTTGTTTCTCCTCTATTGTCATCCTCACATGGGCTTTCTGGCCTTTATCCTTACCACTGGCTTTCTTGGGACTCATGGTGAGATATATATTAACAAATTGTATAGTCAAATCACCAAAAATCCACAATACACTGAAAATCCACGAGAAGAATTGATGAGAGGTAGTCACTGAGCGCGAGACAATGTAAACTGAGGGCGGATGGCGGAGGGGCGACGATCGCCCAGCCACCACGCGCTAGGTCAGCCTGTACGCGTATCAACAAACTCGTGTCCCGAGGTAACCCTCGCCTTCCGAGACACATTTTCCGAGGAAATCCTGCTCGTATTCCGAAAAACTCGTATACAGGGACACTCGTATTCCGAGGTACCACTGTACTGAGCAGTACTTGAGACGGGACAACACAAGTGACTTGAAGAGTACAACCATCGTGATGGGATCCCTGGATTTGAAAGTTCTTGTAATCCATCCTATCATTTTTCCATCCTGTGATTGAGTGAGAATTTGTCACAGAATCTCAAAAGTTCTCTTACCTGTGGTTGGTTATATCCCGGGTCATTCCCTGCCATGATATTTGTGTTTACCATTCTCCATCTTAGACTTAGTAAATTGAAATCTCCAAGGAAGATAATATCTGGAGCTGGGTTCGCTAGATTATCAAGGATGTTCTCTATTTTGTGCATCTGCTCTGTGAATTCCTCAACTGTTGTATCTGGCGGTTTATATATTTGAATAATAATTAGGTTTATTTTTTCTACCTTGATTCCAAGTACCTCTACCATCTCATTAGTTGAGTTTAGTAGCTCTACTAATTAACTACTGACCTATTTTCTCTATCACATCTATATAAATTATAATTTGGAATCCAGATTTCACTATCAATGTAATCTTTCGTATGATTTTCCGTGAATGCCCCAAATATTGAGTTTAACTCTAAAAGGCGGCCATTTATGACCTTAACTTTATTTCTTTACTTTTATTTTAGACCTTGAATGTTGGCAAATATGAATGATTGTCCATATTGTGTCACTTCTGGAAGGTTTTGGTAGTTCTCTCTCCTCTCTACCCTGACCCAGGGTGTATTGTTGTTGTGATAATGGTTTGTCGAGTTTTGGAAGTGATACTGGTGAGTGTGGTAGTCTGTGTGTAGTTGGGGGTGTAGTATGTGTGGGCTTGATGACGAAACGTAGTCCAGTCTTGGGCATTTCCCCTTCTCCATCCATACTCCTGCAATGTTTCTGCCTGTCTCTTCCTCCCTCTGGTTCTGCTTGCCTCTAAAAAAATTTCCTGGGCTATTATATTGGGCTTCCTCTCTCATATAGCGCTGTGTACCTCTCACGTGGAAATCAGGGCAATGGAGATCATAGCATTTCCTCTCATTCACTGAGAGTTTGCATAACTCAGGGTGAAAATATCTACAATCTGTTCCAAAACGACAGCTGCCTTTCCCTAACCAGTTTCGGCATTTCCGTGGGTGCATGAATGTCCATTCCGTACCTCTGGTCCCATATCTGCACTGTCCTTTTGCATAATACCTGCAAATATTTTATCTGTGCTTGTATTCTTATTGTTTGTACCCGTGCACGACTTGGCTACCTCTGTTTTTTGTTCCAACTTTCTCGTTTCCGCATTCATTCTCAGTATTGCCCTTATCTTTCTCCTTGTTGCTTTCGTCTTTCTCATTTGTGTTCTCGTCCTTCTCATTGTTTCTCTCCTTACCCCTATTACCAGTTTGCTTTTCAATATTGCCTTCATTTTTGTGTACCTTGACACAATGTCCTTCTACATTACCAATGTGGCTCTCTAAGCTCTCAGTCCCTGGGTTGTGTTCAGTGTTTGCTGCTGGTTTTTCATACTCTGAATATATTTCTGGTAGCTTTTATGTGAATTGTAACCTATGTACTTCAGGAATGCCATTCATTAGTTTGGTGATGTTTTCCCACATCAGTCTATCCTTGTGACAGATCCAGTAGGTACCTTGTCTGTTTGCATATTGTGTACGTAATTCTGTACAACTCGGGTGAAATCTTATATTACAAATGTTACATGCAATCCCTACAACACTCTTCCAAAATGGCTTAAAGCATCCTCCACACGCCATCAGGGTCGATGCCTTTCGGCAGGACTGGTTGAAGATTACCTGTACAACCCGGGGAACTTTTCTGCAGCTTCATCTCTTTCAGCAGATCAGTTTGGTCCAGGTTGATCTTCTCTGATCTCCGCGTCTGGTCTTCCTGACTTGGATTCATCACCATTTATATTGGGGTCCCACCTATATGTTTCGTCCCGGCAGTAGTATGAAGTCTCCTTTCGTCAATTTTTGTCACTTCGTAGGTTGTCTTTGGTTTCAGATCTGGTTGTTTTGTCCTTTCTTGACTGTTTCAGGACAGTCATCTTATGCCAAATACTGTCACCTTGTATCATGCAGCGCTGGCAGAGCCTCTTCTGCTTGCATTCAGGGTGGATGTTACTTCCGCCCCATTTCGCAAGTTGTCTCGTGCGTTGTTTCACTTAACAGTGCTCATGCGTCGCTAGAGCCATCCTGGTCGTTGGACTGGGTGCTCTCTCTTCTCTCTTCTCCTCGGTTTGTGGTGGGGCCCTTCGATTCGGGATTGTTTTGATAAGGCTCTTGTTGGCATTGGCCTCTGGGGGTCGTGTCAGGGAGCCTCATGCTGTCTTCCGGCGCAGGGGTTTCTGGTCTTTCGGTCCTAGTGGTAAGTTTGTTCATTTGCAGCTGTCTCCTTTTCTTTGAAGAATGAAATGGCTGCTTTCTGGAGGGGTCCTTGTGTTGTTGATGCTTGGCTGGTTCGGCCAGGGGTGTATCATATGTTGTCCAGTAGCGGCTTTTCAATGTTATTTGCGCGCCATGGCCTCGGTGGCTGGGGACGCTCTTTGGGTTGACTCTGTTTGCCTTCTTTCCTGTTCCAGAGCTCGGGCCAATGGGTCTCCCAGGTTGTCTGCAAGGTTATTCGGTCCAGCCAGCCTGTGGTCTATCCTCGTGCCTATGACATTCACAACAGCCGGTCGGCCGAGCGGACAGCACGCTGGACTGTGATCCTGTGGTCCTGGGTTCGATCCCAGGCGCCGGCGAGAAACAATGGCAGAGTTTCTTTCACCCTATGCCCCTGTTACCTAGCAGTAAATAGGTACCTGGGTGTTAGTCAGCTGTCACGGGCTGCTTCCTGGGGGTGGAGGCCTGGTCGAAGACCGGGCCGCGGGA
>WNGS01004511.1:5906869-5917539 GCA_020271785.1 Procambarus virginalis
GTACCTGGATGATGCACTCTCGCTGGAACCCCGGAAACCATTTTGGAGGATATAAGGAAAATCCAGGAGCAGGGAGCAGCCTTAGGCCTCATTCTCAATGCATCCAAGTGTGAAATAATCTCCCGCAACCAAGACATCACTGGGCAAATACAAAATGTTCTTCCAGACATTCTCGTTGTCGAGCCACCGGACTGTACTCTCCTGGGTGCCCCCATTGGCCCACGAGCAATCGAGGAGGTCCTGGCTGCAAAAATCACTGATCTAAAGAGAATGCTGGACAGGATTGACAAGATTGATGCCCATGATGCTCTCTTTCTCCTCACAAGATGCCTGTCTCTCCCTAAGTTGACGTACTTTCTGAGATGTTCTCCATCCTACAGCAGCCCTAAATTAAATGTGTATGACACCCTTCTGAGGTCCATGCTGGTGAAAGTCCTGAACCTGCCATTGGACGACTCTCAGTGGGAGCAAGCAACCCTTCCTGTAAGACTTGGCGGCCTTGGTGTCCGCACAGCCTCCCAAATTGCTCTACCAGCCTTCCTTTCCTCCTCCCACGCATCGCACGACCTCGTCAGAGATATCTTACCTGCAACCCTGAGAGACTCAGCAGGAATACACGATCCTGCTTTCACTGAATGTTCAAATCAGTGGGGTGTTCTCGCAGCCCCAGCAACCATTATAGAGCCAACAAAACAACACAAACAGTCCGGCTGGGACCACCCTCTAGTGGAAAAAGTAGCTGATGCTATGCTCAGCGCTGCAACATCAGACAAGGAGAAAGCCCGCCTCAGAGCAGTGCGTGCCCCCCATGCAGGAGACTTCCTCCTGGCAGTACCCATGTCAACAATGGGCACGCGCCTAGATCCAGAATCCCTTCGTGTAGCAGTGGCCCTCCGCCTTGGTGCCCCAATTCACACTGAATACAAGTGTATTTGCAACAGGGTGGAAGCAGACCAATACGGACTGCATGGGTTGCATTGCGGAAGCACAAAGGGCTGGCATGCAAGACACAACGAGGTCAATGACATCATCAAGAGAAGCCTCGTCTCAGCTAAGTGCCCAGCGGAGAGAGAACCTCGCATCCTAGGGGTCCAAAACCCGGATTTCCCCGCACTTCGCCCTGATGGCATCACCATATACTCATGGAAGGAGGGTAGACAGTTGGTGTGGGACTACACATGTGTATCCACCCTGGCTGACACCTATGTACACTTCGGAGCTGATCAAGCAGGTGGGGCAGCCAACCACAGGGAAACAGCAAAATCTCTCAAATACAGGCGACTGGCAGGTCAATACCTCTTTGTTCCCATAGCGTCTGAGACGCATGGCCCCTGGGGCAAGAGTGCCTTGGGATTTCTCAAGGAATGGGTTCCAAGCTCATTGACGTCACCAGAGACCCAAGGGCTTGCAGTTTTTTGTTCAGCGCCTCAGTGTGGCGATCCAGAGGGGAAATGCTTGCTGCGTCCTCGGTTCCTGTCCGGAAGCGGAGGAGCTTCAAGAGATCCATAACCTTTAGGCATTTGTCTTGTATGTTTTGTAACCTTTAAATACACAATAAAGCATAAGAAAAAAAAAAGGAAGGGGGGGTAGGAGAAAAGCACACAGAAACTGTATTGGAGGGGACCTACATTCCCTCCAATGCGTTATGTGTGATTTCCTCCGAGGCTATGGGTCCCCCTTCTTCCAGCCAGAGGTGGTACTCCCTTCCATATATTTAAAAAAAAAAATATATATATATATATATATATATATATATATATATATATATATATATATATATATATATATATGTTATTAAATATGACCGAAAAAGTAAGATTAATAATTCTAACACGAATTTTCTCAATTTTCCTTATGTTTGTTTTTACTGATGACGGTAAATGAAAAATCAATTCTCCAAAATTCATTCTTTATTTCTTAGTCTGACGCGACACTTGAGCGCGTTTCGTAAAACTTATTACATTTTCAAAGACTTTAGTTACACACACTGAACAGAGTTTAAACAGCTTTTCTTTTTATACCTGCATTTGGGTGAGGTGACATGTTACAATGGTTTGGGTGAGGTGAGAACAAACACAGAACACGAAACAATGGGTATAAGCTAAAGGGAAGAATAGATCTGTAACTGCAGAAGGCCTATTGGCCCATATTTCTTGATGTTTCTATATTGGAGCGGAGTCTTGAAGTATATATATATATATATATATATATATATATATATATATATATATATAATATATATATATATATATATATATATATATATAAATTCATCACTCTCTCCTCTTCCTTCTACTTGGTCTTGAAGGAGGGCGGCCTCGGGTGAAAAGGGGCTGTGACGATCCTTATCTGGGACCCGTAGGTGCGGGACCGGGACGTCCACCTCCCGAGGGCCGTGCGGCCAAGGCTCTGCTTCAGGAGGCTGTGGTCGTTCATGCCCTTGATGGGGTGGTTCTTCTCCGGCCCCGACCACGGCGGTCTCCGGGTTGGAGGTCCCTGTGCCCTTCTTCACCACCTTCGAGGTCAACCCCGGAACTCACAGTTCCTGCGACGGCGCTGGAACCAATCGTATTGGCGTTTGCCTTTCCATTGGAGACTTTCAGCGCCGTGGAGAGGGGGACCTGCTGCCTGGGTAACAGCTTCTCCCCGAATCAACCTACCCTGGCTTTGCGCCCTGGTGAGGCCACTCCAGACCGACAACCAGAGCGCAACTCCATAGTCTCCTGAGACTGATGGATGCCTACTACTATATATATATATATATTATATATATATATATATATATATATATATATATATATATATATATATATATATATATATATATATATTATTGTGGTTGGTGTTGTCATTGATCCTTCTTTCTGGACAACCCAACCCAAAAACTCGGTAGAGTGCTTATACTTTACTAGGAGATCACCGTGGACGCTTCTGGCTCTTGGAGAGGGGCTCAACGTCACACGTTTAGGGGATGCGGCTCCAATACTTAGCCTTGTTGTCAGGTGCACACACCCACTTGAGCTGCTGTGACTCCCCACTCTCTCCTTATGTGATATGATCTCCTCAATCCCTTTGTTTTTTATTATTCCGTTCTACCCTGTCCACAGCTGTGGTTCTTGGTTCTTTCTCTCTCTCTCCTTCTTTCCTACTTCCTGAGAAGCCTCACTAGGACAAGGGCAAACACCAGCAAATTTGAATACATTTACTGGACAAAGCACATACATAATACATGCACATATATAATAATAATAATAATAATGAATCCTACACTCTATACTATTTCGTCAAGTTGCACTCCAACACCATCAGAACTCTATCATCTGCTTATCAAGTGGTATCCTATCTCCTGATTCACCACCTAATACTACCAACCTCCTCAAGTAGGTCAAGTCTTATAACACAATGTTGCACTGTCAGCAAGAGAATATATATCTATAAACATGTGCAAGGAAAACCAGCGAATGAATGCAATAACATAAATATTAGTATAAATGTTCCTTGATATGCAACAATGATCAATCGATCACCCTATCAGTCCTAGAACACATATGTATGTCTCCGCAGGTAGTCCAGCCTACGACTGTAACTCTATACTTCAGTATAAGTACTCCTTGGCACAAAAATGGCAAACAATCACTCACCTTTCACTGCGTCTTGCATTCTAATGACAACCAAACACTTTACCAACTCCCTACAAGTAATCAACTCGAACTTCCCGTCCGCATCTGGAAGTTCACTACCCTGATATCTTCAGGCTCTTCCGGGTTTATCTACCAGGATCCTCCGCAGCTCCTCCAGGCTGCTGCACCTTGAGCAACAGTAGTGCTTCACCACTTCTACCAGGGTCCTCCACAGCGCTCCTGGCTGCTACACCATGAAGTCTTCCTTGATCAACAATGGTGCTTCACCACTGGTATCACAAAAGCATGTAAACTCTTCTCCACTGCTTCTCCTCTCACAGCTTGAGGTCCAACTCCTCACTATAGGGTCTGCTCTTCCACAGAGCTCAGTATTTCTTCAATAGCCTTGGATTTCCAACCACTGAATCCTCCTCTACTGGCCTCGAAGTTCTCTCAGCAACTCCTTCCAAAGACAAACTTGCAACCCATTGACACGCCAATAAAAACGTTTCCCCTTAAACACATAAAGGAAAATAACCACACAATATGTTCGCACCTAACATCTCTTTGCTCTCTACATACTGTGAGAGTGGACTCCCCCGTTTGGGCTGGTCTATGCTCCGCCTTGCCCGGTGGGCTGCTCCTCACTCTGGGAGCGGTCCTCCGCCTTTGGCTCCAGGCGGTCGACGGGAGAGGATAATCTGCTCGTCCTTCCAGCTGTCTCTCTCATCTCCGTCCTCTTATTTAGGCTTCCTGCCTTACCAAAACATGTCTAATCTATCAATAAACTTTCGCTATGATCGCTGGGCACACGATCAATTACCGGCAATCACTGTAAACTGGCTAAATTTGGGCTTACCACAATACGGTCTCATGCAGGGAGCTCTCTGCAACCTGTCCTCTTAAAAAGAACGTCGCATTTGGCCGTTTGCCCGTATGGCCGAATTTGGACGTAATTTGAAAATGAAAAAAATATGAAAATAAATTTGGGATTTTTTTTTCAACAACAGTAAGTTAAGGGTCCTCTGATAGGTTAGGTGGGCAGGAAATTCTCATAAAGTTTCAAAACGTTATGAAAAACGTTAATTTAAAGTGTCCTCTCATAACCTCTGCGCGTACGCCGGACGACTCAAATAGAAAACGGAACAGAACGTCACTTTTGTGAGTCGATTTCATTTCAAATTACGTCGAAATTTGGCCATATCGCGCATACGGGCCAAAAGTGACGTTCTTTTTAAGAGGACGGGTTGCTCTGACGGGGTGGCGACACTGTGGGTACCTCAGGCTACCCACAGAACTGCCTTAACTGTTCCCTCAACACCTTCTGTAGTTTCTGACTTGAGCTGGCACGCCTCCTAACTTATTCCTCAGTTGAGATGTCTGTCCACTTCCTTCCTCTTGAGGGTATATCAACTAGGGGTTCCTCTCTAACAAGGGCAAACACGGAGTGCGGCTTCCCCTCGCGATTTCTTCAGCTCAAGTGGCTCAAGCGAGCCTCACGCCTCCAGCAAATTATCCACATCTCATAACCAGTCACTTATCTATTTTCTTATTCACTGCCCATATTCATAAATTGTTTAGCAAATTTACCCAATTATTTCATGTATGTATCTTCATGTCTGTGTATGTTGGAAATTTCCAACAGTTATTCTCATCCCTAATACAACAGGATGTATTTCCTGTATTAAGCGAAATAATTAACTAACACTACTAATATGTAGCTTAGTATTGTAGAATTTACTGTATTAGGTTGTGGAATATCATGTAATTTCTCCTAGAATTGTGTAGTGTTGCATCAGCCACTCAGGAGACTAAATTTCCACATACCTGTTGATTAACACAGATGTAACCATTTACTTTCCTTTATTAGGAATATTTATTTAGTAATAGGTTTACCTTTAGTATACAACAGTTTACTGGAATTTCTTTACCGAGCTTAATCGCTGTTCCAGTAAATCATATTATAATCTAACATCATTTCCACCACCAAGCAAGTATTGTTTTATTTGTACAGTCTACATTAACTGACTTGCACTGTGAGAATCAAACATCACCACATAAAGTATTTGTCTAAGCCATCAAGAGTGTTCATAAACGCCCCCTTCCCTATTTAGCTTTAATAAATAAATATAATTTATGCTCGAACTCTCACGGGGAGCTTTTGCGCATGCGCGACTTTCGGGAAGGACTCACGCCATATTCAATCAACAAGCGTGACGGTGCTCCGAAGCGGTCCTGAAATATCTTACCATCCAGACGGCATCCTTACATCCCTAGATGCTGGATTGAGGACGCAGCTTACTAGAATCACGGACACCAGTTCGACAGGCATTTATACCTCTTAGTTTAATTTATTGAGCTCAAAGATTAACTGATATAGGTGGCCATGTCGTGACGCTGCGGGCGTAAAAAATAATCTCATGTAAGTGCAGCTCTTTCCCCTCCAGATATCTATATATTACGTTATATGTGTGTGAATACTAGTTTGGGGTGGAAATTACGGAATTATCATTATTGCAGTATGGTGCAACACCCCTGAGGAAGCGTGTGACCGCCATACCCTCACGTGTTTCAAGTAGTGCTAACTCAAACTGTTTCCAGACTGGCGTATAGTGGACTGCATCTACGTCCCTCTGTCACAGCTGAGATTTAATCAGTTTTTCATTGTAGATAGTATTTAATTATTCAGAGTCCATACATATATATATATATATATATATATATATATATATATCTGATACTGCCTTTTATGCATTATTAATATTTACATTGCAGTAGTATTTCTTGCATTCCATAATATACTCATTATCTATGTGTGTGCATATTATACTCATTATTATTATTGCATAATATATGTTACACATAGATTACTCCTATAGAAAATACCCCTCAAAATGTGTCATGGGAGGCTGGCTCTAGAGTTATCTAATTTACAGTCATTGCTTAATAGAATTTATTCACATATAATCATAGATCTATAAGCCACTGATTACTCATTTCACTACTCATTCTGGTTCTTCGAGCTATCTTAGAATTAATCATTATTTTGCATTCTTAAAATTATACATTTTGTTAGTATTATACTGGAGCCATAATTCCCCACAGTATATCTCCGACATCCTAGTCAGGTCAGGCTCGATAGAATAATTCTGAAAGGGGAGACTCGTTTTTCGGCTGCCTGGGATCATAACAATTATATATATATATATATATATATATATATATATATTATATATATATATATATATATATATATATATATATATATATATTATATATATATATATTATTAAATATGACCGAAAAAGTAAGATTAACAATTCTAACGCGAATTTTCTCAATATTTCTTATGTATCTTTTCACTGTCGGTGGTAATTGAAAAATCAGTTCTCCAAAATTCATTTTTATTTCTAGTCTGACGCGACACTTGAACGCGTTTCGTAATAACTTATTACATTTTCAAAGACTTTAGTTTACACACACGCAACTATAACCTACAAACACTAAACAGATTTCTTACTATGCTATAATTCAAACGGCTATTCATTTATATACCTGCATTTGGGTGAGGTGATATGTTACAACAGTTTTGGATGAGGTGAAAACAAACTTTCAACACAAGATAGAACACGAAATATAGGGTAATATTGGGTAAAGTTAAAGGGGAAGAATGGAAGTAAATGCAAAGGGCCTACTGGCCCATATTTCTTGATGCTTCTATATTGGTGCGGAGTCTTGAAGTGGGTAGAATATAGTTGTGTATTTATTGGATGTTGATTGCTGGTGTTGACTTCTTAATGTGTAGTGCCTCGCAGATATCAAGCTGCCTGCTATCGCTGTATCTATCGATGATTTCCGTGTTTTTTGTTAAGACTTCTCTGGTGATGGTCTGGTTGTGGGAAGAGATTATATGTTCCTTAATGGAGCCCTGTTGCTTATGCATCGTTAATCGCCTGGAAAGAGATGTTGTTGTCTTGCCTATATACTGAGTTCTTTGAGGCTTACAGTCCCCAAGTGGGCATTTGAAGGCATAGACGACATTGGTCTCTTTCAAAGCGTTCTGCTTTGTGTCTGGAGAGTTTCTCATGAGTAGGTTGGCAGTTTTCTTGGTTTTATAGTAAATCGTCAATTGTATCTTCTGATTTTTGTCTGTAGGGATAACGTTTCTATTAACAATATCTTTCAGGGCCCTTTCTTCCGTTTTATGAGCTGTGGAAAAGAAGTTCCTGTAAAATAGTCTAATAGGGGATACAGGTGTTGTGTTAGTTGTCTGTTCAGAGGTTGCATGGCGTTTCACCTTCTTTCTTATGATGTCTTCAACGAAATCATTGGAGAAGCCGTTGTTGACTAAGACTTGCCTTACCCTACAGAGTTCTTCATCGATTTGCTTCCATCCTAAGCTGTGGCTGAGAGCACGGTTGACATTAGCGTTGACAACACTCCTCTTGTACCTGTCTGGGCAGTCACTGTTGGCATTTAGACACATTCCTATGTTTGTTTCCTTAGTGTAGACTGCAGTGTGGAAACCTCCGCTCCTTTCCATGACTGTTACATCTAGAAAGGGCAGTTTCCCATCCTTCTCCACCTCGTAAGTGAAACACAACACAGAATTCCGCTCAAATGCCTCCTTCAGCTCCTGCAGATGTCTGACATCAGGTACCTGTGTAAAAATGTCGTCAACATTCCTGCAGTATATGGCCGGTTTCAAGTTCATATCGTCTAAGACCTTTTGCTCGATGGTACCCATGTAGAAGTTCGTAAACAGGACACCTAGGGGAGAACCCATGGGGACCCCATCTACTTGCTTATACATGTGCCCATCCGGGCTCAAGAAAGGTGCCTCTTTAGTACAAGCTTGGAGTAGTTTCCTTAGAATGTTTTCTGTTATGTCAAGAGGAGTACAGGCCGGATCACGATACACTCTGTCCACTCTCATCCCGATTGTTTCATCCACAGGTACGATGGTAAACAGTGATTCTACGTCCAACGAGGCTCTTATCCCTGTGGCCTATGTTCCCCGCAGTAAGTCAACAAATTCTTTTGGAGACTTCAGGTTGAAGGCACAAGGGACATAAGGAGTCAGCAAGCCATTGAGTCGCTTCGCCAGTCTGTACGTTGGTGTGGGTATCTGACTGATGATTGGCTGAAGTGGGTTTCCAGGCTTATGTGTCTTGACATTTCCATATGCGTATCCAGGTTTGTATTCCCATTCCCAAGCAACTACAGAAGCACCATACTGTCCCCCGAGCTCAAAGCGGCAGCTAAGAGCCTTCGTGAGAACAAGGAGATAGTCGTCAGGAGAGGTGACAAGCCGCCAATATACGTCACTCTTAAAAAAGACGAATATCTGGCGAAAATGAACCTCATACTCTCCGACCAAACTAAATTCCAAAAGGTAACGAAGGACACTACAGCCGAATTGAAAGCAAAGGTCAACAAATTGATCGAAACTGGGAACGCCAAGAAATCCGGACTCCACCTGCCAAATATTATTGGGGAATACAAACCTGGATACGTGTATGGAAATGTCAAGACACATAAGCCTGGAAACCCATTTCGGCCAATCATCAGTCAGATACCCACACCCACGTACAGACTGTCGAAGTGACTCAATGGCTTGCTGACTCCTTATGTCCCTTGCGCCTTCAACCTGAAGTCTCCAAAAGAATTTGTTGACTTGCTGCGGGGAACACGGGCCACAGGGATAAGTTCCTCGTTGGACGTAGAATCACTGTTTACCAACGTACCTGTGGATGAAACAATGGGGATGATAGTGGACAGAGTGTATCGTGATCCGGCCTGTACTCCTCTTGACATATCAGAAAAAATGTGTCTTTGAAAATGTAATAAGTTTTACGAAATGTGCTCAAGTGTTGCGTCAGACTAGAAATAAAAATGAACTTTGGAGAATTGATTTTTCAGTTACCATCAACAGTGAAAAAGAATATAAGAAACATTGAGAAAATTCGTGTTATAATTATTAATCTTACTTTTTCGGTCATATTTAATAATATATTTCTACAGAAAAGGACTGCTACCAAAATATACTAATATAAATATATAATATATAATATATATATATATATATATATATATAAACTATATATATATAATTATATATAATATATATATATATATATATATATATATATATATAACTATCACTAAGAACTCTTTGACCCGGCCAGGATTCGAACCCATGCCGTCCAGGATCACCCCTAAACGTACACAGTACCGTGACCACCGCACCAATGATCGTCTGGTGCGATGAGACGATCATTGTGCGGTGGTCACGGTACGTGTACGTTTAGGGGTGATCCTGGACGGCATGGGTTCGAATCCTGGCCGGGTCAAAGAGTTCTTAGTGATATATGGCTTGCGCGTTCATGCAGCTTTCTCACATATATAACTATATATATATATATATATATATATATATATATATATAATATATATATATATATATATATATATAATATATATATATATTACTGAAACTCACACCCAGAAGTGACTCGAACTCAAACTGCCAGGAGCAACGCAACTGGTATGTACAGGGAGTCACTTCTGAGGTGTGAGTTTTCAGTTGCATATAGTCCGGGGGACCATTCAGGCTTGTTCACATATATATATATATATATATATATATATATAATATATATATATATATAATATAATTATATATATATATATATATATATATATAACAGAAAGAACTCTCGTGAAAGATTCAAACATTAGACTGATGGGTCAATGAACCCACAGACAAGTCCAGTACTCTGGCCACATGACCACCAGACAATTAAAAGTCATTGGTAGCCGGAGCTATTTCCCCATGACCCAATTGCACTAGGTATTCACAGACCACAAGTTCATTTTCATTGACACGTGCAGAGTACTGGACTTGTCTAAGGGTAGATGATGTGGGTATGGGAAAAACATAGGCTTTTCCGAGTTACCAGAATCCCAAAGGAACACCGTGCCGGTGTCACAGTCAAACCCCTACGACGATTCTTGTGTTGACCGCCGGCTACATATAGCAAAATATTT
>WNGS01004511.1:5918539-5933175 GCA_020271785.1 Procambarus virginalis
TATTTACTCCCATTTTGCCTTGTTTTGTTGTATATATCTATATATTTATAATATATATGTATACCGTATATTTGTAATAATACACATGTTTATTTGTTCTACTGTATGGTCAGTACTTATCGCACGGTCGAGGGTGAGGCTCCCAGAGGCTGTACAGTTGACACGTTGTTGTCCCAGGCCGCGGCTGGAGGCTGTCAGTTGCCAGTTGCCAGCCATTACAAATTCCAATACCGTTCTTGGCAGCAACTTCAACAGACTCCTAAACTCAATCCATACGTCTTGGAAAAAAACGGAATTAGTAACAATTCCATGGCGAGGCTGTACCGGCCCAGACAAGCTCCGACTCATGTAATGCTCCACCAATACAAAATGGTCATTAGACCAATATTGGAATACCAACACGTCCCTCCTCCACATTACCACCCATACCAAGAAATTGAAGATCCAGCGAATCCAAAAATTGCAGACTATTAACACCAGACTCAGCCAACCCAGGAAAACAGTCCTACAGTATGAAACACCATTATATTCTAAATAGAAATGACCCCCATAGAAGGAAGGGAACTATCAGGAGCCAAGCCATTGCGACTATATAGCACTTGGAAAGAATCAGCATAAGGATTTGGGATGGTGCGAGACTCCCATAGAGGTAATCATCATAGTTAGTGGGTTCGAAATTCATTAGCCCCCCATAGGACCAGGAGAATCACCCCTCCAACAACAGGTCATAAAATACATCCATAACCCAGACATTCAACGACTGCGCATTTAGCGTGCGGGGTCGTGGGAAGACTCAATCTACCAACGAAGGCTCACTTTACCAACAAAGGATTGGGAAGCCACAATCCTCCGAGCTCTCTAGTTGACCATTTAGGTGAATATAGTGTCAATTTGTGGCCTGAGCCTATCTGGTAGACAGGCTTAGGCAACAAGGTGACGCTACACACTATAGCCAGCCCAGCCTGCGTTCTAGCCACACTAACACCTCACACGAATTGAACGACAGAACCACGACCACTACACCCAAGGTGGACAGGACTCCAAACTGCCATTCCACTCTGACTTCATCCTCATCCTATTTTCCTAAATATCATCTCCTAATCCTTCTTCCTATCTCCTCCACCCCACATCTTTACCAAGCCCGCTGGTCATTAAAATTAAAATTGCAACAATTCAGAAGGCCTTCAGAAAATTTAGAAGCTTTATCAACAACTTCGGCTACAGCTATGAATCTGGTCATTGATTTTATTCATTATTAAATAACAAAAAAACGGTAGCTGACAAAGTTTTTTATTTTATTTACCTTAAATTTGAAATAATTATGTCTATGATTACTAACCGAATCAACGATAAGTAATCGAATCTCACACTAGAGAATACAGCTCACACTGGAGCGTGACAGTTCACACTGGAGCGTGACAGTTCATACTGGAGCGTGACAGTTCACACTAGATCATGACAGTTCACATTGTAGCGTGACAGCTCACACTGGAGCGTGACAGTTCACACTGGAGCGTGACAGCGCACACAGGAGCGTGACACCTCACACTGGAGCGTGACAGCTCACACTGGAGCGTGACAGCTCACACTAAAGCGTGACAGCTCACACTGGAGCGTGACAGCTCACACTGGAGCGTAACAGCTCACACTGGAGCGAAACAGCTCACACTGCAGCGTGGCTGCTTACACTGGAGCGTGACAGCGCACGCTGGAGCGTGACAGCTCACACTGGAGCGTGACAGCTCACACTATAGCGTGACAGCTCACACTGGAGCGTGACAGCTCAACACTGGAGCGTAATAGCTCAACACTGGAGCGTGATAGCTCACACTGGAGCGTGACAGCTCACACTGGAGCGTGACAGCTCACACTGGAGCGTGACAGCTCACACTGGAGCGTGACAGCTCAACACTGGAGCGTGACAGCTAAACACTGGAGCGTGGCTGCTCACACTGGAGAGTGACAGCTCACACTGGAGCGTGACAGCTCACACTGGAGCGTGACAGCTCACACTGGAGCGTGAAAGCTCACACTAGAGCGTGACAGCTCACACTGGAGCGTGGCTGCTGACACTGGAGCGTGACAGCTCACACTGGAGCGTGACAGCTCACACTGGAGCGTGACAGTTCACACTGGAGCGTGACAGTTCACACTGGAGCGTGACAGCTCACACTGGAGCGTGACAGATCACACTAGAGCGTGACAGTTCACACTGGAGCGTGACAGCTCACACTGGAGCGTGACAGCTCACACTGGAGCGTGACAGCTCACACTGGAGCGTGACAGCTCACACTGGAGCGTGACAGCTCACACTGGAGCGTGACAGCTCACACTGGAGCGTGACAGCTCACACTGGAGCGTGACAGCTCACACTGGAGCGTGACAGCTCAACACTGGATCGTGACAGCTCAACACTGGAGCGTGACAGCTCAACACTGGAGCGTGACAGCTCACACTGGAGTGAGACAGCTCACACTGGAGCGTTACAGCTCACACTGGAGCGTAACAGCTCACACTGGAGCGTGACAGCTCACACTGGAGCGTGACAGCTCACAATGGAGCGTGACAGCTCACACTGGAGCGTGACAGCTCAACACTGGATCGTGACAGCTCAACACTGGAGCGTGACAGCTCACACTGGAGTGTGACAGCTCACACTGGAGCGTGACAGCTCACACTGGAGCGTGACAGCTCACACTGGAGCGTGCCAGCTCATACTGGAGCGTGACAGCTCACACTGGAGCGTGACAGCTTACACTGGAGCGTGACAGCTCACACTGGAGCGTGACAGCTCACACTGGAGCGTGACACGTCAGAGCCAATTAAGATCTTCCTTTATCAATGTACATTCTTCCCAGAAAATGGGCACTTTACAGTGTGTGAAGATATTACACGGGGTGAAGTTAGTGCAATATGTGAAGATAGTCCAAGTGATGAAGACAGTACAAGGGATGAAGATAGTACAAGGGATGAAGATAGTACAAGGGATGAAGATAGTACAAGGGGTGAAGATAGTACAAGGGATGAAGATAGTACAAGGGGTGAAGATAGTACAAGGGGTGAAGATAGTACAAGGGATGAAGATAGTACAAGGGGTGAAGATAGTACAAGGGATGAAGATATTACAAGGGATGAAGATAGTACAAGGGATGAAGATAGTACAAGGGATGAAGATATTACAAGGGGTGAAGATAGTACAAGGAGTGAAGATAGTACAAGGAGTGAAGATAGTACAAGGGGTGAAGATAGTACAAGGAGTGAAGATAGTACAAGGGATGAAGATAGTACAAGGAGTGAAGATAGTACAAGGAGTGAAGATAGTACAAGGGGTGAAGATAGTACAAGGGGTGAAGATAGTACAAGGAGTGAAGATAGTACAAGGGATGAAGATATTACAAGGAGTGAAGATAGTACAAGGAGTGAAGATAGTACAAGGAGTGAAGATAGTACAAGGGATGAAGATATTACAAGGAGTGAAGATAGTACAAGGAGTGAAGATAGTACAAGGAGTGAAGATAGTACAAGGGATGAAGATATTACAAGGAGTGAAGATAGTACAAGGAGTGAAGATAGTACGAGGAGTGAAGATAGTACGAGGAGTGAAGATAGTACAAGGAGTGAAGGTAGTACAAGGGGTGAAGATAGTACGAGGAGTGAAGATAGTACAAGGGGTGAAGATAATGATGAGCACATCACGTAACACTCGGCGCGTGAAGGAGAAGAACGACCAGGAGAAAAGTAGAGACTACGGGCTCACCATAACCCGTGCTACCTGGAACTATTTGTACCTGGCAGCGAATCTTAAACAACAACAACAACAACATATCAGAAGAAAGCGCCAAGCCATTACGACTTTATAGACCTCGAAGAAATAACCGATTTAGGACAGGACGGGATTCGACCGGGGTGGGGGTTGTGGGGGAGTTAAGGAATGTTACTCAACCACTGGACGGAAGGAGATTGAACGCATTTCCACATGAAACTAGACCGTCGCTCTATCGTCCAACCCCAAACGCTTGGACTCGGCACTTGAGATGCAGTTTTGGGACAAGTATCTATAGGGATAATTTTCAGACATGGCAATTTAATTTTCGAAATGTGGTGGTAATCATTCGCCCCAGATCTGCATGATGTTATTTTATTATCATTTTCTACCACAGACGTGGACACACATTTCCAATGCTAATCAACATATATTAATTTTCTTCAGTCCTCCATGGAGAGGGAAGATATAATAAACATATCTGCACGATTGTTGTTGTTGTTTTAGATTCATCTACTCGGAACAACAAGTTCCAAGTAGCACGGGCTATGGTGAGCCCGTTGTGAACTTACCTGGCACAGGAGCGGGGCTGCAACTTGTGATCTGCCCGAGGTGTGGAGTGTCTTAAATCCTCTCTGGTGTGGTGAAGAGTACCTTAACCTTTCCCAAGTGAGGTGAGGAGTATCGTAAACCTTCACATGTGAGGTGAGGAGTATCGTAAACCTTCCCAAGTGAGGTGAGGAGTATCGTAACCTTTCCCAAGTGAGGTGAGGAGTATCGAAAATCTTCCCTATTGAGGTAAGGAGTATCGTAACCCTTCCGTAGTGAGATGAGGAGTTTCGTAAACCTTCCCTAGTGAGGTGAGGAGTATCGTAAACCTTCCCTAGTGAGGTGAGGAGTATCGTAGACCTTCCCTAGTGAGGTGAGGAGTATCGTAGACCTTCCCTAGTGAGGTGAGGAGTATCGTAGACCTTCCCTAGTGAGGTGAGGAGTATCGTAACACTCCGTTGTGTTGGTTTGAGTGTTTGAAACATCATGAAATTATTGAATATTAATAACTGTGTTCAATGTTATTTATTGATTTATTTATTATTTATTTATTTATTTATTTATTTATTTATTTATTTATTTATTTATTTATTTATTTATTTATATACATGAAGGTACATTGGGTTTGTGAGAATACATAGCATAGTATTTACAATCTTGTAAAGCCACTAGTACGCGCAGCGTTTCGGGCAGGTCTAACAGATATTTTTAAGTAGGTAAATTCTAGCAGAATTAATAAAATGATAACAGATACATTGCAAGAAAAAAATGAGATGAGAGAGATTAGTAAGTATATTAAAGCACATTGGTATATTAAAGCTCTGATTAGCTCTGATTGTTAAATAATCACATTGGTATATTAAAGCTCTGATTACCTCTGATTGTTAAATAATCAGTTGTTCAGACTGACAAAGAAAGAGATGTACGGACCTCATGTGAGGTTGACACGTTTTCAGGTAAATATTAACTGGCTAGTTTTCTTTTTGTTATATAATTATTGATTTTTTCTGTTTCAGTAGAATAATTAGCGACGTCTTTTCTCCTTGTAAAATTATTGGTGGGTGTTTCTCTCCCAGTTCAATTATCAGTAAATTGATTTTCCGTATGTTCAATAAGGGAAAAATTTAAAACTAAAATGAAAATTGGATCATTCTCTGTTAAACAATCATTGAATTTTTCTCCTTTCACTGTTCAAAAACAATCTTTTTGTTCTTTTGATAAGAATTTTTTTTCTAATTGTTCTATAATCACTGGATCTTACTGTCATACTTGAGGTGTATTTGCCTTATCCTCAAATAACGAATGCCATGATATATATTGACTACCGTGGTTTTCCAGATACCTGAGAAAATTTTGAATCATCGTTTCTTAAAGCAGAGGAATGTCGTCTCTCTCTCTCTCTCTCTCTCTCTCTCTCTCTCTCTCTCTCTCTCTCTCTCTCTCTCTCTCTCTCTCTCTCTCTCTCTCACTCTCCTTCCTTTTTTCGGTTAACTGAATAATCCTGCCTTCCCCTCACTGCTTCGTCCTTGACTACAAGGATGAGGTAATCAGGAGAGTCTCTGAACACGACAAAGGACGGGTTATGGGAGAAATATGAGGGAGTTTTGCCTGTGTGTTGAGGAACACGCTTGTCAACTCTCGTTTTTCCTCTGATAAAGGATAGCTGGTGGCGCCAAAGGGGGTGTTTGTGGTGGGGGGGGGTGGAGTGAGAGTCAGGGGAGGGGGGAACAAGCAGGAACTGTCTAGACCTGGTTGTATGGATGTTTAGTGTGATGTAGTTTTATTAATAAAATAAGAAGGTTTGTGTTACCTGCTCGTGTAAGTTCTTTACAGCAGAGGTTCTCAAGTAGTTAACTACGAGCCAAAGTTGTTCTCTCTTCTGTCTGTGTCTTTTAATCTTTTTCCGCTGATAGTTTGGATCATACACACTAGGGTGCCCCCTTGGATCATTCACACTAGGGTGCCCTTGGACCATACACACTAGGGTGCCCCTTGGACCATACACACTAGGGTGCCGCTTGGATCATACACACTAGGGTGCCCCTTGGACCATACACACTAGGGTGCCCCTTGGGTTTTACACACTAGGGTGTCCCTTGGGTCTTACACACTAGGGTGTCCCTTGCATCATACACACTAGGGTGTCCCTTGCATCATACACACTAGGTGTCCCTTGGATCATACACACTAGGGTGTCCCTTGGATCATACACACTAGGGTGTCCCTTGGACCATACACACTAGGGTGCCCCTTGGATCATACACACTAGGGTGCCCCTTGGACCACACACACTAGGGTGCCCCTTGGATCATACACACTAGGGTGCCCCTTGGATCATACACACTAGGGTGCCCCTTGGACCACACACACTAGGGTGCCCCTTGGACCATACACACTAGGGTGCTAGTTGGACCACACACACTAGGGTGCCCCTTGGATCATACACACTAGGGTGCCCCTTGGATCATACACACTAGGGTGCCCCTTGGACCATACACACTAGGGTGCTAGTTGGACCACACACACTAGGGTGCCCCTTGGACCATACACACTAGGGTGCTAGTTGGACCACACACACTAGGGTGCCCCTTGGATCATACACACTAGGGTGCCCCTTGGATCATACACACTAGGGTGCCCCTTGGATCATACACACTAGGGTGCCCCTTGGATCATACACACTAGGGTGCCCCTTGGATCATACACACTAGGATGCCCCTTGGATCATACACACTAGGGTGCCCCTTGGACCATACACACTAGGATGCCAGTTGGACCACACACACTAGGGTGCCCCCTTGGACCATACACACTAGGGTGCCCCTTGGACCATACACACTAGGGTGCCCCTTGGACCATACACACTAGGGTGCCCCTTGGACCATACACACTAGGGTGCTAGTTGGACCACACACACTAGGGTGCCCCTTGGATCATACACACTAGGGTGCCCCTTGGATCATACACACTAGGGTGCCCCTTGGATCATACACACTAGAGCCCCAACTTGGAACATCCTCCTGAGAGAGCACCAGTGGTTCATGATTCACCATTTAAGGACATGTGAAGGTGAGTGAGTGCTGGTGTATGCTTATCGGCATGTAGTGGTTTTGTGGTGCATTATGGTGGCTGTATGGTGCACTGTGATGACTGTATGGTATACTGTGTTGGCTGTATGGTGCACTGTGGTGGCTGTATGGTGCACTGTGTTGGCTGTATGGTGCACTGTGGTGGCTGTATGGTGCACTGTGATGGCTGTATGGTGCACTGTGGTGGCTGTATGGTGCACTGTGGTGGCTGTATGGTGCACTGTGGTGGCTGTATTGTGCACTGTGGTGGCTGTATGGTGCACTGTGGTGGCTGTATGGTGCACTGTGGTGGCTGTATGGTGCACTGTGATGGCTGTATAGTGCACTGTGATGGCTGTATGGTGTACTGTGATGGCTGTATGGTGCACTGTGTTGGCTGTATGGTGTACTGTGTTGACTGTATGGTGCACTGTGGTGGCTGTATGGTGTACTGTGTTGGCTGTATGGTGCACTGTGATGGCTGTATGGTGCACTGTGATGGCTGTATGGTGCACTGTGATGGCTGTATGGTGCACTGTGATGGCTGTATGGTGCACTGTGGTGGCTGTATGGTGCACTGTGATGGCTGTATGGTGCACTGTGGTGGCTGTATGGTGCACTGTGTTGGCTGTATGGTGCACTGTGATGGCTGTATGGTGCACTGTGTTGGCTGTATGGTGCACTGTGGTGGCTGTATGGTGCACTGTGATGGCTGTATGGTGCACTGTGATGGCTGTATGGTGCACTGTGATGGCTGTATGGTGCACTGTGGTGGCTGTATGGTGCACTGTGATGGCTGTATGGTGCACTGTGGTGAATGTATGGTGCACTGTGTTGGCTGCATGGTGCACTGTGATGGCTGTATGGTGCACTGTGTTGGCTGTATGGTGCACTGTGGTGGCTGTATGGTGCACTGTGATGGCTGTATGGTGCACTGTGGTGGGTGTATGGTGCACTGTGTTGGCTGTATGGTGCACTGTGTTGGCTGTATGGTGCACTGTGTTGGCTGAATGGTGTACTGTGTTGGCTGTATGGTGTACTGTGTTGGCTGTATGGTGTACTGTGTTGGCTGTATGGTGCACTGTGGTGGCTGCATGGTGTACTGTGTTGGCTGTATGGTGTACTGTGTTGGCTGTATGGTGTACTGTGTTGGCTGCAAGGTGTACTGTGTTGGCTGTATGGTGCACTGTGATGGCTGTATATTCACTGTGGTGGTCATAGGGTGCATTGTATGGTGCAATATGGTGGTGAGTGGTTAAATGTTTACAACTGGTTTTGATGGTAAATTTGTCACATTGTAATGACAAATGTATCTTTAATATTTCAATTACTCTAGAAATAATAACTATGAAATTTTATAATATTTTTGTGACAATGTCAATAATCTTATTTAAAAAAATTACATTACAGTAGATGTTTTTTATCATTTATAAACAAACATGGTGACGTAGGTTAAATTTTTTCTTCAAACAGGTCAATATCAGTAATGTTGTTGTATATATTTCAGGAGCAGGATTTTTTAACCAGCGAACGCAAAACGTAGCACACGGAATGTGTCATATTTATTTGGTCTACTCTTGCTGTGCTTCGCATTGCCCCGTGACATAATCTAGGCATGAAAATATGGAATTTTGTTTATATTTCTCTTGATATGTTATTTCTTTTCAGTGGCGAACGTTCAGAGGTCATATTAAAGGTTCACACCCTTAAAAACAGGCAAACAATAAACATACATATACAGCAGTATACTTGTTAGTGAAAGATTCTCCTTTACAGAGGATATAAATAAACAACTAACAACACTGGATGAAACTAAAGCAGTTGCACCAAACAGCGTATCACCGTTTATATTAAAAGAGGCAGCACAGGCCCTCAGCACGCGTGCCACCTCTTGGGTGGCATAATCTTCACCAATCAATCCCTCAGCGTGCCTCTACCAAGGATCTTTAGTGAGTCACTTAAGAAGGTTGTGCTGCCCAGTTGCTGGAAGGAGGCACATGTACTGCTACTTCTCAAGAAATGAGATAGAGAAGAGGCACTTAACTACAGACCAGTATTATTATTCCATGTCCTTTCTCCTGCAATGTATTTGAACAAAAATAATCACATTAAGAGTAGATGAACCCTTAAAGCCGCTTGGGTATTTAAACAAACACAACTTAGGTTTCTAAAGGAAATTATGCTCAGAAAACCAACCGGAGATCTATGATAAAGTAACGAGAATAAGGTAGAAGGAGGAATGATGTGCAAAGTGCATATTTCCAAACTGCAAAAATGCCTTCGATACAGTTTGTCACAAGAGTTTGTCACTATACACACTCTAGAAGCAGGCGGAGTAAGTGGGAAAAACCCTAACATGGTTAACGTATTACCTATCAGGCAGGAGCCAGAGAGTAACGGGAAGGGTGAGAAGTCAAAGTCGCCAGAATTCTGAAGGGAACAGCGTGTCAGTGCCACACTCAGACCGCCACGATAGTTTTTTGGCACTGCTTCTGCCGGCTACACATCTAAATATTTTGAAAACGTTCTTTTGAGACCAAATTTTGCCTTATAGATATATGCACCATTATCCACTGATTTAGGGAAAATTAACAGAACTTTCCTACTGTCGTATATATTATATATATATACATTTGATTCTTCAGAAATTAACCATAGGTTGTACTCCAATAAAATTATATATCTATATTATACACAGACACTATATCTGGTAGGTGTGAGCTGCGGCATTGCTGAGAGTTGGAGCTTTGAAGATGTTGTGAAGGGTAGCATCAAAGGCGGGAGAGATATTCACCCCGGGATATGGTGGAGCAGCCTCCGAGCCCTGACCACCACGTTACTCTCAAGCTTCATCCCCACTATTTTAGCTGTCAAATTTTCACCTATTTGTGGGACAAAATAACAATTAGGAAGACAGGAGAAGGCCTATTGGCCCATAGAGGGCAGTCCCTATTTATGTCCACCAAAACTAGAGTGGTGGACAATTCATTGATCTCTCGATCCAATCGATCCCACGGATTACAGACCTCACAGTTCTTGAATATTGGAATGCGAATTATTTTTGTGTTTTTTAATTAATTCATTGGGTATAAATAACTATTCTTCTTTTAAAATCGTGGGTGGCGCGAAGCATTTGAAGCAAGGAGATATATAAGAAAATCTTAGGAAAGAAATATAATATATAAGAAATCTAGTAAGAAAAACAGGATCGAACCAGCATCCTGCTGGTCCCCCTTCCCCCAAGGGAGCGCTTTAACCCATGTGTTAGGAAATATATATTTGTTATATCTTGTCAATACATGGAGGTATGTGTTTGTTCACATAGGACAAATGTCCTAAAATATTTCACAATTTGAACATTTTGAGCCACATATGGATAGAGCAGCAGCACCTAGGTGTAACACCTCATGATAGATACCTGGGTGTAACACCTCGTGATAGATACCTGGGTGTAACACCTCATGATAGAGACCTGGGTGTAACACTTCATGATAGATACCTGGGTGTAACACTCCATGATAGATACCTGGATGTAACACTTCATGATAGATACCTGGGTGTAACACTTCATGATAGATACCTGGGTGTAACACCTCGTGATAGATACCTGGGTGTAACACCCCATGATAGATACCTGGGTGTAACACTTCATGATAGATACCTGGGTGTAACACTTCATGATAGATACCTGGGTGTAACACTTCATGATAGATACCTGGGTGTAACACCCCATGATAGATACCTGGGTGTAACACCTCATGATAGATACCCGGGTGTAACACCTCGTGATAGATACCTGGGCGTCACGACTTATGTTCAACATATCCCAAATACCTGAGATATATATAAAATACAATACTTTGATAATCACTTGTCTGGGATTCATAATTAATCTCATCTCTACTCCATTAGCGCATCTTAGATCTGATTACATTTTCTCAATAATAAAATTTGCATGTCAAAAATGGATTTGGGTATAATGAGTGCAACGTATTCCTGCCTGTTGCAAAGATCAAGAAAACGGATTTTAAGGTCATTTCTTATCTTACAATTGCTTGGAGGCTCATATTAATACTGTGATCAATTTTGGTTATTAATTGTAGTTATAAAATTTAATTAAGGAACTGTGAATACTCTTTTTTATTTTGTGTTATTTAAAGGCTATTCTGGATGAAAATGGCAACTATTATTGACATTCAAAATTAAACTGTTAAATTAAGCTCCTATTTTAACCACCGAATGAGAAAGTGATGGGAATAGGAAGAGGATAGCAAGGGAGCGTAGGAGAAGAGAGAAAGAAAAGGAAAGAGAAAGAAAGAAAATAGAAGGGGTAGGCTTATGTTAGGTCACGTTTGTTAGAAAGATTAGAGCATTTGAGTATATACTGTGAAAGAGAAGAGTCCACAGCAACAAAGCAGGCACATGAACTCAAGTTCATGTTGGGTACATTGTGTATTAGAGCCGATTCCACAAGACGGCGTCCGTGTAGAGTAGAGGCAGGAAAGATTATTTTGGAGGAAGACCAATCAATGGGATGATTAGAATCCCTCACATGGCAGAAGAGAGCATTGTTAGTGTCTGCAGACTTAACACTTCTCTTGTGTTCTTTAAGTCTGTCATTCAGTGTACGGCCAGTTTCGCCAAAGTATTGGAGAGGACAAGACGAACAGGAAATAGAGTAGACACCAGCAGCATTAGAAGCAGGAGGAGCAGTGCGAACTAGATTGCTACGAAGTGTGTTAGTTTGTCGAAAGGCGAGTTTAATGTCAAGAGGACGAAAGGTATTGATAAAAGTTTTGAGTTCAGATATGAAGGGAAGGCATAGTACAGTGGTACTGTAATATGCCTTCCCTTTCACCTGGGCTTTAGCAGACTCGAACCATAGACCCAACGTGTGAGTGGCAGAAAGTCTCATCACGCCTTTACACCCTCATCACACCACAACCACCACCAACTCTGGTATCATCACCATCAACACGATCCCACCAACCACCACCACCAATCACAACAACAATAACAACTTTACCATCACCACAACGACCACCACTACCACCCTCACAATCACCACAACAACCACCTACATAGTAATCAATCTTTTCGATACCGCCAACCATCATTACAACTTACACCACAACTGCTACCACCCACCACTAACAAGCGATCACTACCTGCCACTCTACCACCATTACTTTCAGCTCCTACCACAAACACTCATGCCCACTACTACACCCACCCACAACTATCACTACCGCCCACCTTCAATACCACTAACACAAACTACTGTTACCACCCCCTCCCACTAGCACTACCAACCATCACCATCAACCACACCCTACCATCCCCAGCCACCAATCAGTCCAATACTTATGACCGATTCTGTTGCCAATTCCACCGACAGACAAATGTTTGCTGTTAAATGAACCGACAATTTTAATGATGAATTTCAAATAATTTTCCGCATGTAATTTTTTTTTACAAAGGCCAACAAAAAATTACGAATAGCAATTTATACATCCACCCAAAAAATAAAAATTCCAACCAACATATTGAACATCTGCATATTTTACATCCTGAATCTCTCATGTTATTTATCCAGGATGCCACGCCAGTTCTAATTTATAATTAAGTTGTGGGTACGAAAGTCTACCGAGACTGAAAGTAGTTTTCAGGGCACGAGTTTAGGGCACCAAGTCTGGCTTGGTGTCGTGTGGTTTAAGGTTGGTTTTACCTACCTTGGAGTTCAGATATTGAAGCTACTAAATAAGACTTTACTTCCCAACCAGGTATTATTCCTTACGTTTTGTCGTAGACTATGTTCAAGAGTAAACCTTCAGGCATATCCACATATACGTGAAGAAGACCTTAACGTGCATATACTCTGAGATATCCGTGTACACCTAGAAGTGCATATACTCTGACATGTTGGTATACACCACATACTGTATGTACCATGAGATATTGGGGTACGTTTTAAAGTTTACTTACCTTGAGACTAGCGTGGGAGCCAGAAGAGAGACGTGTCGGAGCCGGAGGAGACATATGTGGGAGCTGTAAGAGACCAGTGCTGTATTCGAAGGAAAGGAAGAAAGAAAGAAATAGGCAACAGCCTGGAACTGAGTTGCAAGTTGCAGAACAACAAAGCAAATGCAGTCAGTAATTAGATGCATAGTGGCGTGTAAAAGACGAGCCGTCGGCGCTGCAACAAAGACGCCGGGCAAGACGTCTCCACTGAACTCTCAGAAACAGGTCGAGATACAAATTCAGATTTCCCAGAGAGCGCAAATAAAATCTAAAGGTGCACAATTGCAATATGCAGGAAGCTCGGTGAAAAAACAGGTTATCAATAGTGAGTATATTAGAGATTTCAGCACATCAGCAAACAGGAGTCCTGGCAACATAATCAGACAATAATCGAAATAGAATTGAAGTCAATTCTATTTCGCTTAAAGAGTATCAACCACTCGATAGTTTCTAAGGCCACCACAATTACTTACTGATCAACCAACAGGTATACTTTAATTCTGACCAGTACACTGCAAGTGTATATACACTGAGAAGTGGGTTAAGACACCTCTCGTGTCCATCTATATATCTCTTAAATGATGTTAAGAATTTGCACCTATTACATGACATCCTTAACATCTTGAAACCATTTCAGGACCCGGGTAAAAGGAGAATGATATTAAAGTTGCGAGGAGTAGATGTTATATTAAACAGGGGCCAAACAGGTTCTTCGTTATTATTTGAGAGGAAAATTGCAATCAAATCGCTATCAGAAAACATAGTTTTATCCTCAATGACATTTGATATAAGACTAAGACTGACACAGTGTTTGAACTCACTTAGACTTTTATTTTCCATTCAAATATGGGTCATTATAAATTTTACACACACACACACACACATACACACACTCCCACACATTGAGGTTGAGAGGCGGGACCAAGAGCCAGAGCTCAACCCCCGCAAGCACAACTAGGTGATTACAACTAGGTGAGTACACATGTGTATATGCATTCACAACTAAGTGAATACACATACATACACACACACCACACACACACACACACACACACACACACACAACACACACACACCACACACACAACACACAAAAAAATACATATATATATATATATATATAGATATATATATATATATATATATATATATATATATATATATATTTATATATTATATATATAATATATATATATATAGATATATATAAATAATATATATATATATATATATAT
>WNGS01004511.1:5951019-5979837 GCA_020271785.1 Procambarus virginalis
AATGCAAACATGGTTCGAGTCACTTCTGGGGTGTGATTTTCAGTTGTATCTAGTCCTGGGGACCATTCAGGCTTGTTTGCATTTGTGTTCCTCACGTGTTGCCCCAAAAAATGAGGTGATTTGATAAAATGCTATGCCCAAGATAACCATCCAGGTGCCGGCGGGGAAGTGGTTCATATAGCTCGGCTATCACTTCCTTATGTCCGGTCGTGATGGTCAAGTGGTTTAAGGCATCCCTGTACATACCAGTTGCGTTGCTCCTGGGAGTATGGGTTCGAGTCACTTCTGGGGTGTGAGTTTTCAGTTGTATCTAGTCCTGGGGACCATTCAGGCTTGTTTGCATTTGTGTTCCTCACGTGTTGCCCCAAAAATGAGGTGATTTGATAAAATGCTATGCCCAAGATAACCATCCAGTGCCGGCGGGAAGTGGTTCATATAGCTCAGGCTATCACTTCCTTATGTCCGGTCGTGATGGTCAAGTGGTTTAAGGCATCCCTGTACATACCAGTTGCGTTGCTCCTGGGAGTATGGGTTCGAGTCACTTCTGGGGTGTGAGTTTTCAGTTGTATCTAGTCCTGGGGACCATTCAGGCTTGTTTGCATTTGTGTTCCTCACGTGTTGCCCCAAAAAATGAGGTGATTTGATAAAATGCTATGCCCAAGATAACCATCCAGGTGCCGGCGGGGAAGTGGTTCATATAGCTCAGGCTATCACTTCCTTATGTCCGGTCGTGATGGTCAAGTGGTTTAAGGCATCCCTGTACATACCAGTTGCGTTGCTCCTGGGAGTATGGGTTCGAGTCACTTCTGGGGTGTGAGTTTTCAGTTGTATCTAGTCCTGGGGACCATTCAGGCTTGTTTGTGTATATATATATATATATATATATATATATATATATATATATATATAACTTTTTAGACACTCCACCCACCAGGGGACTCGAACACTGGCCAACGAGGTGGCAGTTGCACGCTGTATCCACTACACTATACTTCAAAGCCATAAGAGAGGTAGGAATTCTGGTGTATTTAACCAACCAGAACTCCATTCCTCTCCCAGGCAATGAGATAGTGTGAGACCTCGGGTGCTTTGCATCGAGCCCTGTTATGTGGGAGAACTCAGTGCCAAATGCTTAATGCACAAACTAGCCTATTACCACTAGCTGAAGTTTATAACTTTTTAGACACTCCACCCACCAGGGGACTCGAACACTGGCCAACGAGGTGGCAGTTGCACGCTGTATCCACTACACTATACTTCAAAGCCATAAGAGAGGTAGGAATTGCCTGGGAGAGGAATGGAGTTCTGGTTGGTTAAATACACCAGAATTCCTACCTCTCTTATGGCTTTGAAGTATAGTGTAGTGGATACAGCGTGCAACTGCCACCTCGTTGGCCAGTGTTCGAGTCCCCTGGTGGGTGGAGTGTCTAAAAAGTTATAAACTTCAGCTAGTGGTAATAGGCTAGTCTGTGCATATATATATATATATATATATATATATATATATATATATATATATATATATATATATATATATATATATATATCACCTTCGTTATATAGCCAGATTATATAATTTCAGGTGCATTTCATTGTCCTTTTGAAAAAATGCACCGTGTCGTTCTTGCTGGATATTATAAGAGATTAACGAATACATTTGTTTGGAAGCGAGGTTGAAAATATTTTAGTTTTTCACTGAAAAGTATTCATGAAAAGCGTTTTATTCTGTAATTACAGAATGATGGTGCTAGAGAATTGCTCAGTATTATTTGCCTTTGTGTTTAATTATCAGAGGTAGATTTTCGTGATTAAATATTATACTACGTTGGGCCAGATGCTGCAATCGGTTTTGTTTAGTTATGTATGTTATTTAGGTATTTGTCTGTGATGTAATATATTGTTTACTCAACTAGTTTTATTAACCTTGTAGTGCTTCGGCTCTTTGGTCCCTCCTTTCATCCATCAATCAATCGGTGTACAGGTTCCTGAGCCTGTTGGGTTCAATCATATCTACATTTGATGCTGTGTATGGAGTATATCTTCACCACATTGCAATCTAATGCATTCCATTTGTTATGTACCCTGACACTGATAAAATTTCTTTCTTATTTCTCTGTTGATTTTTTTGGGTACTACGTATCCACCTGTTTCACCTTTGTGTAACATATGTGCTAAATAGTTTGTTTTTATCTACCCTGTCTATTCCTATGGACGGTAGAGCGACGGTCTCGCTCCATGTAGATCGGTGTATAATTCCCAACCGTCCAAGTGGTTGGGCACCATTCCTTTTCCCCGTCCCATCCCAAATCGATATCCTGACCCCATCCCAGTCATATATAGTCGTAATGGCTTAGCGCTTTCCATTGATAATTCCCTTCCCCATGTCTATTTCTCTGTGAAGCAAATCTCTCCTAAATACTTCTGTCTTCCACTGATGTGAGATATATTTCCTCTAGCCTTTCCTCGTAATTCATACCTTATAGCTCTGGGACTATTCTGGTGACATTCATCTGAACTTTATAACTTTAGCTTTTCTGTGAATACGTATGGACTCCAGGCTGGAGCCGCATACTCCAGGATTGGTCTGACCTATGTGGTATACAATGTTCTGAATGATGCCTTACACGTGATTCTAAAATCAATTCTTATGCTGGCCAACCCAGCATAGGCCGCTGATGATATCCTTTTGACGTGGAATTCAAGGGACAGGTTCGGCATGATATCAACCCCACTGATCTATTTATCAACATAATTCTTAAGGGAATTCATCTTCAATTTGGTGTATAATATTGTATTTGGTGTATGTCATCTTACAAATTACATCTGAATTTGGCCGTTTGCTCGTATGGCCGAAAAGGTACGTAATTTGAAATTGAAATTTTTTTAATAAATTTTGGATTTGTTTTTTTCCAAAACAGTATGTTAAGGATCTTATGGTAGGTTAGGAGGGCAGGCAATTCTCCTAAAATTTCAGAACGTCATGTAAAACGTTAATTGAAAGTTTCTTTCCAAATCTTAACCAGTAAGCCAGAGGACTCCAACAGAAAACTTGAAAGTGCATCAGTTTCGTGAGCCGATTTCAATAAAAACAACGTCCATTTTTGGCCATAGTGCGCATACGAGCGAAAAGCGAAGTTATTTTTGAGAGGACAGGGTTGCTTCTGCTCCCAACACCTAGTTTTACGAATTTACATCTGAGTTAATCTCTAGTTTAAATTTGTTGAACTATTCCTTTAGATGATTCAGGTCATCTTGCACTCTCTTCCAATCTTCCTCTCTTTTTTTTATCTCTCTCTCTTAACCCTTCTTATTTTTTGTTGCCTGGTCATGGAATTTTATTAAACTTGGTAGGCACGATTCACCATCCCTGAACCCGTGTTGGTGGTGATTTACGACGTCGCTTCTCACCAGATGTGTTAATACCCTTTTTCTCACGCTCTTAAACATATCTGTGGGACTTGTCTTACCCATGGTGTACTTCTTAAGCTAGGGTTCACCTCTGTAATAACTGTAAAATTTGGATAATTTTAATATTTTAATCATTCGTGTAGAATATTTCAAACTCACATTCTTCTATGTGCTGCTTAGAAGAGTGTAAACACTCTTCTAACAAGCACATAGACGAACACTAGCTGTTCGCTTAATATTGTATTTCATCGACAATGCTGGTAATAATTACATTTTAATATTTCACAATATAATATTACATTTCAAGATGTTTTCTTCATTATCATATATATATATATATATATATATATATATATATATATATATATATATATATATATATATATATATTATATATATATATATATATATAATATATATATATATATATATATATATATATATATATATATATATATATATAATATATATATATATATATATATATAATTATATATATATATATATATATATATATATATATATATATATATATATATATATATATACTTCCCTTATTCAGATTTATTTATAGCGCCTCCTCGACCCAGGATAGAGACGATGTGACCGCGAGCCTCCCTCACGTTCCAAGCAACAAACCGCCATAATCCACTTAGACAACTAAGTCCCTCTATAGATCAGGTCATGACCTCCATTTACAGCCGCATCAGAGAAGCAACCTCGACCACCTGTTGAATGTCAACTTCAAAAACGTACAGCAATACAGACCCACATGGAAAATCAGGAGCAAAATGACCGAATGCCAACAAGTCCGCCTCCGTCACCAGCGAACAGAGCAACTACCAGCCTTTTTCGCCGCATTTCCCTCCTGGAAACGATAAGTAAATATTCGAGAAAAAAAATCAAGTCGCATTTATTATATGTAATATAACAACTTTTCCATAGAAAACCAGTTTGGATTTAGGAGCCACCGATCAACGCAGCACGCGATCATTACCATATAACCCTCTGTTTCAACTATCCGTCAACAGAACCATATTGCATTAAGAGCAACGAGAGATGTGAACGAGGCCTTCGACAGCCGCTGGCACGACTTCTTGTGTACATGTTTGTGGACACCCAGCCCAAAACCTGTTACCTCCTTCAACTAATAAGGAACTTCTTGAAAAAAACAGCCGGATTGCTGCATGCTTTAGCCGTAAATACACCTTCAATGTAACAGCTAGTGTTCCACAAGGCTCCTGCCTAAGCCCAGTGTTAAACAACATTTTTGTTGACGACGTCTCTCAACTCAAGTACATACACACTATCATTAACCAGCATGCAGACGACGTCACCCACGTTATAACGTCCAGCCTAAGGGTGCAAACAAACACGCCACAATCACGAGTAAGTGAATATAGAGTTCTCCCGAACAACACACTGAGAAAGAAAATTGTGCGTTACCTGGACCCCGGAATAGATTCACATTAGCACAATTGGATGTATATCTTATATAATAGAAAACGAAGGAGGGGTTCAGAAACAGGCGAGTGCCAATGGCCTGGTTGATACCTGGTTGATGGAGTTCTGGGAGTTCTTCTACTCCCCAAGCCCGGCCCGAGGCCAGGCTTGACTTGTGAGAGTTTGGTCCACTAGGCTGTTGCTTAGAGCGGCCCGCAGGCCCACATACCCACCACAGCCCGGTTGGTCCGGCACTCTTTGGAGAAATAAATCTAGTTTCCTCTTGAAGATGTCCACGGTTGTTCCGGCAATATTTTTTATGCTTGCTGGGAGGGTGTTGAACAACCGTGGACCTCTGATGTTTATACAGTGTTCTCTGATGGTGCCTATGGCACCCCTGCCTTCACTGGTTCTATTCTGCATTTTCTTCCATATCGTTCACTCCAGTACGTTGTTATTTTACTGTGTAGATTTGGTGCTTGGCCCTGCAGTATCTTCCAGGTGTATATTATTTGATATCTCTCTCGTCTTCTTTCTAGTGAGTACATTTGGAGGGCTTTGAGACGATCCCAATAATTTAGGTGCTTTATCGCGTCTATGCATGCCGTATATGTTCTCTGTATTCCCTCTATTTCAGCAATCTCTCCTGCTCTGAAGGGGGAAGTTAGTACTGAGCAGTACTCAAGACGGGACAACACAAGTGACTTGAAGTGTACAACCATTGTGATGGGATCCCTGGATTTGAAGGTTCTTGTAATCCATCCTATCGTTTTTCTGGCTGTCGCAATATTTGCTTGGTTATGCTCCCTAAACGTTAGGTCGTCAGACATCATTATTCCCAAATCCTTTACATGCTGTTTTCCTACTATGGGTATATTTGATTGTGTTTTATACCCTGTATTATGTTTAATGTCCTCATTTTTACCGTACCTGAGTACCTGGAATTTATCACTGTTAAACATCATGTTATTTTCTGATGCCCAGTCGAAAACTTTATGAATATGAGCTTGAAGTTTTTCAGTCTTCAGCCGAGATAATTTTCATACTGATTTTTGTGTCATCTGCAAAGGATGATACGAAGCTGTGACTTGTATTTTTGTCTATATCTGATATGAGAATAATGAAAAGCAGCGGTGCAAGGACTGTTCCCTGAGGTACAGAGCTTTGAACTGCACTTGGACTAGATTGTGTACGGTTGACCGTTACTCGCTGAGTCCTGTTTGACAGAAAACTGAGTATCCAGCGTCCTACTTTACCGGTTATTTCCATTGACTTCATTTTGTGTGCTATCACCCCATGGTCACATTTATCGAAAGCCTTTGCGAAGTCCGTGTATATCACATCAGCATTCTGTTTTTCTTCTAATGCCTCAGTGACTTTGTCGTAGTGCTCAAGTAGCTGTGAGAGGCACGATTTTCCCGCTCGAAATCCATGTTGGCCTGGGTTGTGAAGGTCATTGATCTCCATGAAATTGGTGACCTGACTCCTAATCACTCTCTCAAATACTTTTATTATGTGAGATGTTAGTGCAACTGTNTAATTATTAATCTTACTTTTTTGGTCATATTAATAATATATATTTATATATCTATATATATATATATATAATATATATATATATATATATATATATATATATAATATATATATATATATATATAATAATATATATTATAATAAGGTGGTCTGTTGACGACTATAAGCGTCTATGTCAGTGGGCACTCACATAAATTAAGTCCCGAGTTGACAATATGCCAAACCTGAGGGACGGGAAATTACACAGATTGCACGCATACATTAAGCTCTTAAAAACGTAGCAAACAATGCCAGCTACCAGGTGCAGGAGCTACTTCCCCTGGGAGCTGTGGACTGCAAGTCAGGGGGAAAATGTTGATGTAATTATGGCATGGATATTACCTCATTATGGCTAGAAAGTTCTCAGGTTTTTTCACAGCTAACGTTGATGGACTTCACCTAATTCTGGTTTAAAACATTGATGATATTTTAAGGAGTAAATATTTTATGTGTTATCCACGCTATTATGTCTAGCAAGACTGCTAAGATCAATGTTTTTGAACAGAGATATAATCTTCTTAGTGAATTTGCAATGGTAGTTTCCTGTAGTCATGATGTATGTTTAGGATTATAGTGTACTTAATGGGTACTCTGTCTCTGACTCTATCTCTGTCTCTCTTTTGTTCTGTCTGCCTGGCTCTGTCTCTGTTTCTTTCTCTCAAACAAAATAATACGACGAGTAACCGGCGTTGCCCGGGGCTGCCTCTCTTCCACCGCTTCCCTACTATCTCTCCCTTTACCCAGTCTCCCCCTAACCTATTCACTTACACCTCTTTACCCCCTCTTCGCCCCTCCTGAAATCTCTTACCTCATTCCTCTACAGGTAATATTGCGAAATGATAAAATGCTCAACATAAAAAATGTCAGAGATGTTATATCACACAATGAAACACTGATGATGACCCAATCACCCACTGATGACACACTGGCGGTATATGACTATCATAGGCAGAGTTGGGGTCGGTCCCATTGCTTCCCCTCATAATGGGATCGGTTTCTATTGCTACTTGCAGAGACTGTTATGAAGACTAAAATAGAGGTTTTCGTTTTCCAGAGATTTTAAGGAAACATTTTAGCTGTTCATCACAAATAATCTGATACGACGTAACTCCAAGTTTGTTACCTACTTCAGAGAAACACCTGGGAAAGTAACGTCATAAGTACGTTGTGTTTTGCTGGGGGAATGAATTTCATGCTTATTCCAGAGAGATAGAGAGGGAGAGAGAGAGCGAAGAAGTGTGACGAAAAGGGGAGGAGAAAAGGAAGGAGAGGGGAAGGGGAGACGAGCGGAGAGGGGGCTAGGAGGATAGATATTAGGGAGAGAGAAGGAGAGCAGAGGTAGGGGTGATAGGAGGGAGAAGAAGGAATTTGGATTGAGGGGGTAGGGGATGATGGGTAGGGGGTACGTGTGACCCGGGCCACACTGGGTACATTGTTTAGTATATACCGAGTCCCCACTCTTGGGCTCAACCTTTATACATGATTAATTTTGTTATTGTTCAAATGTTTTTAGATATACATTTGGCTTACCAGTTGTCCATGATATACTATATACGACTTGGCTTACGAGTTGTCCATGATATACTATACAAAACTTGGCTTACGAGTTGTCCATGATATACTATACACAACTTGGCTTACCAGTTGTCCATGAAAATATGACTATAATGTTTTGAAAACAGAAAAATCTATTTACAACGCTGCGGAGGAAGCCTGGTGACCCAGGGTTAACCACATGTGACCTTTGACCTCGCACGAATCATCTGGTAAAGTCTTGACAATAAGAACCCATCATCCTGCCGATGACTAAGCCAAAAACTCACTAACGTAGATTTTAATAGGCCACTATTTATATTATACATCTGACAACTAATAGGTATACCATTCCTGCAATGAAATATAACATAAATGTTTGTTATACATATTATTATTATTATATATATATATATATATATATATATATATATATATATATATATATATATATATATATATATATATATATATATATATATATATATATATATAATCTTTAGACAACACCCACCAGTGGGACTCGAACCCAGAAAGCACAACTATCTTCCAATAGCTGCCATAACTAGTATGCCTTAACCCACTACACCAAGTCAGACCCTTAAAAGAGATAGAGACTTCGAAGTATTTACCTCAAATATCTCCACCTCCCAAGGGCGCCAGATTAGTGAGGGGTTACTCAAGCATTTTTCATCAAGCCACTGTCAATGTGGGAGTAACCCCTCACTTATCTAGCGCCCTTGGGAGGTGGAGATATTTGAGGTAAATAATTCGAAGTCTCTATCTCTTTTAAGGGTCTGACTTGGTGTAGTGGGTTAAGGCATACTAGTTATGGCAGCTATTGGAAGATAGTTGTGCTTTCTGGGTTCGAGTCCCACTGGTGGGTGTTGTCTAAAGACTGTTAATCTTCTCTTGTGGTTCATGCAAGTATGTGCTTATAGCATAGACACGAGTTCTCCCGCATTGACAGTGGCTTGATGAAAAATGCTTGAGTAACCCCTCACTAATCTGGCGCCCTTGGGAGGTGGAGATATTTGAGGTAAATACTTCGAAGTCTCTATCTCTTTTAAAGGTCTGACTTGGTGTAGTGGGTTAAGGCATACTAGTTTTGGCAGCTATTGGAAGATAGTTGGGCCTTCTGGGTTCGAGTCCCACTGGTGGGTGTTGTCTAAAGATTATTAATCTTCTCTTGTGGTTCATGCAAGTATGTGCTTATATATATATATATATATATATATATATATATATATATATATATATATATATATTGGGGTTTATGCATACTTAGGCCTCAGTCGAATAGGTAAGACGTGATGATTACAGTGAGTTAAGAATCGTTTAATACTGGCTGAAAGTGATTTAGTACAATTGAATGTATTTACATAATATTGATGTGAAACAGACGAAGCTTTGATTTATTGATTTACTGTGGTAATTTGCATATGCCCAACATGTTAGAACTATTATAAGAAGTGACATAGGAATCGTAGCGATTAACTTTTAAAGCTTAGAACGTAGTTACTGAATTAAATCAATCATCGCCACTCTCCAGAGCTCAGGAGTTCGATCCTATTAGACCCACAAAGCTTCCATTCAAAATTTTGGTTGAATGCAATTCAAAAGTGTACAAATTTACAGTTGGCCGACAGTACGAGACTTTGGAATTCATTTATGTAGATTACAAAGCAGAGTGCTGGGTAACCAGGCTGAATCTGCCGAGCCTTCCTTAGCTCAGGAAATAATCACATAAACGTATACAATTTTGTTTGATGTGTCGAGTAGCAGTTAGCGCAACTGATCGCAACTAATTGGTTCCCGGTTCGATTCCCGGACACGACCAGGTATTTTGGCGGGCTCCTGTTTATCTGACCACTGTTCACCAAGCAGTGAACAGGCCGCTGGATGTTAGCCGACTGTTGTGGCGTGCATCTAAGGGAACAGTTAACAGTTAACCTGGCGTAACCTCAATGAACTCAGTAGGTTTCGTGTCCCCAATAATGAGAAACAATTCCTGAACCTAATTGTATCGTCTACTTTAATAATTCAATACAAAAATATTTCTCAATGGTCGTTTATTCTCAGGATTGACTTATTTACCTTCAACTTTTGTCGGACTTATGAGCATCGTAGAGATAAGGACGGTTTCTGGTTTGGCCATGTTTTAGCCAGAGGGGGTGAGGGCTTATGGAACTTAAACCTCCAAAGAGAGCTCTGATTGTTGCACCAGAATTTTACTTGCGTACAGGCGGACATCGCCCCCCCAACCACTCTCTGCCGGAACAGACAACCGACCTCGGCAACCACACTCCCGCTACTGTCGGTTGATCAGCAATGGACACTGGAGTGCTTGCAATTTACTCAGGAGATCACCCTGTACGCCTCTTGATCTCGGAGAGGGGTTCAGCTTCACAAGTTTAGGGGTGCGGCTCCAACACTGGCCTCTTTGTCCTGTATACACACCCTACTTGAGACGCCGTGACTCCCCACTTTCCCCTTGTTTGGAATGATCTCTTCAATCCCCCTTTTGTAAATTAGTATTTTCTGCCACCGTGTCCGCAACTGTGACCCCTTCTCTCTCTCTTTCTCTCTCACCTGCTTTCTGGGAAGCCTCACCAGGACCAGAGCAAAAGCCAGCTAACAATACACATTTAATAAAGGAAAAAACATACACAATACATGACATAAAAACAATAGAACATTAGCATACTACCCTCTATGCTGCTACAAACCGGCAGCAATCCAATATCATATCCTGGCTTCACCAACCGTTCATATTGAGTGGCTGCCCAACTCTTGGCTTACCACTTACTATTCCCTCACCAAATGGGGTTGAAATTTCGTCACAACAATATGGAACAATCAGCCCTGAAAGTATCTAAAACTCAGCCTGTGGCTGAAACACCAGAAACATCTTCATAAATGTTCCCCAACACATGAAGGAATCACTCTCACCTTACACTATGTCTTACACGCCAATAACCATTCAAGCACTCCCCTTATACACTCCTGTGTATCCCCCATAAACCTCTGTTCTGCTCCTGGAGGCTCACTACCATGTACATCTCCAGGTTGTCCAAAATATTAAACAAAACATTCATGCAGTTCTCACAAAAGTGCTGCACAACGAAGTTCTCTTCAAACACCAGTGAAGCTTCCTTACTGGTTCCACAGAGACACATTAAACTCCTCTTCACTGCTCCTTTTACACTGCTTGAGGTCAACTCCTCATAGTGGAGTTCTGCTCTCCCACAGATTTCAGCACTTCTCCACTTCTCAACACAGGCTCGAAGTATCTCCATTAACTTCTTCCCTGGCCTCGAAGTTATTCCATCAACTCCTCTCCAAACAAACCTGCAATTCCTGTGCCATTCCAATAAAAATGTTCCCCTACTAAAATATAATTAAATGTTCTCACAGAAAATAAAACTCCTCCATCCGAAATCTCTTTAAAATTATTGCGTCGCAGCGATGGTCTTCCCCCACCCTGGGCGAGTCCATCATCGACGTCTCGAGACATGCTGCTGGCCACCGCTGCCAGCCGGGGGGCTTCCACCCCTCAGTCATCCACTGACCATCGTCGAGGAAGGACGTATCACTCCTCCCTCCAAGATGTTCTCCTATCTCTACTCTCTTATTTCAGCTTACTGCCTTAATAAAATATCCATCCTACATGTATAAACATCTGCCATGATCGCTGGGTACACCATCAAACACTGGCAACCAATGCAACAACTGTTATATTAGCTTACCACGGAATTTGTATCTGGAGGGCGCTTGATCAGCTGCGGCTCCAAGATGCCTTCCCACTATAACATCCAACCAGGTCTCTTTTAGACTGCCTCACAGTTCTTCTGCTCCTGACTTGAGTACATTAAATCTTCTCACAGGATTCACACATAAACTCCTGCCTGATTCCCTCCTCTTGAAGGAGTACACCATTAGGGGGTCCTCCTCTACCAGGAGCTCAACGGAGCGCGACCTTCCCTCACGACTTCTGTTGCTCAAGTAAAGGTCAAAATGTCCCACGAGCCTCACATCATGTCCGCAAAGTATTGACATCTCACTCCATGTCAGTTATTTACATGTTCATCCTCTGCTCATGCTTTTAAACATTTCACTGACATTTGTCAAGAATTAAATATATATCCGTGTATCTATACTTCCTCTGACCTCTCAATCAAGGCAAGTTTGCCGAATAACTCTCATTGTGGTAGACTCGTTCTTCAGGCTGCGTGGGGTCATAACAGCTAAACCACTCCAAATTTGACGTTTGTTTGTACATGGCCACCATCTGAGCCATCATGGCCACCAATCTGAGCCATCATGGCCACCATCTGAGCCACATGAGCCATCATGGCCACCATCTGAGCCATCATGACCACCATCTGAGCCACATGAGCCATCATGGCCACCATCTGAGCCATCATGGCCACCATCTGAGCCATCATGGCCACAATCTGAGCCACCATCTGAGCCATTATGGCCACCATCTGAGCCATTATGGCCACCATCTGAGCCATCATGGCCACCATCTGAGCCATCATGGCCACCATCTGAGCCATCATGGCCACCATCTGAGCCCCATGAGCCATCATGGCGACCATCTGAGCCACATGAGCCATCATGGCCACCATCTGAGCCACCATCTGAGCCATCATGGCCACCATCTGAGCCATCATGGCCACCATCTGAGCCATCATGGCCACCATCTGAGCCATCTTTACCACCATCTGAGCCATCATCGCCACCATCTGAGCCATCATGGCCACCATCTGAGCCCCATGAGCCATCATGGCGACCATCTGAGCCACATGAGCCATCATGGCCACCATCTGAGCCATCATGGCCACCATCTGAGCCATCATGACCACCATCTGAGCCACATGAGCCATCATGGCCACCATCATGAGCCATGCAGTCTCCGTGGTGTAGTGGTAAGACACTCGCCTGGCGTTCCGCGAGCACTATGTCATGGGTTCGTATCCTGGCCGGGGAGGATTTACTGGGCGCAATTCCTTAACTGTAGCCTCTGTTTAACGCAACAGTAAAATGTGTACTTGGATGAAAAAACGATTCTTCGCGGCGGGGATCGTATTCCAGGGACCTGCCCGAAACGCTACGCGTACTATAGTGGCTGTACAAGAATGTAACAACTCTTGTAACAACTCTTGTATATATCATGACCACCCTCTGAGCCACATGAGCCATCATGGCCACCATCTGAGCCATCATGGCCACCATCTGAGCCATCATGGCCACCATCTGAGCCATCATGGCCACCATCTGAGCCATCATGGCCACCATCTGAGCCATCATTACCACCATCTGAGCCATCATGGCCACCATCTGAGCCATCATGGCCACCATCTGAGCCCCATGAGCCATCATGACCACCATCTGAGCCACATGAGCCATCGTGGCCACCATCTGAGCCATCATTACCACCATCTGAGCCACATGAGCCATCATGGCCACCATCTGAGCCATCATTACCACCATCTGAGCCATCATGGCCACCATCTGAGCCACATGAGCCATCATGGCCACCATCTGAGCCCCATGAGCCTTCATGGCCACCATCTGAGCCCCATGAGCCATCATGGCCACCATCTGAGCCCCATGAGCCATCATGGCCACCATCTGAGCCCCATGAGCCATCATGGCCACCATCTGAGCCCCATGAGCCATTATGGCCACCATCTGAGCCCCATGAGCCATTATGGCCACCATCTGAGCCCCATGAGCCATTATGGCCACCATCTGAGCCACACGTCACAACACATATAAGACACCCATTCAATTAACACTGACTCCACCTCCCCTGATGAGTAGTGGTGATGGCTGGGCGCTCTCACCTGATGATTCCTTTTCTTTTCCCCCACATGATGAAACAAACCATATGATCCCTAAAATGCTCCAAGATACTCGCCTAAATAATCCCTAAAATGCTCCAAGATACTCGCCTAAATAATCCCTAAAATGCTGCAAGACACTCGCCTAAATAATCCCTAAAATTCTCCAAGATACTCGTCTAAATAATCCCTAAAATGCTCCAAGACACTCGCCTAAATAATCCCTAAAATGCTCCAAGACACTCGCCTAAATAATCCCTAAAATGCTCCAAGACACTCGTCTAAATAATCCCTAAAATGCTCCAAGATACTCGCCTAAATAATCCCTAAAATGCTCCAAGATACTCGCCTAAATAATCCCTAAAATGCTCCAAGATACTCGCCTAAATAATCCCTAAAATGCTCCAAGACATTCGTCTAAATAATCCCTACAATGCTCCAAGATACTCGCCTAAATAGTCCCTAAAATGCTCCAAGACACTCGCCTAAATAATCCCTAAAATGCTCCAAGATACTCGCCTAAATAATCCCTAAAATGCTCCAAGATACTCGCCTAAATAATCCCTAAAATGCTCCAAGATACTCGCCTAAATAATCCTCACAAAACTTGAATAAAAACGTTTTAATATTAAACATTGAAACGTGAAGGTTTGCGAAATTTATCAGATATCACAAATTTACTTAAATTTATTTTAGAACATCTTTTTATTTCAGAACATTTAGAATATTAGAACATCCCATTTTGACTGATGAATTCCCTACGACTAAAAAAAATGAACTGAAAATAATAGCGGCTCGCAAAACTGACGTGATGTTCCGTTTTCTATTCGTGGATTCTCGGTTTTGGTTAGGTTCGGGTAATATAACGTTTCTCCCCCCCCCCCTACAAACCAGAGGGGATGATGCAGAGAAAACCTTATTCTGGGACAGGAGGAAGTAATATTGCTGCTTCATTGGACTGGTCGGTAGAGCAACGGCCTCGCATCTTGCACGGTCGGCGTTCAAGCCCAGGTTGTCCAAGTGATTGGGTACCGTTCCTTCACCTTCTTCCTCATATCTCAGTTATTATACTGTCTTCATGTAAAAGTTCCCACACTGTCCTCATAATATTGCTCTAATACACTCCTCATATCAACACACTTAAGCCGGCTTCACATCCCCATATTCCAAGTGACATACAGTCATACTTGCTTGGTGCTCTCTCCTGATCATTCCCACACCGCACCTAACCTCAGGGAAGACCGGATGTGGATAATAAAAGATTATTATAACTCCACCGCTGCCCTGAGGAGTGTAACGTACGTCGAATATGTTACGACTGTCGGCGGCATAACAGCCCACTTCCTGCTTTCAAGAGTCACTCACGCATCTTAATAAGTGTGTTAGACGGCCCAAAGTAACTTCAAGTTCAGGTTCGATAGAAATAGGATCTATATTTGTTGTGATATTTGTGAAAATGTAAATTTCCGGAGATTTCAAGTTTAGCGATCTGTAGGCCCAGGGGACCCGGATATAGGGGTGTGACCTGATTGGCCAAGTTTTGTTTTTATCTGACAATCGACACGTGACCAGAGGTCAGGTGAACCCCAATGAGGAAATGCATGACAGCACATTGGCCTAGGAAGCATCACTGTGACCTGAGAGATGGACAAGAGCGGACATACTGTTAGGCGTTTCATATTTGGCGAAGATTTGACGCAGTGGAATGATGCAGGCATAAAGTCTGGTGCTCGTGCAGAGTTGAGACCGGTTAGGCAGTAACTTCAGGTGAAGAGATTTTGTATTTCCAAGACTCAGTGACGTGTCAGGGGCAGATTTCTGTCTGATGAAGCCAGACACATCTCGAGGAATGCAAGTGGTTGCGAGACCACTTTTCCTTATGCCCATTTCGTGAAGAACTCCAGTGGAGAGATGTGAAGATGTGTTACTCTCTCCAACACGCCTGAGGCCACTCATCTAACAGCGAGTTTCATTAAAGTGAGGATCGGTTTGAGAAGATTAGTAGCAAAGGGCCAAGACTGTGAAGTTCTGATACTCCTGTGACACTGTAACTACATTTCTTGGTGAAGAAAGAAACATTCAAGTGACATGAATCTGGGTCTCGATTAACCTGCAGTGAATGCGGGAGTTTAAATTAACTTGCATACACATTCAGTCACAGCCGTTGCCTCAAGTCAGTGGGACCACGAACTATTGTGCTGCCATCGTGGTGCCCGGGGCTGTCAGGCGCACCTGTTGGGGGCGCCTGACAGCTGAGTCGACAGCGCTTCGGATTCGTAGTCCTGAGGTTCCGGGTTCGATCTCCGGTGGAGGTGGAGACGAGCACAATGTTTCTTTCACCCTGATGCCCCTAGCATTAAATAGGTACTTGGGAGTTACACAGCTGCTAGGGGCTGCTTCCTGCCGGGGGGGGGGTAACAAAAAGGAGGCCTGGTCGAGGACCGGGCCGCGGTGACGCTAAGCCCCAAAATCATCTCAAGATAACCTCAAGATAACCCAGTTGCCGAAGGAGCTACGGCATTTCCGAACCAGTGCGTCTCTCTGACGAGGGTCAGACACACGATCTACAGTGCCAAAAGAAGGTCTTAGAATTCTATGATCTTCTTCGGGGTGCAGAATGTTCATGCGGTTCATGTCGGGGAGCCAGAAGAACCACTTTGAGAGAGACAGTGACGCCGCGAGGTGGTGGGCGCCAGACACCAACATCACGTCACCAACATCACTTCACCAACATCACTTCACCAACATCACGTCACCAACATCACGTCACCAACATCGCGTCACCAACATCACATGTTGGAGTGTAATGAGAGTCGAAAGGTCGTCGTAGCCATGTCCATCTAAAAGTGACACATGCACTGGTTGTTTATTGAGGTTAACGGACCATTAAGGTGAGAGTTTACTTGCTCTCAAGAATATTACTCTTGAAGGTGAAGGAAGGAGCCAATACATATGTGTACGTGTATTAAAAATGAAACAGATTAGCGGATGTAGGCTACATCTGTTCTCAAGGTGTTATATACAATGTACTGAACAAGATTCTAGGAGTTTTGCGTTAATAAATTTGGAGGAGCACCTTACTTGGCGTCCATCAATAGTCGTTGTTGTGATTATGGTCCCACAAGGACTCGGCAGGGACTCACCAGGGACTCACCAGGGACTCACCAGGGACTCCCAGGGACTCCCAAGGGACTCACCAGGGACTCCAAAGGAACTCACCAAGGGATTTCGAAGTTTCAGAAGAATGCAGTTATCCTATCTTCTGGGAACTATGGGCAGTGGTTCGCTGAATCATTGTTCCCAAACAGCACAAGGTCTGTGCTTATCTTCCTTAAGAATAATTATAAGGTTAATAGGGTCTACTTTACTGAACGATTTAGTGACTTTTACTGTATCTGCGGAATCAATAATTACTCCTTTAATTAAAACTATCTCTTTGATATTTGAGAAGTTATATACAATTCTACTGTTATTAAAATGAATCCTATGATTAAAATCCCAACAATAGAAAACAATGGCATTATTAGTATCAAACTTTGTTACTGCTTTTTTCTGTTCATCATTTCTTTTTAATAACCCACGACCAATCGCTTCAGCATGTGATAAATTGCAATCATTACAATTAATCACATACGCACCATTACCTACATTGAACAGATCCTCAGGAGCCGAGATTAGGGTTCGAATCTATCCACTATCCTGTGAATTTGTCCGTATATATATATCAGGATAATATGATTTCTCCGTGAATGGCCTAAATTGCTCCTATTATTATTATTATTACCATTAACGTTTCCGTTAACGTTAGTCAACGTTACAATTGCTGCCTCTAAACCCATTATCTACGCTAACAACACGACTGCTGTTACTGTTATCATTAACATCAACGTTGTTAGCAAAACCAACACTCATTATTGTTAGTATTACTTGTAATATTGACCTTTGTTGTGGGAAAGTTTTCTCCTGATCGTATTTTGGAAATGAACTGCCAATTTGTAATTAGAGTCGCTAAGGTCTTTAGATATCTTCACTGAAAATAGTATATACGGTATCTGTACACCTATTTGTTTAGATTTGCAATAATTATAATTCACCATTAATTTTATTTCCTTCAGTATCTAGGATAGCCAGTAGTCATTATGATTGTTGCTAAACGCATCGAGAATACGAGTATTATGTTCACGGCATTAAAAATAGTCTTCATTCAGTACCTATGGTGGATAAATATGTGAACAACCATACATCAATGGAACGAGTGACGCTATAATTCGCTATGTGGTTTAGCGTTGATTACACTACTGCGGTGTGTGAAGACTCTGAAACAAGTGTGATTTGCCTGCAATATGTATGAGCTATGTGACTGTTTTCCATCTTTTTAATTAAAAAGTAATTATTGTGTTGCGCGCATTGCCGGTAACTCATATCCGATAATTAGGCAATATATAGTCGGCTTTCATGCTTAACTGATATGAAACACAAGATGGTGAGCCCATTGATTAAAAACTAATTAAAGAGTATCAAATGCAAGGTTTCCAGTGATTTTTTAATATATAATCCTCATTATATTCCTTTTAATAAATAGTTTGTTGTAACTGTTTAATGATTTAATGAGCCTATGACGAACACAAAAAAGGCAATTCGGAATTCACAATAAATTAACTTATCTGTGTTTAATATATATTGAAATTGTTTAGAGGACACGACCACAGGAGCGACAATATGTGTACAGCTGTATTTAATGAATAAATTAGTTATAATAATAAGCTTTAATGAATATATCAGCAAGTCTTGTATAGTTCGCAAGAACAAGCTGCAGTAATTTAAAAGTATATTGATTTTTCATCGAAAATTAACAGTTTTTTTTATGCTAAAATAAGTTATAAATTTGTTAACAGCTTAATTTAAATTTATTTTAGGTATGAATAAAAATAAAACAGTGAACTAGCTATTTGTTGATGAATGTGTTTTTCTAAATATATATATTATATATATATATAATATATTATATATATATATTTATATATATATATATATATATATATATATATAATATATATATATATTTTGGTAGCAGTCTTTCCTGTAGACATATGTTATTAAATATGACCGAAAAAGTAAGATTAATAATTCTAACACGAATTTTCTCAATTTTCCTTATGTTTGTTTTTACTGATGACGGTAAATTAAAAATCAATTCTCCAAAATTCATTCTTTATTTCTTAGTCTGACGCGACACTTGAGCGCGTTTCGTAAAACTTATTACATTTTCAAAGACTTTAGTTACACACACACAGAACAACTATAACTGAACAGAGTTTAAATACCTGCATTTGGGTGAGGTGACATGTTACAATGGTTTGGGGTGAGGTGAGAACAAACACAGAACACGAAACAATGGGTATAAGGGAAGAATAGATCTGTAACTGCAGAAGGCCTATTGGCCCGTATTTCTTGATGTTTCTATATTGGAGCGGAGTCTTGAAGTGGGTAGAATATAGTAGTGCGTTAATTGGCTGTTGATTGCTGGTGTTGACTTCTTGATGTGTAGTGCCTCGCAGATGTCAAGCCGCCTGTTGTCGCTGTATCTATCAATGATTTCTGTGTTGTTTGTTAAGATTTCTCTGGTGATGGTTTGGTTGTGGGAAGAGATTATATGTTCCTTGATAGAGCCCTGTTGCTTATGCATCGTTAATCGCCTGGAAAGAGATGTTGTTGTCTTGCCTATATATTGAGTTCTTTGGGGCTTACAGTCCCCAAGTGGGCATTTGAAGGCATAGACGACATTGGTCTCTTTCAAAGCGTTCTGCTTTGTGTCTGGAGAGTTTCTCAGAGTAGGTTGGCAGTTTTCTTGGTTTTATAGTAAATCGTCAATTGTATCTTCTGATTTTTGTCTGTAGGGATAACGTTTCTATTAACAATATCTTTCAGGACCCTTTCCTCCGTTTATGAGCTGTGGAGAAGAAGTTCCTGTAAAATAGTCTAATAGGGGGTATAGGTGTTGTGTTAGTTGTATCTTCAGAGGTTGCATGGCGTTTCACTTTCCTTCTTATGATGTCTTCAATGAAACCATTGGAGAAGCCGTTGTTGACTAGGACCTGCCTTACTCTACAGAGTTCTTCGTCGACTTGCTTCCATTCTGAGCTGTGGCTGAGAGCACGGTCGACATAAGCGTTAACAACACTCCTCTTGTACCTATCTGGGCAGTCACTGTTGGCATTTAGGCACATTCCTATGTTTGTTTCCTTAGTGTAGACTGCAGTGTGGAAACCTCCGCTCCTTTCCATGACTGTTACATCTAGAAAGGGCAGCTTCCCATCCTTCTCCATCTCGTAAGTGAAACGTAACACAGAATTCTGCTCAAACGCTTCTTTCAGCTCCTGCAGATGTCTGACATCAGGTACCTGTGTAAAAATGTCGTCAACATACCTGCAGTATATGGCCGGTTTCAAGTTCAAGTCGACTAAGACTTTTTCCTCAATAGTACCCATGTAGAAGTTTGCAAACAGGACGCCTAGGGGAGAACCCATAGCGACCCCCCTACTTGCTTAACATGTGCCCATCCGGGCTCAAGAAGGGTGCCTCCTTAGTAAAGCTTGGAGTAGTTTCCTCAGGATATTTCTGGCATGTCAAGGGGAGTACATGCCGGGTCTCGATACACTCGGTCCATTATCATCCCGATTGTTTCATCCACAGGTACGTTGGTGAACAGTGATTCTACGTCCAACGGATGCTCTTATCCCTGTAGCCCGTGTTCCCGCCAGTAAGTCAACAAATTACTCGGGATTTCAGGTGCAAAGTTGCCTGGACAATAAGGAGTCATTAAGCCGTGAGTCGTTCCGCAGTGTACGTGGGTGGGGTATCTGGCTGATTAATTGGCCGTCATCAGTACAAATACAAAAACATAAGGAAATTGAGAAAAATTCGTGTTTAGAATTATTAATATTACATTTTCGGTAATATTTAATAAGCCTATTGATATATTATATATATTAATAAAAAAAAAAAAACCAATAAAAAAAAACTAAAAATAATATATATAATATAATATATAAGTATATATGTATGCTATATATATATACTATATACAGATGCGGCCTGTGTTTGGTGCGCCACCAGGGAACGGCACCCGGGAGGATGGCTCTTCCGGCCATGTGCCCTATTTTGTGACATCTGACCATCACACGGGACACAAGACCTCACAACTAGTTGGTGCGAGTGTGATTTTATTTTTTTGATCCTGCGGATACGGTGTGAGGAGTGCCGGGAAGTGTCCAGGGTGAACTATCGCAACCAAAAAACATAATCAAAAACAAGTGGGATTGGCACAGTGTAGGAATTCATCCTCTGTACTCTGCTGTGAGGGCACAACAAGGTGCGCCCCCCCCTGATGGGGCTCCTCGGTTATGTTGTGGGGGTGGGGGGGTTGTGGGGGCATGGGGTGGGCGTGTATGCCCCGCGGTCACATTCAAGGTGTTAACTCTCGGCTCTCGGGATTTAGTAACAGGTATTCTTTCGTGTATTAAGCCTGCTATTCGTTAGTCACAACAGTGAACCAGATTTTACAAGTGCACTGATTATCCTGTCTGTCAAGTAGATATATCATCTGAACTTTTATACAAACGTTGTTAGGGTCTACCCCTTATGATCCCCCCCCTCCCGCCTCACAATCTTTACCCGCTAGATGGTTACTGTCTACCAACACATCTCATGACCTGTTCCTTCCCCCCTGCCCCACCCTTCACTTGACGCGGACCGCTACCTCCCTTGTGTCCACCCCTTCACGCTACGTCCGCCCAGCCTACAAACCCAAGCGCCCACACCCCCCTCAGAGGCCACCCAGCACCCACCAAGCGCCCACCAAGCTGCCGCACCGCCCCCAGCGCCCGCCACCAGCCCCCACAGCCCACCTTTTCAATTTGAACCCTCCCAGCGCCCCACTCCTGACGCTCCCGCCAGCGTCCGCCAAGCCGTCCGCCTCGCGCCCGCTCCACGATGTGCATGGTCATGACTGACAGACAGGTTCTATAGCCTAGTATGTGCACACCCATCAAGCGATGACAGGTACGGCACATGCAAATTGTGCGACAAGGTGTGGAGACGCAAGGGTAACGGGGATGTGCGCAAGTTTAACCTGTCTCAACGTGAAACACAATTTCGGTTAGGTCGGCGCCCTCCCAAAGAGCAGTATTCACATTCAAGGCCCCTCACTCCCCAGCATTTCAGGGAAAACATATCATAACCGTCTTCTCTACTTCACGACTGAAAATCTACTAGAAGCCATCAAAGCAATATCTGTTGGAACAGTAGCGACATCCCCAAAGCTGCCCGTCCCCAGGCAGCAGCCAAACATCCAAGTCTTTAATATTTTCGGTCATATGCTGATTACTCCCCCGGAACCATCCCAAGCATGGTGCAGAACAGCTTTAGTTATGGAAACATACTGCCTAGGCTGTCCATGCCAGGATGTATGCGACAATCACCTCATCAGCTGTCCTCATGTCATTATGTACATATAAATATTTGTATGTTCTAGATCGAGGACAACCACGCTTTTTGCTCCAACCCCTCACCCACCACGTGAGCAAAAAACACCCACCGCAGGAAACATTGGTACTTATATAAGCAGGAATCCGAGTAGCCACTCCAAAACTGAGAGAACAGTCCATGCTATTCAGAAAATTATGAAGAATGGCAACATCAGCTAGGGTGCAACACCTCACTGAGGTCATCACCACAGTGTGAAGACACAGCTAGTGCCATCCCAGGGATGCCGATACAGACCACAAGCTGAGTGGACAAATATGACTCACCCATCCAGCAGCTCCTCGTGGATCCGATTGGTGTTCCCCTAGTCGTGTTCCCAGAGCATGAACCCATGGTGTGTTGCTCGATTCCATGGTGCTACAAGGTAGCTGTACTCCTGTTCCACCAGGATCAGCTAGGTTGGGTCACCAGGAACTAAGACCACACCACATCAAACAATGTCCCCCCAAACCTGCGACATTGGGATTTTGACATTGTGCAAGGTGCATCCTGATGTGGAAATCAACTCAAGATTCAGCCTAGTACCACATGTCTAGCTGGACAACATACCACGAGACCATACGGCTTCTTCTTTTTGGCGCTAATCCTCTGTGCCATGAGGAAAAGATGGAGTGACATCAGACTGCTAGCGTGGGCAATTCACTTCCGGCCGTCCGTCGCTAAGGTGTCTGCTGCTAGAGCACGTTAGTCAGTGAAAGCCATGCGAACATGTGACGCCCACAAACAGCTTGGAGTTGGTCATTTCCCACAAGGGTGTGAGGCAGCGGCTCATGCAACTGTATAGCTTATATTGCGAAGACATTACGGATGTATATAAAAGCTTCTGATGAACTAGCGTTGACTTCAAAGATGCTTTCAATTTGGTTAGAAGGGATGCAGTATTCAGTGCGGTTAATCGCATTTTTCCTTCCCTCTACCCATTTTGTAAACTCATGCTACAGCCAGAATTTAACTCTGCTTTTTGGGGAATCATGTGTAAATCGAATAACTAAGAGGGTGTCCCACCCCCCACCAGTTGTGGTGTACCCACCCTGGACTCCTTGTTCTTTTCTGCTCTCCGTCATCAAGCTAGAAAGGGCACTCCTTTTTGATTACCCCACCTCCGCTCAATCCTGCGCTCAGTTCAAAATTTGGTTTTTGGATGATGGTGCTCTAGCTGGCTCCCAGGACTCCCTCCTGGATGACATATGAATAATTCAGGAGCAAGGAGTAAGCTAGGCCCCCCACCCTGACCACCCTTCATATGGGCGAAATAATATATCCTCTCTACCCTAACAGATTCATGGATAGAGCATATATAAAAAGAGTTGTTTTGCCTGCTACAATCCCCTCATAAAACAACCCCCACCTATGACTGGCTCCTCGCATCATACTATAGTGTGCTCCTCTTGGAACGGAAGGCCATCGCCGAGGTCGTGGTTATGAACGATCAATGTACCTGAAGAGAATGAAACGAGAGGATGAAGAATCCGATGGCCCATGATTGCACGTTTTTTTTACCTCATAAACCAGATGCTTTGTCCTATCCCATAGGCTGATCCTTACTTGCTAATGATGTTTTCCGCCAACTTGCAACAATATTAAATTAGAAGCGTACGAAAGCTTGCTGAAATCAACACTAGAAAAAGCCCTCGATAATTCCCTCAGACCTTCGCGAGTGGAAACGTAGCAATCCCATTGCCTGTCAGACTCGGGTGGGCTTGGCATGCTGCATCATGCAACACAAATGCACTGTAGCCAGCGTTTCTTGTCCTCTCAGTGGGGTTGAAAAAACTTGGTGAGAGGAAAATCTAATGAGCACCTAGTTCAAACCAGGCAGGTGTACATTATACCCAGATTCACAGATTGCGTTATAACCCAAATGGGTTCTCTAGCACGGAACCAGCCACCCAACCACTGCCTTCTGAAGCCTAAGCAATAAAGATGCGGTAGCACCAATTGCCGACCTAAGAGCCGGGATTTGCTAGACCAGCTGCACGGGGAAAAAACAACATGACACTGACTTTTCTTTTTCCCCCCGACTTTGGTGCAAGTAGCAGCTCCCTAACCGGCAGGTGATTGTCCTTATTCCAGCATATCCAAGTGTTCACGCAACCCGTGCCCCTGTACCCCCTGTTAACACCCCACAACCCCCCTGGCCCCGGCCCCCGAATTGCCGTGGCTCCCCGTCTTGCTGCCCCAATCCATTACCGAATACAGGTTGTATTTGCGGCGAGGCAGAGGTTGACAGGTACGGACGGCATGGTCATCTCTGCCAAAGACTAGGAGGTTATGGCATGCACGACACGCCGAGGTCAATGACATTATTAAGGAAGCCTTACCACAGCCGGCAGTCCAGCAGAGAGAGAGCCCACGCTACCTAATGTCCCACAAATCTAATGAGGCCTGTACGGTCGGCAGATGGAATTCACGGTGAACCCCTGGAAGAATGGTAGACCGTTGGGGTGGGACTACACTTGTGTATCAACTCTAGCCAATACCTATTTTGACTCGATCAGGGTCTTACTCAAGCCAGGAGGAGTTGCCAATCACCGGGAAGCGGCAAGTCACGTAAATACAGAGACCTGAGCATTCCACTACAATTTTGTCCACATGGCCTCAGGACAATTGGTGCATTTGGGGTATTTTACAGTGCTTCTTAGCCTCTTTAGATAGCTGATGTTGGGGTTTTCTAGCTAATAGAAATTACAATCTAGAGATTCCTAGAGCTGTCAATTTTTCTTTTATTCAGCTGCCGCGTTGTGGGCAAGCTCTAGAGAGAAAATGCTCATTGCATCCATGGGTCCTGTCCCAGCATCTGAGGAGCTGGAGGGATTTTCTAACATTGTGATTAGCTAGACATTGTTACCCTGAGTAATTTTCAATATTGTGTATTTACTTTTTTGTGTCATTGGCATTTTTCAAATTGTAAAGTTAGAGTATACAAAACACAAAAAGAAAGGTTTGGATGGTAGTGAGAAGAATTCATTAATATCAAAAACGTGTTTCATGTCCAGGATCCACAAGCGTCTTATCTGATTACCTTTTATTTTTATTTGCCCAGAGGGCTATGGGTACTACACTTGCACCTAGTCATGGGCTTGTACTCCCGCCTATATATATATATATCATATATTTATAATATATACCTTTTATATTATTATCTATATATACTAATATATACTATATATTATATATAATATTATCCTAGTATATATGCGAAAACAGCCTGAATGGTCCCCAGGACTATATTCAACTGAAAACTTCACATTCCCCACCAGAAGTGATCTCGATTACCCATACATCCAGGGCAACGCAACTGGTATTGTACAGGGAAACCGTAACTCTCACCTAGCGGCCTCGACCAGCACACATCCGAACACCAGCGGAGGTGATAGACGAAGCATTTTGAACCAACCCCCTGCATGACTACTCGGACCCCCTGGTAATCTGGGTTGCAATATATCTTTTTACCTTGTATCATGTTCTCACCTCATTTCTTTGAGACTATCAGTGAGGATACCAAATGCACGATATCAACTCATATGACTTTGGTTCCCCCAGGCACTATTATGAACTAAAAAACTGTCACACCCCAGAAGTGGCTCGCAAACAGTAATCTGCCTAAGGTGAGCATACCGGCAATGGGTATGTACAGGACATCCTTAATCCAGTAATTAGTATTGTAATGGAAACATACTAATCTCTTCGCCACAATCAGAACCTACCGAGAAATCTTAGCGTAAACAACACAGTCAATTTCATAGTGTTCTTAGATACAGCGATAGCCAAGCGGTCTTTGGACCCCCCCCCTATCTGCGGAGGCACTACACATCCGATGAAGTCAACCCCAGAATCAAAACAGCCAAAAACACAAATGCACCCACTTCAAGACTCCGGCCAATATAGAAGCATCAAGAATATGGCCCAATAGGCATCTGCAGTACTTCCATATACCTCAATACCATGTCCTCGTGCCTTCATATAGGTGACAAATGTGTAAACGCATCAACTAACTGTGTAATAATCATCTACCCTAATACCCCGGTATAAATAATATGAAGCTGTAAATCATGATAGTAAGAACTCCTGTTTAGTGTATGCAGGTTATAGTAGTGTGTGAAAAATAAAAGTCATTGAAAATGTAAGTAAGTTATTACGAAACGCATTCAATTTTCGCGTAAGACTAGAAATAAACATGAATTTTGTAGAATTTATATTTTCCAGATTACCGTCAAACATGTGAAAAGCAACATATAGAAATACCTTGAGAAAATTCGATGTTAGAATTATTAATCTTACCTTTTTCAATCATATTTAATAAGAAATATATATATAGTATCTAACTCTATATTACTATATAATATATATATTATACCTGATCCTTTATTTACTCATATATTATATAGTATATATGGGATACTGAAATACATCACGACCCCAGATATAGACTGATCGACAATCCCATACGGTCCCAAGGACAAACGCCACTGGTATGTACAGGGACCTGCCTTTAAACCCACTTACTCATCACACGACCAGTGATCATAAAGGAAGTGATAGCTGAGCCTATATGAACCACATTGTCCCCTGCCGGCACCTGGATGGCTACCTGGGCATACAGCAATTTTCTATCTAGACATCACCTACATTTTTTAGTGGGGCAGGACAACAAGTGGAGGATACAACTACAAATGCAGAACCCAAGCGGCTGAACTAGGTCACCCTAGGGACTGGATACAATACCTTTAAAAACTCACACCTCCAGAAGTGATCTACTGAAACCCATACTCTTCCGCACGGGAGCAAAGACTGCAATCTGGTATGACTACAGGGATGCATACTATAAACCACACTAGTTGACCATCCACGGAACCCCCTGACATAAGGAAGTCTGATATGCCATCCTGAGCTAGATGCTACCACTTACACCACGCCTGTGCACCTACCTGGATGGTATTTCCTTGGTGTCATACCCCGCATTTAATCGACAATCACACTCATTGTTTGAGGGCAACCAACGGTTGAGGATATCACCATAATGCATAAGCACTAAGCCTGAATGGTCCTTAGGAATATATGCGACTGAAACTCACACCCCAGAGTGGACTCGAACCCTCATACTCCCAGGAGCAACGCACTGGTATGTACAGGGATGTCCTGCAACACTTGACCATCCCGACCTGGACATAAGGTATAGTTAGAGCCTGAGACCTATATGAATCCACTTCCACCTCCGGCACCCTGGTGGAGTGGTTATCTTGGGCATAGCAATTATTATCAATATCACCTGTGCATTTTTTGGGGCAACACGTGAAGGAACACAAACTGCAACGAATGGGTTCGAGTGCAACTCGTCTGGTGTGAGTTTTCCAGTGTGTATCTAGTGCATGGGGACCATGTCAGGCTTGTTATTAGCATTGTGTGATTCACTTCACGGGTGGTGCCCCAAGAAAATGGAGAGTGATTTGGATAAAATGACTAGATAGCCCAAGAATACCTATCCAGGAGGCCGCGGTGGGAAGGGGTGAGCTTTCATGATAGCTCAGGCTATCAACTGTTCATTATGTCCTGGTTCCGTGCCATGGATCAATTTGATGTGTATTAAGGCATCCCATGTACATACCAGAGATTGCGGTATGCTGACCTCATGGGAGATAGCTTGAGGTTACGAGTGCACTGTCTTGGGGTGATGAGGGTCTTGCAATGTTGGTATCTAGTTGCCGGGTGGATCCATTCATGGAGCTTGATATGCATTGTGTTGTCCCTCACGTGTTGCTCACCAAAAATGCAGGTGATTATGATCTAAATGCTATGCCCAAGATAACCATCCAGGGTGCCGGGTAGGGGAGAGTGCTTTCATATAGCTCAGGCTATCACTTCCTTTATGTCCGCGGTCGTGATGGTCAAGCAGTGGTTATAAGGCATCCCTGTACATACCAGATTGCGTTGCTCCTGGGGAGTCAGTGGTTTCGAGTCACTTCTGGGAGTTGTATAGGTCCTTTATCAGGTATTGTATCTCGTCCTGGGGGACCATTCAGTCATGTTTGCATTTGTGTTGCACACGTGTTGACCCAAAAAAAATGAGGTGATATAATAAAACGCTATGCCCATAGTAACCCATCCAGGTAGCCGTGCGGTGAAAAGTGTTGCTGTCATAATCGACAGCGCTATCACTAAGGTGCCTTTATGTGTCCGGTCCGTGATGGGCAAAGATTGGTTTTAAAGTGACATCCCTGTACTATACCAGTTGCGTTGCTGGGCTGAGTTTCCCTTGGGGATGTTATGGTTCAGTTTATCCAGAGTCCTACATTCCAGGCTTTGGTGTGTATATTATCTATTAGATAGATATATATTTTAGCCTTTGCAGTTGTATATATTCCCTGGGGACAATCTCGGGCTGTTGTTGGATATAATATTTATATATTATATTATATATACTAGTTATCTATATATGTATATATAAACTTTTAGACACTCCACC
>WNGS01004511.1:5992645-6003944 GCA_020271785.1 Procambarus virginalis
AAATAAAGAGCTGGTGTACCGAAAGAGGAATTATGAGAAAAGAAGTTTCGAAAGGGATATACCATCGGAAACAAAACGCAGAGCTACGTCCGTACAAGACATGATGGATCTATGTCACCCAAAAGTGTCAGAGGCAGTAAACGGTTTATCCCGGCCCAGAAGGAAAAATCCAAAGAGTAAAAGAAGATTCCGTGGTGTAATTAAGGCATGAATAGAATCAAATGAGCTGAACAAAATAGCGTGGATGAATTTCTGAAATAACAGAACACCAGTAAAGCAGAGAGAGATACAAGACAACAGGAATGAGAATGTTAGAATGAGAAGAGAAGCAGATAATAAATTATGAAAAAATTATTGCTAAATAAAGGCAAGACCGAACTAAAGCTACTCTCACAGTCGCATCTCGGAGGTAAACAACAGAGAAAGAACAGGTGAGACTTAGAACGGGTGAGTGACAAGTATACAGAGAATGACAAAAAGGAGCGAAGAATTCAACAAGAGGTTCCAGGAGGTTTCACAACAGAACGAGGTGAGTTGTGCTAAGGAGAGGTGGCAGTAAACCAGGCGGCCTTGGAAGGGTTCAACAATTACAAGAGATGAGGTCAAGAGACACCTGTTGGATGTGGACGTGAGTAATGCTATTGGGTCAGACGGAATCTTACCATGTGTACTGAAAGAGTGTAAAGAAGCACTTTGTTTGCCACTCTCCATAGTGTGTAGTAGGTACGGGGAGAAATGAGACCTACCAGAAATACTGGAAGACGGCTAATGTAGTCTCAATATATTAAAGGGGTGACAGGCAAGAGGCACTGAACTACAGGCTAGTGCTTTAACTGTGTGTACCATGTAAGGTGAGGGAGAAGATCGTGAAAAAACCTAGTAACACATCTGGAGAGAAGGGACTTTGTAACAACCATGAACAGGGGGCCAGGGAGTAAATCTTGCCTCACTGGCTAATAGAATTCTGCGATCAGATGACAAAGATTAAGCAAGAAATAGAAGGATGGGCGGACTGCATTTTTCTTGGACTGTCGAAAAGCCTTTGACACAGTACCCCATAAGAGGATGGTGCATCAGCTGAGAGAAACAGGCAGCAATGACTGGTAAGGTGCTCCAGAGGATAATGGAGTACCTAATAGGGAGCAGAGATTACAGTGAGGATGAGACCTCAGAGGGCGTGAAGTCGAAAGTGGAGTCCTACGGGCTCTGTACTCGGACCATTCCTGTTTCTGATATACGTAAATGATCTTCCAGAGGGTAGAAACTCATTCATCTTAATGTTTGCTGACGTTGCCAAAATTATGAGAAGGATTAACACAGAGGAAGACTGCTTGAGGCTTCAAGAAGACCTGGACAAACTGAAGGAATAGTCGAACAAATGATTGTTAGAGGTTAACCCTAGACCGTCGCTCTTCCGTTCAGTCTAATGACTGGCAGGGGAGGTGAGGAAGTACCTATATTTCAATAGGACAAAGACAATAGGCCCAGATGGAATCTCGCCATGGATACTAAAGGAAGGAGCAGAAACTCCGTGCCTGCCACTATCCGTGCTATACAACAAATCACTGGTAACAGGTGAACTGCCAAAAATTTGGAAAACGGCCAATGTAGACCCAATATACAAGAAGGGTGATAGACAGGAAGCACTGGACTACAGGCCAGTGTCACTAACTTGCATACCATGCAAGATGATAATGAAGATTGTGCGAAAAAAATCCTATTGGAACATCTGGAGCGATAGAACTTTGTAACACAACATCAGCATGGGTTCAGGGATGTCAAATCATGACTCACAGGATTAATCGAATTCTATGACCAGGCAACACAAATCAGGCAAGATAGAGAGGGCTGGGCAGACTGCATATATTTGGATTGCCACAAATCCTTTGACACAGGTTTCACATAAGAGACTCGTACAGAGAAATAGCAACAGAACACTGCGAGTCACTGTGAGGGGGAAGGTTTCGGAGTGGTGAGGCGTCACCTGTGGAGTCCAACGGGTTCAGTTCTTGGACCTATACTGTTTCTGATATATATAAATGATCTCCCAGAGGGACTAGATTCGTTCCTCTCATTTTTTGCTGATGATGCAAGAATTATGAGAAGGATTAAAACAGAAGAAGAAGTATGAGGCTGAACGATGTCCTAGACAAACTGAAGGTATCGTCACACAAATGGCTGTTAAAGTTCAACCCAAGTAAATGTAAGGTGAGGAAACTAGGCGATGGAATAGGAGGCCAGACACTGGATACCGAATGGGAGAGGAAATCCTTCACGAAACGGACAGAGATAAAGATCTAGGCGTTGATATCACGCCAAACCTGTCTCCTGAAGCCCACATCAAAAGTGTAGCATCGGCAGCGTATGCAAGGCTGGCTAACATCAGAACTGCCTTCAGAAACCTGTGTAAGAAATACTTCAGAACCTTGTATTCCCCATATGTAAGGCCATCCTGGAGTATGCAGCCCCAGCATGGATCCCATACCTTGCAAGCATCAGACGAAGCTAGAAAAAGTTCAGAGGCATGCCACTAGGCTAGTCCCAGAACTAAGAGGCATGCGTTATGAGAAAAGGCTGTGTGAACTGCACCTCGCGTCGCTGGAAGACAGAAGAGCTCGAAGGGGTTAGGATCATGATCATCGCATGCAAAATTCTCATGGGAATTGGCAGGATAGATAAGGATGGATTATGGGTGGTACACGCACAAGGGGACACAGGTGGAAGCTGAGTACCCAAATGAGCCATAGATACATTAGGAAGACCTTTTTCAGTGTCAGAGTAGTTAGTAAATGGAATGCACTAGGAAGTGATGTGGTGGAGGCTGACTCCATACACAGTTTCAAATGTAAATAAGCTCAGGAATCTGTACACCAGTAGATTGACAGTTGATAGGCGGAACCAAAGAGCCGAAGCTCAATCCCCGCAAGCACAACTGGGTTAGTACAACTAGGTGAGTACAGACACTTATATCTCTGTCTATACCACTTTCTATGCCCATAAGACCCACACTCTTCCCTTTCCCAACTACTATCATGTACACCTCTGCTGACATCCCCTCCTATGTTCTTTCTTCTGTTATCTCTCCCTTCCATTTCCTGAATCTTTTCACCTCTACCAGCTTCCATCCTCATGAGCCTCGGGAACCCTCGAGGATGAAACGTACCTGGGCAGAGAACAGAATAATAATAAAGTGACTAAAGTTCTAGTCCACTACTGCAGATTGAATATCAAATAAAGCAGATGATCTCAGAAAAAAATACGATAATGCGCACTCACATATAATAATTATGGTAAAATTTAATTGTAACACAAAAATGTTTTCAACATTTCCTAGATAATGTCAGGTATCAAGAAGGAGATAATTCCCAGTGTCGGGGGACAGGAAGCCAGAGTGTATTCATACACGTTACGCTTTCCGCGAGATCTCCCCCCCCCCCAAAGGGTCGAAAATCTGACCCCGCCCAGGATGCAACCCCTCAACATACAGACTAACTCCTGCGTACCTGGGAGAGCCGGATCGGCCGAGCGGACAGCACGCTGGACTTGTGATCCTGTGGTCCTGGGTTCGATCCCAGGCGCCGGCGAGAAACAATGGGCAGAGTTTCTTTCTCCCTATGCCCCTGTTACCTAGCAGTAAAATAGGTACCTGGGTGTTAGTCAGCTGTCACGGGCAGCTTCCTGGGGGTGGAGCCTGGTCGAGGACCGGGCCGCGGGGACACTAAAAAGCCCCGAAATCATCTCAAGATAACCTCAAGATAACCTACTTGCTGCTAGGTGAACAGATGCATTAGGTGAAAGGAAATGTGCCCTTTCCCTCCTATGTTCGGCGCTTTTCGGATAGTGGTTGTGGGGGGGGGGGAGGGGGGAGAGCAGGCGAGGCGGTGCTTCAAAAAAAATAACGGAATTTACAGATATCAATATTGAAGATGATTGCAGTCATTAACTCTGTATTGCAAGAATAATTGCAATGGAAGGATTTTTTTTAGGGGGAAGGTTTTAAATGTCCCTGAGAACGACAGAAGGCATCAAGAAGAAAATTATAATTCAAACACAGCTTCCAGGAATTTCTTCCAAGGAGTAATGGAAGCATTCCATAGAATGCAAGCAAAAGCCTTTTAGTAATAACAGACTTCAATCACTGGTAAATTGAATCTAAGAATGGAGGAGACTCAAACGTTAAAACGGTACAAGTTACAAAATGAAACGTGGTATACTAACTGGTTTCACAGAGAACGAAATGAACAATGAAAGAAAGCAACGAGCAAGAAATGACAATGCGAACCAATGACTGTGCAATCGTCGCTGACAAAAAAGCTCTCATGACGTCTGTGAATAGAGGAAGAGAGGAGCAGAGAAAGACTGGTGAATAAGGATGATCAAGGATCTTTAAAAAGAGGAAACATATGGATATTTACCTAAAAAAAATAACTTGAAGGCCTACACGGAAGTCAAAATCATGATAGTTTTAGGATGATTCATACCTTTTGTAGATGAAAATGCTAATAAAATAATACGCTTATGTTCGACTTCAGGAATGTTTTAAAGGGTATATCCAAGGGATTTGTTACCAAAATGCATGAAAGAATACATAATTATTAAAGTACTTATGGGATTATGTGGTAAAATAATGTTGTTTTCTTTTACTTCGTAGAGAATAGACTGTGTCATTAATCCTACTTAGTCCCACCACAACTTACATCGGGTTAGTTTGACTAATTTATTAATTAATTTAGATCATTAAATACATTATTGAACTTGAGTTCTGTTAGATTTAAATGTTAAATGCTTTACCCTAGGTACAGTTCTCGAAGCCAGTCTACAACCTGGCCTTAAAAACTGCAAGTCAGCACCTGCCGGTCATTATAATATTTGGATGACAATATCAATAAATGATCATTCTAAGATTTATAACCCAATTAATCACAAGTGTCGAGTTTGATAAAGTAGTGACACTGTGACCCTGGTGTTCAGTCGTCCTGTGTCGTAACCCACCACTCTGCTACTAAGAAGATACCAACTGGCCAGGTAATACACCACAAACGGAGCTGGAGGAGCACTCATCGCAGGCGATGAGTCACAATAACGTGGCTGAAGATATGTTGACCAATCCACACACTAGAAAATGAAGGGACGACGACGTTTCGGTTCGTCCTGGACCATTCTCAAGTCGAGAATGTAAAACTTAACGTTTTAAGTGAGGGTCGGAGATTGACCCGTTCAGGTCTTGGACATGTTGAACAGCCGTAAGAAATAAGCTTTGGCAATAGTCCAGACGTTATGTTGCCCACTCTCGTGTGTTGGTTAATGCGGCAGCTTCGAGAATCTCTATATGAACAATGGCGTCAGAGTCTTCTTGTCCCTCCTAATTCCAGAGTGAGAAATAATCATTTTTCTATTATTTAGTTATTCGGAGCTTTTTTCATGTTCCCATTGTTGAAGAGTAAATGACTGTATACCAATATAAGTCAAGCCGCCGGTCGCCACAACCAGTTATTCAGATCACAAAAGCCCTTCTTGTATGTGAATGTGAATAAACAATGTTGATTCACATGGCTTATTAAGAACCGGTTAATTTATTCTAACCACATACTCTGTAGAATATAACTGGAGAACAATTAAGTCTCAGAACTGTTTACTGCTATGCTTGGCATGAGCCGGGGCGGCGTCGCCCTGGAGTGGCGTCGCCCTGGAGTGGCGTCGCCCTGGAGTGGCGTCGCCCTGGAGTGGCGTCGCCTTGGTGTGGCGTCCTCCTAGGATGGCGTCGCCCTAGGATGGCGTCGCCCTAGGATGGCGTTGCCCTAGGATGGCGTTGCCCTAGGATGGCGTTGCCCTAGGATGGCGTCGCCCTGGAGTGGCGTCGCCCTGGGATGGCGTCGCCCTGGGATGGCGTCGCCCTGGGTTGGCGTCACCCCGGGGGCGGCGTCATCTGGTTAACTACGCACGCGTACATTATGCATTAATATATTAATTTGAATTTGATAAAGGGGTGTCAGTATCAAACTCAAATTATCCTATGTAACGAGGGCTAATTTATGTAAATAAATTCCTGTGTAACGAAATCGCGAACAACTCTCATAAAAATTTATTTTAGTATTTTACGATTAAAGTTATGACAGCACATATTTCCCACAATAATACACATAAGATATAAATTGACTAAGAAAAGCATATCTGTAATGCTCTCATAACAGTGTTTTATGCTTATACATTCTAATTGAAAGAATCTGGTGATTACTTCACGATTCCTTCTACTCATTTATATGGTTAATTAACAATTACTTCAACGTATCCAAATGCTAAAAAGTATCAACTTTACAAGTGTAAAGTGTTTTTTTTGTAACTTGTAAAAAACCGCTAATCTCTGACAATTATTATAAACTTTATAATGTAATAATTTGTTTGCATTCGGGCTAAGAACTACAACAATTTATGGAGTGGTGAGTGGAGCAGATGGTCCCGAAGGTGAGGGACTTGGTCAACAGAGAGACGTCCATCGGCCAGAAAATGTCGTTCCTTCGTGAATGCGTCGCTTTTTCCGACCAACGTCCTTCCTGGCTATCGCCGCTCCTACTGGCTAACGCCGCTCCTTCTGGCTAACGCCGCTCCTTCTGGCTAACGCCGCTCCTTCTGGCTAACGTCGCTCTTTCTGGCTAACGCCGCTCCTTCTGGCTAACGCCGCTCCTTCTGGCTAACGCCGCTCCTTCTGGCTAACGCCGCTCCTTCTGGCTAACGCTGCTCCTTCTTGCTAACCCAGCTCCTTCTGGCTAGCGTCGCTCTTTCTGGCTAACGCAGCTCCTTCTGGCTAACGCAGCTCCTTCTGGCTAACGCAGCTCCTTCTGGCTAACGCTGCTCCTTCTGGCTAACGTCGCTCCTTCTAGCTAACGCAGCTCCTTCTGGCTAACGCAGCTCCTTCTGGCTAACACAGCTCCTTCTGGCTAACGCAGCTCCTTCTGGCTAACGTCGCTCTTTCTGGCTAACGTTGCACCTTCTGGCTAACGCAGTTCCTTCTGGCTAACGTTGCACCTTCTGGCTAACGTCGCTCCTGGTTAGCGTTCCTCGTTCCTATACATGACAGAACACCGCCACTTTAGCTCATCACAACCAACATCAGTACGGCCAATTTAGCTCATCACGACCAGTACATTGCTAAATTTCATTGGCTATGTACTGCCAATTTTGCCCATGGGCCGAGCCAGCACCACCAGTGTAGTTCAACATTCACAACAAATGCTGTAAACTTAATATAGAGGCTGTCATTGCTGCCTCACACACCACCATATTTGTTTACATTGAACCCGTGAGTGTGTGACGTCACGCACAGGTCTTTATGTTTGTTTATATAAGACTCGTGGGTGAGTGACGTAACGCGCAGGTCTTTATGTTTGTTTATATAAGACTCATGGGTGTGTGACGTCACGCGCAGGTCTTTATGTTTCTTTATATAAGACTCGTGGGTGTGACGTCACGGGGAGATCTGCCATTCCAAATATTTTTAAAATGTATTAATTACAGACGTGTCTAGTCTAGTAATATGTCGCCAACATATTACTAGTCGCCAACAGTCTAGTAATATGTCGCCAATGTCTAGTCGCCAACAAATATATATTTGTTAGAATTTAGACATGCCAAACTAGTACTGGATCCCTAAATATGTTAGAATAAAAAAATTGTCTAGCAAGTAATGCACATTTACACGTGTGTGTGAAAATCCAATCAGGTTGGATTAGTACAATCAAAGTAAATGATTGAGAATTAAAAAACATCAAGTTAAATATACGTCTCAACTCTCTCTCTCACTCTTTCACTAAAGCAGATTCAATAATGTTTCTGTTGAAAATGATTTTACAACTAGTTAGTGAAGTAGACCACTTTCACTCCTAATCCATTTGGTAAGGATTTTATGATAAATGAATAAATAGATCATTATATAATTGGCCATTTTTACAGAATATTTATGCTGTAAAATTCTAAATTTCAAATCTTTGGATGTTTGACCTATATGGAATTTATTTCAATCTTAACTAGATAGTTTGTAAATGACACAGTTATAACAACAAGGGCTGTTTCTAACTAATAATTTTCCAACAATATTTTCATAATTAAACAACACATGTATATCAAAGCGTTTTAAGGCCTTGACAATATTTTCGAACCCAGAAAAATATGATAAACATAATACATTTTTAGGCCGAATTTCCTCACTGCATATATTATTATAAAATGTACGATGTCCTTTGCTACAACAAACTTTCAAAACATTTTGTGGAAAGCAAAGTTTGACAACAATAGAATCAATGTTCTTAAACTCTTCATTCAACAATTCTGGACTAACAACCCTTAGATACATAGAAGAATAAAATTATTGTTTCACACTGTATCTATGCCCTGATAAATAGTGGACACAAGATAAATTATTCGTTGGTTTTCTGTAGACACTAAAGTGAAAAAAAAGATTACGACAAGTCTACAGAATATTCGGCCTACAGAATATTTGGAGAAAAGGGTGGAGGTCGGCCGAGCGGACAGCACACTGGACTTGTGATCCTGTGGTCCCGGGTTCGATCCCGGGCGCCAGCGAGAAAGGATGGGCAGAGTTTCTTTCACCCTATGCACCTGTTACCTAGCAGTAAATAGGTACCTGGGAGTTAGTCAGCTGTCACGGGCTGCTTCCTGGGGGTGGAGGCCTGGTCAAGGACCGGGCCGCGGGGACACTAAAAACAAACCCCCGAAATCAATTCATGATAACTTCATGATGGAGGTGGCTTGGCAAACGTTTCAATTTGTGGGCGATCATCTGTTTTATGCATGTACGGGCAAAATATAGATAGCAGGAAATTTCTGCTCATTTTCTCGAGACCAGTCAATAAAGATGTACATTACTATGATAAAATATTGTTTTTAAATGCAGACGATGAGTCACAATAACGTGGCTGACGATATGAAGAGAAAGAGAAAGATAAGTACAAGGGGAAAGGTAAGAATAAGATGAATGTAAGAATAAGATGAAACGTAAGAATAAGATGAAGGTAAGAATAAGATGAAAGGTAAGAATAAGATGAAAGACATGAATAAAATGAATGGTAAGAATAAGATGAAAGGTAAAAATAAGATGAGAGGTAAGAATAAGATGAAAAATATTAATAACATGAAAGGTAAGAATAAAATGAAAATCAAGAATAAGATGGAAGGTAAGAAAAAGAAAAAAACAGGAATAAATGAAAATGAATGAATATTACTATTAGGTTAAATAAAGATAAAAACAAGAAGTAAAAAAATTAATAAATAAGAAAAAGTTAGAAAAATAGGAAGGAAAATTAATAAAAATTGAAATTGCCAGAGGCCAAATAGCGAAGACAAAAACTAGTAACGAAAGAGACAGAAGCGAAAGAGAGGCTAGAGTGAGAAAGCTGAAGTCAGATCACGTTTGTCAAGAAGGTTGGAGCATTTAAGTATGTACCTGTGAAAGGGAAGAGTCAACCGAACAAAGCCAGTACTAAGGTTCATATTGGACATGTTGTGTTTTCAGAGCCGAGTCAACAAGTGTCTGAAAATAGTAGAGGCAGCGAAGATTACCTTAGAAGCAGACTACTCTATATGTTGATTAGAGTCCCTAACATGACAGAAGAATCATGTGTCTGTAGACTTAATACTTCTTTATGTTCCTCTAGTCTGTCATTCACTGCACGATCCGTTTATGTTTTGAAAAAATTTAGTGTGTAGCCGCCGGGCAGTGCCAAAAATTCGTCGTGGGGATCTGAATGTGACCCTAGCAAACAGTTTTCTTCTGAATTCTCGCTATCTCGTTCAGCATATGTTCATGCTTGTACCGCAGACCATTCCCCCTGACAATTTGAGTGACGGTAGCCCCAGGCGCCTGGCCTCCATCGTTGGACAGACAGACAGACAGACAAACAAACAGGCAGACATGATAAAGTATAGACATGATAAAGCCTGTGTTGACATGCCAGCGATCTGTCTAACTGATCATTCGAGTTTCTGAATTACAATCAATGCAGTGTTTACTGCATCGATTGGCAAGTTCTAGCGGACATTTCCTTACTCATTCATGGAAACGACCTGAGAGCTTTCATTAAAGCCTTCACTTGCAAACGTGGCTTTAGTGCTGCATAAATGTAGCTTAAATTGCCAGTTTCATTCCACATACAGTGACGAGCAACATCTTGAGTCTCAGCAATACAAGAGCACTTAAAACAAGATCATCCCTTCCGGTGTTGTACAGTGTTCGACCAGCGATGTTGGGAAAGTTGGGATGTGTGTTCTGTGTGACACGAGTCCACTTATTGATATCGATAATAAACGTCAATAAAGGGCTCTGACATTTTAGAAGGATGGGCGCTGAATTTTAGAAGGACGGGCTCTGACATTTTAGAAGGATGGGCGCTGACATTTTAGAAGGATGGGCTTGACATTTTAGAAGGATGGGCTCTGACAGCCCATCCTCCTAAAATGAAAGTACTTATAGTAACGATGTGGTTGATCGTACATATACAAACGTGATGGACTTAGTATATGTAAACTTTTGTATTATTGAATTTGATAAACCGGAAATGTTTTTCTGTTCATGTTGTCAATGCAACCTAACCTAACTTAACCATCCAAAGGCCTAATACACGCTATTTGCCTAATATAGTACATATATGCTATATACTAGGCCTAGGAATATTTAAGCTCGGTTTTGAGCTTTGTTTTTGTTTTCGAACTATATAAAATGAATAGTACCACATTCAAATTCCATTTGTCCATCAAGCTGATAGTTGTACGATCGTCCACATAGTTACAAAAGATACACTTCATCACAAGGATGTGTTGTCTCTGAACATCCTTGCTTGCTGAGACCAGCGCCTCGGTGACATGATGTCATTCAATCAGGAAACAAAGTTCGCACTAGTGAAAAAATAATGCTTCCGGATATCATTAAGTTGAGGCATTCCCATGGGCTTCTTAGCCGAGGTTCGGTTTTTTCTTTTTTTAACTGAGGCTTTACCCGTAAGCATTTTGGCAAAGGCTTTTATTGGGCTTTTACCCCTAGGCTTTCCCCGTGAGGGTTTAGATGAGGGGTTTCTCTAATCGCTTTTTCGCTGTTGTGTTTTTTTCCAAGGCTTTAGTTCAATCTTAACGAAGACGTTTTAGGGGAGGATTTCTCGTGGTGGTTCTGTGGGTGTGGGTTCCTCATGAGCGTTTAGCCATGTCTTGCATAAAGGATTTTTATAGTTCTAAGTCAATTGTTTAGCTCATACCCGATTCTCAGACACGAGAAATGTTAGAGTTGAAATACTTG
>WNGS01004511.1:6013376-6028825 GCA_020271785.1 Procambarus virginalis
TTCAGTTATATTAGTATATATATATATATATATATATAGATATATATATATATATATATATATATATATATATATATATATATATATACATATATAGATATATATATATATATATATATATATATATATATATATATATATATAATATATATATATATATATATATATATATATGTCGTACCTAGTAGCCAGAACTCACTCACTTCTCAGCCTACTATGCAAGGCCCGATTTGCCTAATAATCCAAGTTTTCATGAATTAATATATTTTCTCTAATTTTTTTCTTATGAAATGATAAAGGTACCCATTTCATTATGTATGAAGTCAATTTTTTTTTATTGGAGTTAAATTAACGTAGTTGTATGACCGAACCTAACCAACCCTACCTAACCTAACCTAACCTATCTTTATAGGTTAAGTTTGGTTAGGTAGCCGAAAAGTTAGGTTAGGTTAGGTTAGGTAGGTTAGGTAGTCAAAAACAATTATTCATGAAAACTTGGCTTATTAGGCAAATCGGGCCTTGCATAGTAGGATCAGAAGTGCGTTCTGGCTACTAGGTACGACATATATATATATATATATATATATATATATATGACAGTGTCAGACTACGGAGGAAAATTTAAACAAGAATTTCCTTTTCCTGAAAGACACACACACACACACACACACACACACACACACACACATATATATATATATATAAATATATATATATATATATATAATATATATATATATATATATATATATATATATATATATATATATATGCATATTTAATTCAATGACGTGAACCTATGCGACTCAACTTTAGTTGGAGTGGATCTAATATTTGGTGCGGGACATTCAGTTCATTAAAGCATTTGCCTTAAACTCAGAAATTTCTTACACATCCAGATTCAGAATAATCGTCATCACGTATGCTAAGTTAAGTCTCATCAAGGAAATTTCATTAGTTTGATGAGAAATCAGGTCATATATTCATCACTATGCCCTGAATTTGGTGCGAGTCTGAAATTTTTCTTCAATACTAAAGGAGAGGAGGCAGATGAAGGGTGAATGGAAAAGTGATGGAAAAGGGGAAGTAGAGGGGAGGGGGGGTTAGAATAAACGGAAAGGGAGAATTGAAGTTAACTCTCATGTTGGTTATCCATTCTGTTCTCACGAGACGATCAGTGTCTTATAGGAACTGGTTTTTGATCTAGCCACAACCTAGACCAGCCAACCTTAGACCACTAGACCACTCCACATCTTGTGAAGCTTAAATAACTATTTTCTGTAAAGCTTATAGGTTTGTAACAAGACTTAGTGCCCGAGCTAAGAGGTTAAAGCTGTGAGGATAGGTGACGGGAATTAGAGCTCATATCCCTGGTGAAGAAACAGAGGACACATAATCGCAACATACAAGATACTGAGTGGGAATTGGCAAGGTGGACAAGGACAGCCGATTTAAAGTGAGAGAAAGTATGACGAGAGGATATAAGTAGATGCTGGAAACGCAAATTAGTCAAAAAATGTAAGAAAATACCCGGACCCTTTACAGGTTGTCTGAAAGTGGAAGTCATTGCAGGAAGGAGTCGTGGAAGCCACCTCCATTCATAACATTAGCACCAGTTTCGACAAAGAATTTGAACGTCAATACAGTTATGATCTAACGCAACAGTTCCTGTTGCGTTACTGTTGCGGAGGTAACTAGCCCGAACAAGGCTAGTTGGCTAGTTGGCTTTATGGCTTGGCTTAAGCCATAAGAGTTTGACCTGATAAATAAGTACTAATACAAAAATACCTAATTTATGAAAACCGACGCTTAATAGATTAAGAATGAATAATGGATCTACATTGAGTTGCTCATATGTCACTAAAGTGTCTCAAATCTGATTTTTCTCTTGAAAGCGTGCACATTTAGATGCATTATATGTGTATATAGCTGACGAGGGCTATGTTGCCCTACAGGCAAATGCGCAAAGCATGTATAAAAGAGGGAAGATACTGAAAAGCAACAGAACAGATACATAACAGGTACAGGGAAGGATCAGAACAGGTACACGTGAGGTACACAACAGTTAATGGACAGATCCTTTCATACAATATTTTGATATTAGTTCCTCTCTTTTTTCGTCCGCTTCATATATATTTAAATTCTGTGTATACATGGTAATTTCTTGAGGCACATTCTCTCTACAAAACAAAAGCTAGGTTTTCCAACTATTTGTATGTTGTTTGAGTATAATTCGTTGTTTAATTTTTTCTACATCTATTGAATTTTATTTTATAAACATTAAAATACAGTTGCTTTAATGAACAAATCCACAAGGGCCGTGACGAGGGTTTGAACCTACGTACGAGAGCTTCCCAGATGCTGCCTTAATCGACTGAGCTACGATATGGTTAAAGAGTTGTAACCAGAAGTTCTTAAGTTCTCTTCGCCCTTAAGGGCGAAGAGGTAGAACGGCCTATTGACAGGGCTCGAGTACATGGGGGAATTGTGTAAAATACTGGTTTGTGTCTCGGAGAGGCTGCAGGATCCACGTAAGTTCACTAGAACTTAAGGTTGCAATTATTTTAACCATGACGTAGCTTAGTTGATAAGGCAGCGTCTGGGATGCTCTCGGACGTAGGTTCGAACCTTCGTCACGGCTCTTGTGGATTTGTTCATATGATGCATCACGCTGTTGTGATTTCTGTGTGTAATGCAGTTGCTTTAATGTTTTGTAGTGCTTTCTATAACCAAACATTTTATCCAGTTATCAACTCTTATCGTTTTTATTTTAAGTTAAGCCAAAAGTCGTTATTCCTGTACCTTCCTGCGTAAATTTTTTTGTAATGAAATTACGAAAAATTACAAAAAATTACAAAATCCCATTACAAAAAATTTGTAATGGGGTTGAAATATAGCTCCCTGGGGTTGAAAGCCATCGATGAGGTCCTTGATAAGAAAATCGCCGACCTTAAGAGGATGGATGGGAGGATTGAGGATATTGATGCTCATGATGCACTCTACCTCATCACCAGATGTCTGTCCCTCCCCAGGTTAACCTACTTTCTGAGGTGTTCACCATCTTATACTATATATACATTTTCTTTCATCTTCGTTTACTGTGCATCAGAGAGCGGCCGGGACCTCCACCACCCAACAAATACATTATACATTCTTGTGCCCCAACGGCACTTTACGACCTCAAAGACAATTACTTACTATACTCATGCTTAATTTTCCACATGTTCGCCGCGAATATCTTCTCTACAGCCTGACTCCGAGGAGCGTTCACGACCTCGCTCATCTGTTCAGATTTATTATTTTGTTTCAAAAATTTTCGAAACTCTTTTAGCTATTTACAAACTTTCTCGATCATTTTTTTTTGTTCAAGTTTTGGGTATCTTTTAGATGATTTTTATCAGTTATGGAACTTGGAAATATCCAGTGGTCCTCTAAAATGATAGTACAAAATTTGTTATTTTTTACATAGATTATATTCCACATTTCCTGTTATGTAAAATACAAAATTAAAGAAAAGGAGACAACAATATCCTGAAAGATCTGGGTCTAACCAAAAAAATTTTAGCCCTAACCTACTAGGCTTAATATTGGATAAATATAATTTTTGTCATGACCTGGATACTACTAACTAGGTCATTTCTTACGAGTCTTTGATGATTGTGTGGTTGATGCTTAGCCTTTGTAGCTATGTCATTCAATAACTGTTTCTCAGTCTCTGCATTAGTTTGAACAACCTCATACCAAGATTACCTAAATTATTTCCAATTCAGAAATCCTGTTCCAATCCTGTTCTCCTAACTGATGGTTGGGTTGTTCTCGTGTGTCACCTCCTAGTCTCTCAAGATGAGATTGCATGTATCATCAGGTTCTTTGAACCTGATGGTGAAGACAGATATCATGGTTCACACTACTTGCACTCAAAACTCCTCTATCCTTTGTTTACTCTGCACGAAAACTTTGATTCACGAGTACTCTCACTTTATCTTGAAATCTTGTGTTTGCTATGTAAGCAAAGACACTGTTGTCTCTGTTGCATACATGTATAAAGTAGTTGTCTTGTTCTCGCGATTTTGGTTTCATTCTGTGGGAATTTAAACAGCAGTCTGAAAGTCATATTCCACCCAACTTTTGTATTAAGTTTCTTTCTGGGACTTCAAATGATGTTTTTCCCCATGTTTTGTTCCCTATGTGGTATCTCTGTTCTGAGAGATACCACATAGGGAACACACATATCACACACATTCACATCTCTCTAGGATGTGAATGTGTGTGTGTGTGTGTGTACTTACCTAGTTGTGCTTGCCGGGGCTGAACTCTGGCCCCGCCTCTCAACGGTCAATCAACTAATGTACAGATTCCTGATCCTCCTGGGCTCTATCATATCTACACTTAAAGCTGTGTATGGAGTCAGCCTCCACCACATCACTTCCTAATGCAGTTCATTTGTCTACTACCCTGACACTGAAAAAATCCTTTCTAAAGTCTCTATGGCTCATTTGGGCACTCAATTTCCACCTGTGTACACTAGTGTGTGTGCCCCTTGTGTTAAATAGTCTGTCTTCATCTACCCTATCAATTCCTCTGAGAATCTTGTATGTGGTGATCATGTCCCCCTCTAACTCTTCTATCTCCGTGTGTGTGTGTGTGTGTGTGTGTGTGTGTGTGTGTGGTGTGTGTGTGTGTGTGTGTGTGTGTGTGTGTGTGTGTGTGTGTGTGTGTGTGTTTGTGTGTGTGTGTATGTGTGTGTGTGTGTGTGTGTGTGTGTGTGTGTGTGTGTGTGGTTGTGTGTGTGTGTGTGTGTGTGTGTGTGTGTGTTTGGTGTGTGTGTTATGTGTGTGTGTGTGTGTGTGTGTGTGTGTGTGTGTGTGTGTGTGTTTATGCATGTTTTGTGAATGTTGTTTAAGTCCTCATTTAGATAAATGTTAATTTATCCAATAAACATATAAAAAATCAGTCGAGAAAATATAAAGTAATTGGGCCAGTATATTTTATGGCCGACAAACTCTAGTCATGATTGTAATTGAGAAGCTTTCCCTGGATTACCATGTTGCAATTTACACTTAATTAATGCATATATTTATCTAATTTAACATTATATCGGCTCTTCACTTCACATGACCTTTCATGATCATCTAATCACGTTTTTGCATCATGTTACATTCCTTAGAGTATGAATTTAACTTACAAAAGGTATGTTAAATAATTACATATCATTACTAATAATACTTCATTTCTTCTGTTATGGTTTAAAAACTATGATATATGCTTTGTTTTCCTAACTAACTCCAGAAAACAGATACTCAGGTCATAATAAAGTTTTGAATCAGGTTCAGCCAAAAGCTTAGATTCTGTCCATCAGCGATACTCATCACACATATTTTATTTTTTAACGTTTAATGTTCGTTTTAAGAACTTAAACAGACATTATTTCCCTCCCGCGGAGACTGCCCCTAAACTACATCTTGTCTTGATGTTGTTTGGTGTATAGCTTCCAGGTCACATGCCTGTTTAGGGCTTCAGTTAACCTTGGTGCTTGCTGAGGTGTTATTTATGGCTATGCCAAGTGTTAATACTGATTGTAGATGCAGAAGTCCGTGTCTGACTTCAGTGCCTCATTTATTCCATGTACCTTGAGAAGTGATTTATTTTCATTAATGAGTGTATGGAGGGTGTATGGCGAGTGTAAGGTGAGTGTATGGCGAGTGTAAGGTGAGTGTATGGCGAGTGTAAGGTGAGTGTATGGCGAGTGTAAGGTGAGTGTATGGCGAGTGTAGGGTTAACTCACCTCTACAGCAGCGGATTCTTTTTCTCGCACAAACACCTTCAGCTGAGATGATCCTGTCCAGACAACGTCAGACAAGTTTCCAATAAACTTAGGGAGATATTTAGGCATCATAAAATTGTCCAGCAGGAGCATTAACAGCTGAGGAGAGCCGTCTAGGCAACGCAATATTACCAACGTAAGAGACGACGTTCAAAAATATCGAAAGTATGTACTTTTTTCTGGTACAGAAACGGTGTGCGCTCGCAACATTTAACAAGAGCAGATCAACGTATTTCAAGAACACTTTCCTGGACGCTCAACATATTTCAGCATAACTCAGCTAACATGGCACTCCTCCCCTACTTGCATCTGGAAATAATGACATGCTAGTATCGAGAGGCAGTGTTGGGGACCGACATAGTTCAACTGACCTGAAAAGTTCCACAATTCAATGTAGTTTCAATAATTATAGTAAGCATCTCTTACGAACTGACTTTAAAATTGATGAATCAATGTTATTTTAATAATTATACTTCACATCTCTTCTCCTTAGATGGTTTCTTAAATATCCATGATAATATGCCAAAGAATATAAACAGTTCAAAATGAACAGAACCGTTGTTCACTTATTCTTTATACCAATTTTAGAGAGATAATATTCAGGTGTGTTTAAAACTCCAAGTATTACAAACAGGTTTCAAAATGCTCAATCCAATAAGATTAAGACACTATAGAACGTGAAAATCGTTATATAAACACATTTAAGGTACCCCGATCTCTAAAAAAAAAAACTCAATTTCTCAAGTCCAAAACAAGGAAGATCAATAATTTACGACTTACGGAAAGATCACTACACTCGTGCAGGTGTCGTCCTGGGAATCAAAAGAGATCACAGTTGAGTAAACGTCTTTGAGTGAACATTGAAAGGAGTCGTGAGTTTTATATAAATGAGATCTCTATTTAATTCTGTTTTTTGGTTTTATTCTTTTACATTTCAATGACGGTGATCTGTTTGAAGGTGTTAGGTTGAGTTTTTTTATTCAGCGTAGATTATTTCATTCTCATTCATGGCCACTCACGTATACATTGGTTCTTTTATCAGTTGTGTAGTCCTTCGTGCTTGCATCAGCCTTGTATTTATTGATGCCTGCATAAATCTTATTTTCATTAATGCCTGTATCAATCTTGAATGCACTGGCGGCTGCATCATTCTTATATTGAATTGTGCCATAATTAATATTGCCTTCAATGACGCTTGCATAGTTCTTATAGGCATTGATGCCAGCATCAATCATATATTGGATTTAGCATATGTAGATGTTCTGGCTAAAGATGAATATATGGTTTTCACTCAAACGTACAGAATCTCTGCCTCACAAGAAACTAACTCAGTCATATCTTAAGTAATAAGAAAATTAACCAGCAAGATGCTAAAATGTAAAAAGAAAAAATATATATAAGCGGGACGACTTTTGAAAACTAATTGAGATCTTTCATTCTCGTTATTGAGTTTGTTATTAAATATTAAACACGACTGTAATCGATCATTGGGCTGCATCTTGCAATGACAGAGATCCTGTTACCACAAAGATATTGACATTTTCTGGGGTTAATGAATCAACTGACTACTGTGGTTCAATTAGTGCCCATCGAGGTTTAACGTCTGCTGTGCAACCTGTGCCTATTTTTGGCTTAACACGCGTCTGTTGTTGTTCAACTCGTGTCTCTGGGAGTTCAACTCATATATATTTTTGTTCAGCTCGTGTCTATTGTTGTTGAATACGTATCCATTGCGAATACTTCTCAACTCGTATCTTTTGGGGTTAAATCGCTCTGAGGTCTGATGATGTCAGCTTCAACTAGCTGGACTAACACGAACGAACAGCACAGGTAAACAAAACCCAAATCACACTAAAACAGGAATGCATTGAATATCCAGTGTACAAACAAAGTATGCTGCGATATTTAGGTATTGTCGTTTATAGGAGGATTAGAGAGCAAATATGGAGTGCAATTTGAATTCAGCGTTTCCATCAGGGGAATTTAACCCTTCTCCACTCATATATCCGCCGTCCACTTACTGAATTCCATTCGGGCAATTATCCTTTATAATTAAGGTGCAAACGAAACAAATTTGGCGCAGACCTGACATAAATTCAGGATTTCATGAACCCATGTCTGGGTTTGCACCTGTGGCTGCCGCCCGCTCTCCCACACTGCTCCTGCTGTAACTCATTTCAACTCCCTTCGCAAATTTCTAGCTAATCTTTTGGCTCAAATTTTGGGAGAAACAGTTTCAAACAGGATCATTACTTTGGAATAAACGCGATTAGCCAGGTGTTATGGTGCACATGCTTAGCGTTAAACATATTGGCAAGTGGATACGTATACACATATAAACCACACACACATTAATACACACACACACACACACACACACACACACACACACACCCACACACACACCACACACACACACACACACACACACACACACACACACACACACACACACACACACACACACACACACCACACACACACACACTCACATATGTTCTGAGACAAAATGTCAGGGAACCCACAAAAATAAGAGGCAATGACGAACCAGCTAGACTTGACCTGATATTCACCTTGAATGACTCAGAAATAAGAGAAGTCAAATTCGAAGCCCCCATATGGATGAGTGACCCCAGAGTATTGACATTTGAGTATCTGGTGGAGGTAGGGATAACCTATCCAAGGATGGGATCGGAAGGAATAGACTAAATTACCGAAGAGGAGGAAATATGATGTGATGAGGAACTTCCTTAGGCAAATACCATGGGAAACAGAACTCGGAGAGAATAATGTACAGGATATGATGGACTATTCACCCAGAAATGCCAGGAAGCTGCAAGATAGATTTATCCCGGTTCAAAAGGAGAAAACCAACACTGCTACAGCCACATCAGGAGGAAAATCGCAGTGAAGAACAAGTGATGAAACTGAGAAAGAGGGAGAATAGATACACAGAGAATGACAAGGAAGTGTGTGATGAACTCATAAGAGATTCCAGGAGGTCTTCACAAATGAACAAGGAGAAGCCCCTGCACTAAATGAGGAGGAAGCAAACGAAGCAACCACGAAGGAATTTGACCTCACCAGTGATGAGGTCAAAAGGAATCTGTTGGAGCTGAATGTGACAAAGGCTGTTGGGCCTGACAAAATCTCACCATGGATACTAAAAGAAGTGCAGAAGCACTAAGTGTGCCACTCTCTATGGTGTATACCAGGTCCTTGGAAACAGGAGACCTACCGAAAAGCTGGAAGAAAACTAATGTTGTCCCAATATTCAAAGAGGGTGACAGAACAGAGGCACTGAACTAGAAGCCAGTTTCCCTTACTTGTATACCTTGCAAGGTGATGGTGAAGATTGTGAGAAAAATGCTCCTAGAGCATCTGTTTGGAAATTGTTTTGTAACACACCACCAGCATGGGTTCTGAGATGGTAAATCGTGCCTCACAGGTTTAACAGATTTCTATGACCAAGAAACAAAAATTAGACAAGAAAGAGGAGGTGGGCAGACTGCATTTTCTTGGATTGTCAGAAAGCTTTTGGTACAGTACTCCATACAAGGCTGTTACGAAAGTTGGAGCAAGAGGGAGGAGTAAAATGTAGGTGCTCCAGTGGATAAGGGAGTAGCTCGGCAACAGGAAAACAGCGATTAACTTGCTCTGTACCTCAGGGTTACAGTCCTTGCGCCGCTGCTTTTCCTTATTCTCATATCAGATATAGACAAAAATACAAGTCACAGCTTCGTATCATCCTTTGCAGATGACACAAAAATCAGTATGAAATTACCTCGGCTGAAGACATTGAAAAACTTCAAGCTGATATCAATAAGTTTTCGACTGGGCATCAGAAAATAATATGATGTTTAACAATGATAAATTCCAGGTACTCAGGTACGGTAAAAATGAGGACCTTAAACATAATACAGGGTACAAAACACAATCAAATGTGCCCATAGTAGGAAAACAGCATGTAAAGGATTTGGGAATAATGATGTCTGACGACCTAACGTTTAGGGAGCATAACCAAGCAAATATTGCGACAGCCAGAAAAATGATAGGATGGATTACGAGAACTTTCAAATCCAGGGATCCCATCACAATGGTTGTACTCTTCAAGTCACTTGTGCTGTCCCGTCTTGAGTACTGTTCAGTACTCACTTCCCCCTTCAGAGCAGGAGAGATTGCTGAAATAGGAAGACAGAGAACATATACAGCACGTATAGACGCGATAAAGCACCTAAATATTGGGATCGTCTCAAAGCTCTCCAAATGTACTCACTAGAAAGAAGACGAGAGAGATATCAAATAATATACACCTGGAAGATACTGGAGGGCCAGGTCCCAAATCTACACAGTAAAATAACAACGTACTGGAGTGAACGATATGGAAGAAAATGCAGAATAGAACCAGTGAAGAGCAGGGGTGCCATAGGCACAATCAGAGAACACTGTATAAACATCAGAGGTCCGCGGTTGTTCAACGTCCTCCCAGCGAGCATAAGAAATATTGCCGGAACAACCGTGGACATCTTCAAGAGGAAACTAGATTTATTCCTCCAAGGAGTTCCGGACCAGCCGGGCTGTGGTGGGGTATGTGGGCCTGCGGGCCGCTCCAAGCAACAGCCTAGTGGACCAAACTCTCACAAGTCAAGCCTGGCCTCGGGCCGGGCTTGGGGAGTAGAAGAACTCCCAGAACCCCATCAACCAGGTATCAACCAGGTAACTGTGAGGGGGGGGGGGGACATCAGAGTTGCGAAATGTTACCAGCGGAGTCCCACAGAGCTTTAAACGTAGACCTATCCTGTTTCTAATATATGTAAACGGTCTTCCAGAGGGTATTGACTCATTCCTCTTAATGTTTGCTGATGAGCAAAAATATGAAAAGAATCAAGAAAGATGATGATAGACAGAGACTGCAAGACGACCTGGAAAAGCTGGAGGAATGGTCTAGAAAATGGCTACTAAAGTTCAACTCAGTAAATACAAAGTAATGAAATAAGGCAAGGGAGCAGAAAGCTGAACACAAGTACCATCTCGGAGGTGAAATCCTGCAAGAGTCAAATAGAGAGAAAGATCTGGGGGTTAATATCACACCGAACCTGTCCCCAGAGGCCCACATCAAAAGGATATCATGAGCGGTATATAATAGACTGGTCAACATAAGAACTGCCTTTAGAAACTTATGTAAGAAATCGTTCAGAACCCTGTATACCACTTATGTCAGACCAATCCAGGAATGTGCAGCTCCAGCTTGGAGTCCCTACCTAGTTAAACACATGGGGACCCACATGGGTGGTGCAGATACATAGAGAGCTTAACACAAGGAACTTAACACAAGAGTGAGAGGCAATGATGAACCAGCTAGACTCGACTTGATATTCACCCTGAATGATTTAGAAATATGACAAGTCAAAGTTGAAGCCCCCATAAGAATGAGTGACCACAGTGTACTGACTTTTCAGTACTTGGTGGAGGTAGGGATAACCTATCCAAGGATGGATTCGGAGGGGAAAAGACTAAATTACCGAAGAGGAAAATATGACGAGATGAGGAACTTCCTCAGGGGAATACCATGGGAAACAAACTTAGACACAAGAATGTGCAGGTCATGATGGATTTTGTCACCCAGAAGTGCCAGGAGGATGCAGACAGGTTTATCCCCGTCCAAAAGGAGAAAAACGAAAAAAAACAGAAAAACCCATGGTTGAGCCAGGAATGCAAGGTAGCGAAGCAACTGAGTAAAAGAACATGGAGAAACTACAGAAATAACAGAACTCCGGAGAGCAGGGAGAGATACCAGAGAGCCAGAAATAAGTACCTCAGAGTGAAGAGGGAAGCAGAGAGACAGTATGAAAATGACATAGCAAGTAAAGCCAAGACCCAACCAAAACTGCTCCACAGCCACATTAGGAGGAAAACAGCAGTGAAGGAATAAGTGATGAAATTGAAAAAATGGGAGAACAGATACACAAAGAATGACAAGGAGGTGTGTGAAGAACTCAACAAGAGATTTCAGGAGGTCTTCACAACAGAACAAGGAGAAGCCCCTTCACTAAATGAGGAGGAGGCAAACCAAGCAACCTTGGAGGAATTTGACCTCACCAGTGATGAGGTCAAAATGTGTCTGCTGGAGCTGGATGTGACATAGGCAGTTGGGCCTGACAGAATCTCACAATGGATACTAAAGGAAAGTGCAGAAGCACTAAGTGTACCACTCTCTATGGTGTATAACAGGTCACTGGAAACAGGAAACCTACCAAAAAGTTGGAAGACAGCTAATGTAGTCACAATATACAAGAAGCGTGACAGGCAAGAGGCAATAAACTACAGGACAATTTCCCTAACTTATATACCATGCAAGGTGAGGGAGAAGATCGCGAGGAAAAGGCTCGTAGAGAATCTGGAGGGAAATACCTATGTAACGCACCACCAACATGGGTTCAGAGATATTAAATCGTGCCCCCTCAAGTTTAATAGAATTCTATGACCAAGCAATAAAAATTAGGCAGGAAAGAGAAGGGTGTGCCGACTGCATTTTCCTGGATTGCCAGAAAGCCTTTGACACAATAGCACATAAAAGGCTGTTAAAAAAGCTGGAGCAACAAGCCGGAGTAAAAGGGAAGGTGCTCCAGTGGATAAGGGAGTACTTAAGCAACAGGAAACAACGAATAACGGTGAGGGGGGGGGGGAGACATCAGAGTGGCGAGATGTCACCAGCAGAGTCCCACAGGGCTCAGTACTTGGACCCATCCTGTTTCTAATATATGTTAAACGATCTTCCAGAGGGTATAGACTCGTTCCTCTCAATGTTGCTGATTATGCAAAAATTATGAGAAGAATCAAGACGGATGAAGATAGACAGAGATAAACTGGATGACCTGGACAAACTGGAGGAATAGTCTAAGAAATGGCTACTAAAGTTCAACTAAGAAAAGTGTAAAGTAATAAAATTAGGCGAAGGGAGCCGGAGGCTGAACACGAGGTACCATGTGGGAGGTGAAATCCTGAAAGAGTCAAATAGAGAGAAAGATCTTGGGGTCGATATCACTCCGAACCTGTCCCCAGAGGCCCACATCAAAAGGATATCATCAGCGGCATATGCTAGACTGGCCAACATAAGAACTGCCTTTAGAAACTTGTGTAAGGAATCGTTCAGGACCCTGTATACCACTTATGTCAGACCAATCCTGGAGTATGCAGCTCCAGCCTGCAGTCCATACCTAGTTAAACACAAGACAAAAGTTAGAAAAGATTCAGCGGTATGCCACCAGGCTTGTCCCAGAACTGAGAGGAATGAGGTACGAGGAGAGGCTAAAGAAGCTGAACCTCACGTCCCTGGTAAACAGAAGAGTAAGGGGAGACATGATAACCTCCTACAAAGTTCTCAGGGGAATTGACAGGGTGAACAAAGACAAACTCTTCAGCACGGGTGGGGCACGAACAATGGGACACAGGTGGAAACCTAATACCCAGATGAGCCACAGAGACGTTAGAAAGAATTTTTTCAGTGTCAGAGTAATTAATAAATGGAATGCACTAGGAAGTGATGTGGTGGAGGCTGACTCCATACACAGTTTCAAATGTAGATATGATAGAGCCCAATAGGCTCAGGAATCTGTACACCAGTTGATTGACGGTTGAGAGGCGAGACCGAAGAGACAAAGCTCATCCCCCACAAGCACAATTTGGTGATTATTATGTGAGTACAAGACAAAGTTAGAGAAGATTCAGCGGTATGCCACCAGGCACATCCAGGAACTGGGAGGTATGAGCTACGAGGAAAGGTTAAAGGAGCTGAACGTCACGTCCCTGGATGAAAAAAGAGTAAGGGGAGACATGATAACCACCTTAAAATTCTCCGGGGAATTGACAGGGTGGACAAAGATAAACTCTTTAGCTCGGGTGGAACACGAACAAAGCGTTACTTTTGGAAACTTAGCACCCAAATGAGCCATAAAGACATTAGAAAGATTTTTTCAATGTGAAAGTAGAAAAAAATGTAATGCACTAGAAAGGGAGGTGGCGGCAGACTCCATACTCAGTTTCAAATGAAGATATGATAGAGCCCAGTAGGCTCAGGATCTGCACACCAGTTCATTGACAGTTGAGAGGCGGGACCAAAGAGCCAAAGCTCATCTCCTGCAGGCACAACTAGGTGAGTACAACTAGGTGAGTACATAAATATACACACACACAGACACACACAAACTCAAATACACTCACAGACACACGCATACAATATGTGGGAGAATACAAAAAAGTATTCCTCCAGAGGGACATGACGAGTGAGGAGACAGCCATGGCATCAGAAGAATGGAAGACATGCAGAGTGAGAGGAGAAAACCAGGAAATCACAGCCCCCAACACAACATCCTCATAAATGAGGGGGGAACCAACAACCAGCAACCCAGTAGAATCAGATGGGATGGGCCAACTCCACCACTCTCCTCTACATATACCCCCCCCCCATCCATAAATCCTCTCGGCCCCCACTCAAATGCTCAGCCAACCCTCCCTCCCCCATAACCCCAAACCCATCCATCTAACCCTCCCCCACTCCTACCGTGTCCCCTTCCTCTCTTTCCCTCCCTCACTCCCACCATGTCCCCCTCCCCACTTTTCTTCCCTTTCCACCTCCCCTTCATACCATTCCTCCCTGTCTCCCCTTCCCTTGACCCCCCCCCCCCATCCTTCACCCCAGTATCCTCTGAGACCCTGTTATCCACCACAAAAATCCTCGCATCTATGGAACAGCTTCCCCCATCAGCAGAACGCTCACCAACAAGGAGACATGAGAAGGAACATTAGAAAGTGAGTCTGAAGGCAATGTACACTAACATAGATGGGATTACAAATAAAACAAATGAACTTGGATAATGGGTACTAGAAGAGAACCCAGACATAATAGCACTCACAGAAACAAAGCTAACGAAAACCATAACAAATGCAGTGTTTCCAAAGAACTACTGTGTTGTGAGGAATGAGAGGGAAGGAAGAGGAGCTGGTGGTGTTGCTCTGCTGGTATGCAAATGGCTGAAGTTTTGAGGAGATGGTTATTCAGAGCTGTGAAGGTTTCAGTGACTACATAACAGGTACCATAGCAATTTGAGGACTAGAACTTATAGTCATAGTCATATATAACCCCACCAAATGACAGAAGACCCAGACTGGAATATGAAAAAAAAACATGGCCACCATTAATATAATAGGAGAACAGCTGCTGTCGCTACCAGGAACGGATCAGGATTACTACTCATGGGAGACTTCAACCACGGGAAGATAGATGGGAGAACAGAGACACACATGGAGGACCAGACACGTGGAGAGCTAAGCCGATGGACCTGGCAACAAGAAACTTTCTAAGTCAACACATCAAGGGGACCGACAAGAATCAGAGGGGAAGATGAACCAGCTATGCTTGATCTGATATTTACCCTAAATGAGTGGGATATAAGGGAGGTTAAGTTTGAAGCACCCTTAGGAACGAGTGACCACAGGGTATTGATCTTTGAGTACCTGGTAGAGCTAGGATTTATTCCCCCCCCAAAAAAAAATAGAACTAGGAAATAAAGAGCTGGTGTACCGAAAGAGGAATTATGAGAAAAGAAGTTTCGAAAGGGATATACCA
>WNGS01004511.1:6089300-6100277 GCA_020271785.1 Procambarus virginalis
CCTCCTTTGTGGTTTCGTTTGCAAACACCACCTTTATAAGTCGGTTTCTGTCCCTGTTGTACCAGCCCAACCTGAAAACCTTCTCAATGTTGTGTGCAGCCTCTTCCATCTGTAACCCCTTCAGTAGCCCATGTACTGCCTCTCTATCCTTGCCATTCCATTCTTGCCTGTTGGATCCTTCCTGTTCTTTGATGCCTACAACTACCACTGATCTCTTTCTCTCCAGCAGTTGAGTGGTGCACCTTGCTGCTTCCTGTGAGGTAGCAGCTTGCATGGCTACCTCCCTCACTGTGGCCATTGCTTCTGAGCTCTTTTTCAATATGTCCGCAAATGCGTCAGGTACTGTGGCATTTCCTTCCAATGTAACATTCCCACCTTCCTTTGGATGATAATCTGATGCTCGGTCTCTTATTTTTCTCTGTGAGAGATTTGATCTCCTCCCTTGCTGATGTCAGCTCACTTTGCAGGTTGTTAATTGTAATCCTCATTTCATTCATCTCCCTCCTAAATTCCTCCAGTGCTTGGTGTAGCAATTCTTGCGTTTGTTCCCCCTGGCTGCTTCCCATAACCCTGCTTCGGCCTCCTGCCATTTTGCCCCTTGTCAAGAGAGGTAGCAAGGGAGAGAGAGATCAAGAGAGCAAAAGAGAGAACAGGAGAGACCCAGAGAGAGCGAACAAGAGAGAGAGAGAGAGCGAACAAGAGAGAGAGAGAGAGCAAGGGAGAGAGAGAGCAAGAGAGCAAAAGAGAGAACAGGAGAGACCCAGAGAGAGCAAACAAGAGAGAGAGAGAGCAAGAGAGAGAGAGCAAGCGAGAGAGAGCAAGAGAGAGAGAGAGAGAGAGAGAGAGAGAGAGAGAGAGAGAGAGCGTGTGTTCCTTGGGATGGGGTTGAGAGGTGAGGTAAGGTCAGCTTACGGCAGGTAGAGTGAGGGAGGATTATGGGAGGTTTTTTATCCTTTTTCCACGAAATGTGTTAATCAGGGGCGCGTGTGTGTGGGGTGTGGGGTGCGTGTGCGCGTGCATGCGTGCGTGAGTGTGTCCGTAGTTCTCGTAAGCGGTAACTTCTACCCAATGAGCCACGCTGAGATTTTAATGAAATATAATATCCTGAACAAGAATTTGATACTATATTACCTCACACTGTACACCTGATTAATTGACCAGAAAGGCGGGTACCTACCAGATTGTCTCCCGTTCACACAACTAGATGAGTGATGACATATGGTCGATGATGATGCTCCGTCGTCGGCTTCCACTAGGTGATTCACTAAGGTGTTCTTCTATCTACACAAAACTCTGGAGTCAGTCACTGTATCGTTGTGTTGCGGTTCACTAATTTACTGTATCATTGATCACAATCACCACCCAACAAACACAATCACCAGTCCCACGGCCACGGTGGGTCGACCCAGCTGCCGGTCAGGTCAGGTCGCCTTACGCTGTCCTCCACACTATGCACCGGTGATCCACTAGCTCCACTTTTGATTTCTTCGCACAATCGCTAGCGATATGACTATGCTATGTAGCACCCTGCTAGCTACACACTATGCCAAATACCTACACTATGCCTACACTAGGCCAAATACTATGATCTAGCCTCAATAATCCTTCAATGTCCCGTGAAATTGACGAATTTCCGCGGACCTCGCTAATCGCGTGTGTCTCCCACCGTCGCTACTGTGCTACTGTGTGTGTGTGTGTGTGTGTGTGTGTGTGTGTGTGTGTGTGTGTGTGTGTGTGTGTGTGTGTGTGTGTGTGTGTGTGTGTGTGTGTGTATGTGTGTGTGTGTGAGTGTGTGTGTGTGAGTGTGTGTGCGTGCGTGTGTGTGTGAGTGTGTGTGCGTGCGTGTGTGTGTGTGTGTGTGTGTGTGTGTGTGTGTGTGTGTGTGTGTGTGTGTGTGTGTGTGTGTGTGTGTGGTGTGTGTGTGTGTGTGTGAGTGAAGGCTGTGGCTGACTACTGCTGGGATCAATAGATGGCGCGCACTGCTCCAACCCTCTTTCTTTGTTTATCTTAAATTTGCATTGTTTTCCTCATGTAGATCATTGCACCGCTGGCTCAGTTACACTGCGTGCAGTCGCTTTCACCACATTATGTTGAATCTTTCCACTTATCATGTTGCTCTTCCCCATATGGTGTTGCTTCTTTTCCAACCTCATGTTGCTTCATTCCCTACATAATGCTGAACTTTCCCTTCATAATATTCCATCTATAAATCATGTTATATCCTTGTCCACATAAATTTGCAACTTTCCCTCAACACATTGTTGCATCCCTCCCCTCCCCCCAACCCCACTCCACCCCTTCATGGTTTGAATGAAAGAGAATTTACTTTCACGAATGTTTTCTAACCTTCTATTTACAAGTTGGTCGACCATTGCTAGAGTTAGAGGCGCAAATGTCACCTCGAACTCATCGCTCCGACCATGTGTCATCCCACACATCTCCTACGGGATGTGTCACGTCTATGGTGGTCACAGCTGCTTCTGTCTTCCCTTTTCAACATATTTCGTCATATTGACATGCTCGTTGCAGCCTTAAATACAACCTCTGTCGCAAAATCCAGACCTGTTTATCTTTAATATCAGCCATCACCACTTTCATCAACCCCCACCTCCACCCTCACCTACATTACCACCAATAAATTGCCCGAAACGCTATGCATACTAGTGGCTTTAGGTATTGTATATACTAGCCCTATCTATAAATTAATTAGAATGTTTGTAACTCTGCATCTATGTATGTACTTTTCCTAAATAAAATATTATTATTATTATTATTATTATTATTATTATTATTATTATTATTATTATTATTATTATTATTATTATTATTATTATTATAAACAAAAAAATTTGCGTCTTCCTTCCTTTATATCTTCTTTTGACCGCATCTTCCCAGATGGTCAAAAACCATGTAACACTGTATCTCATGACAGGTTGGTGAGCAGGTTTGAGACACACGCAGGGATGACATGAAGTGGATGAGAAAGTACTTAATGGACAAACAGTCTAATCACAGCCGAGATGAAGTTTCGCGTTGAATGAATGTGACAGAGGAGCGGGGCCCGAGGACCACTGCTGTTGGTAATTTTTGCCAATGACTTCCATGAGTGAGCGAGCTGTTTCCGTTCAAGGTTTGTACAGGAAGTAACACCGATGAGGAACGTGAGAATTGATGAGGATTGCAAGACAAAAACGAAAGGAAGACCTTTGCAAACTCGAAGATGGGCAGAGAAAGGGCGGTTAGAATTTAATCTGAAATAGTGTAAGGTAATGAAAAAGGTAACGGTATAAAGGAGATCAGGATGAGTCTACACCATAAAGGAAATGCAATTACAAAATATGAACAAGAAAAAAATTTGTGTGTGGTTATAATTCCAACATTAACACCAGAGGCTTAAATAAACAAAGTAACATCGGCAGCATTTGAGAAAAAGCAAATATATGATAAGTATTTAAAAACATAAAAATAATTCTTTTTAAAGAATTCTATAAAGCCTATGTTAGACCAATACAGGAAAATGCAGCACCGGCATAGAACCCACACTATTTTAAATAGACAACAAAATGTAAAACGTGCAAACGTTTGTAACAAGATCAATTCAAGAACTAAGAAAGTTAAGCTACGCCGACAGATCAAGGAAAGTAAATCTCACAGTCCTATGAGATGGATGGAACATGATCACAACATACAAGATGCCGAGTGTAATCGACAAGGTGATGAAGGACAGTCTCCTTAAATTGACAGAAGAGCAAAATGGATTTCTTCAAAAGCTTTAAGAAATTTTAGAAAATATGCAAGCCCTGTACGAATGATCAAGAAAAAGCACTTCTAGAGTTCGAGGAAACCACCTCCAATCACAATTTTAAGAGATTGAATTCCAGATTAGAGATGGAAATTGTAAATAATGAAAGTTACATTAAAACACAACTGTTGCAAAAATCCTAGTTGGCTTGGTGAATGAGGTAGACCTCATTAACTCTCAGGCACTGTTAGATTTGTAATGTTTGATAAACACTCATGCCAATACCACCACCACCACTACCTTTAACAGCACCACCATCACCATTATCACGACACCTTTACTCCACCATCACCACCATCACATCACCTCACCATCCCGTACAACCTGTCCTCTTAAAAATAACGTCGTTTCTGGCCGTTTACCCGTATGGCCGAAAGTAGACGTAATTTGAAAACGAAAAAAAAATTTAAAATAAATTTTGGAATTTTTTTCAACAACAGTAAGTTAAGGGTCCTCTGATAGGTTAAGTGGGCAGGAAATTCTCATAAAGTTTCAAAACGTTAAGAAAAACGTTAATTGAAAGTGTCCTCTCCTAAGCTTTCCGAGTAAGCCGGACGACTCAAACAGAATACAGGACAGTACGTCACTTTTGTGAGTCGATTTCTTTTCAAATTACGTCCAAATTTGGCCATAGCGCGCATACGAGCGAAAAGTGATGTTATTTTTAAGAGGACGGGTTGCACCACCATCACATAACCTCACCTTTACCTCCACCACCACCACCATCACTACCATCTTCACCACTACCACCACCATCACCACCACTGCCAACACCACCACCATCACCATCACTTCCACCACCATCACCACCACCACCACCATCACTTCCACCAGCCTCACCGCCATCACCATGACCACCACCACGACCAGCATCATCACCTCCTACCATCACCACCATTACCACCTCCACCACCATGACCACCACCACCACCATCACCACCACTACCATCAGCATCAGTACCACTACCCCATACACCACCACCACCCTCACCGCTAGACTAGTACTGTCAGCGCTAGAGACGACCAGCGCATATGAACGAGGACGTGTTTTCCTCCTCTCTTTGTACATATCCAGTACATTATGATAATGAATAATGTTATCTACAGTATACTTACAAATAGGTCAGTAACCTATTTAATAAGCTTTAATAGTAGATTGATCTGCAATCTACTATTAAAAGTAGAAAAGTGGATTGATCTTCAGCCTGTAAGTAAATTAAGAGAAGGCAATGGAAATATACCAATGGCAATAGTAAATTCTGTATTTCATTATACATACATTGATAGTTACGGTAAAATTAAACTATATTCCGGACTAAAGTATACCTACAGTTGGTCAGTAGACTGTAGTGTTTGCCTTAAGTCGAGCTCTAAAACCAAAACAACTTTCATCAAACACCACGTTTCACCAGACACTAAACCAACAAATCTTAAAATAAAGGAATTAGCGACGTTTCCGTTAGTACTGGACCATTATTAAATCGTATAATGGTAAAAGAGCGGTAGAGAAAGTAAATTTATCTGGCAGGTAAGTGAGTTGACAGCTTGAAGAATAGGAGAAAGGCAATTGAAAAGGGAAGATATTAGGGAAGTGTTGGAATGATTAAATATAGGGAATTGGTTTGAGAACGGGAATGTTTAGGGAATAAAGAATCAGTACTGTACATGTATGAATAAGATAGAAATATAAGACAGACACTCTCTTACCTAATAAATTAACTTTGCTACTATTTTGTTTCCATTACACGATTTGATAATGGTCCTGGACGGACGGAAACGACACCAACTTCTCTATTTTCAGGTTTGTGTGCTTGGTAACTAAATTTCAGCATCGTTATTGTGGTTTAATGGGTGCGAATAATGCCACTTTGTAAACACAAACCTCCATTAACTGCACCATCACTAATCGACGTACGTAATTGTTAATACCATCGTTGCCACACACACCACCACCATCATTACCCCTCAGACTACCACCATCGTTGCCATTCACACTACCAACACATATCCCACTACCAGCAATCAATAGGGCCTGTTTGCCTGTCTTCCTGAAACTCAGCAGAACGCAGCCAATGATCAACAAACCTGTGGACCATGATGGCTGGGTTATAACGACGTGATTCGGGTGGTGGAGGAGAGAGGGGTGGGGTGTAGAAGGGGATGTGGGGTTAAGGGGGGGGGGGTTGCAGTTGGGTTAGAAGAGGGGTGATGAAAGGAGAAATGTGGTATTTGTGTCGGTATTGATGACTATTGATGATGCTGTGAGTGGTGATGATGGTGGAAGGTCTGAGATGAGGTGCGGATGGTGATTGTCTTGTTGATAGTGGTTTTTGGTGTGAGTGGTGCTGGTGATGATGGTATTAGCTGTAAGATTTGGCTATCTTATGGTAAGATTTGGCTATCTTATGGTAAGATTTGGCTATCTTATGGTAAGATTTGGCTATCTTATGGTAAGATTTAGCTATCTTATGGTAAGATTTGACTATTTGGTTAGGTGTTGCAGAGGACGTTTTGTCTTCGGCCTCCTGCTGGTAACTTGTATTTATATTCTTGCTCAAACTGGTGTTACTTGTAGTGTTGATGTGTTACTTGTAGTGTTGTTGTGTTACTTGTAGTGTTGATGTGTTACTTGTAGTGTTGTTGTGTTACTTGTTGTGTTGTTGTGTTACTTGTAGTGTTGATGTGTTACTTGTTGTGTTGTTGTGTTACTTGTAGTGTTGCTGTGTTACTTGTAGTGTTGCTGTGTTACTTGTAGTGTTGTTGTGTTACTTATAGTGTTGTTGTGTTATTTGTAGTGTTGCTGTGTTACTTGTAGTGTTGTTGTTGTGTTATTTGTAGTGTTGCTGTGTTACTTGTAGTGTTGCTGTGTTACTTGTAGTGTTGCTGTGTTACTTGTAGTGTTGTTGTGTTACTTATAGTGTTGTTGTGTTATTTGTAGTGTTGCTGTGTTACTTGTAGTGTTGTTGTTGTGTTATTTGTAGTGTTGCTGTGTTACTTGTAGTGTTGCTGTGTTACTTGTAGTGTTGCTGTGTTGCTGTGTTACTTGTAGTGTTGCTGTGTTACTTGTAGTGGTGCTGTGTTACTTGTAGTGTTGGTGTTTACTTGTAGTGTTGCTGTGTTACTTGTAGTGTTGCTGTGTTACTTGTAGTTTTGCTGTGTTACTTTTAGTGTTGCTGTGTTACTTGTAGTGTTGCTGTGTTACTTGTAGTTTTGCTGTGTTACTTTTAGTGTTGCTGTGTTACTTGTAGTGTTGCTGTGTTACTTGTAGTGTTGAACTGGTATCTTCTAAATGACTGTACCAGATGGTCGTGTACAGGATTATAGTAAAGTTGTGTCAAAGAGCTTGGAATAAAATTGTAATAACACATGGAATACAATTTTTTCGTATATTACAACCTGAACCTTCGTTTTTTTTGGGGGGGGGGGGGGTGGCTAGGTTGCTCTGTGATATGACATTGTCTGTCCATCTCATGACTGGGTATTACATGATAGCTGCTGTTATTCAAGATGAGTCACGTGAATAAAACACACCAAAAAAAATCAATACAGTTCACCAGAAACGAAGCAGAGAGGTTAAGCTTCCAAAACTCTTCTTGATATACGTGAAAATACGCGGAAACAAAATTGACTTTCGTTTTTTAATTGAACTTTTCTTCTATTTTAATACTTAACCAGAGTCAATTTTTTGGCGGAGGAAATATGTTTTTCTTGTAACTAGGTAGATCAACTTTAATAGTATACTTGTGCGTAGATCAGACAGAGGCATAAAGACTTGTAGTGTACAAGCCATGCTGTTCTTGGGGTGTCGCTATGGTACTGCAACTGAGAGTGGATAGTTTATCAAGCCGATAGAGATGTGGCAATACTCGGGAAAATCGATAAAAGTTATAAAATAACATTGCAGTCCTGCCGGAGGTTTAAGCTCTGCAACATTGGATTGCCAGTCCGGTAGGATTACCGTCCCTCCACTATGCTGTAATCAATATTTGTTTTACTCTCTGTTTTAATCAAAGCTTTCCTTTTTCTATTTGCCCGTTCGTGTTCGAGTGCTCGAGTGTGCAGTTTGTTGTCTGCACCAAGCGTCATTTACTGAAGAAAAAAAAAGTTTGTTGATTTTCCGATGTTAAAGTCCTATTGGATATGCTATATACAAATAACCAAAGCTGCAAGAAGACATTACAGAAGTTACTGCACTTCAAAGTATTGCTTTACAAATAAAAACCATTGGAGCTGCAAGGAGTCATCACGTTGGGCGAGGGAAGCCACGAGTCATAATACTGCAAGATCTGAGGCGGGGAAGAAAGCATCTGGTCCCGGCCAGTGAGTTTATCGGCGGGCGGCCACTAGTACTAATCCTGGCTAAGGCCTGCCACACTGTAACACCCAACATCAGGCGGTATTCCGCACATTGTGCAGGCAATCCAATGCAGGTTTAAGTGCATTTGCAACCAGAAGTCAACGTCGTTCCCGCAACGCTGCTTGTGGTGGGGGATGAGGTCGTGGTAATCTCATCCCAGCGCGATTAGTGGCTCGGGAACCAGGGTTGTCGATATAGGAAATCGGTTTTTGAGGTGTAAATGAAGTTGATTGATGAACACAAGCTCATTTGTTAAGTTGTATTGATTACATAACGACGCTTGATCTGCCGAGGGTGTAATCAGTGAAGCAATGAAGTTACACATGAATTGGCTGAGCTGTTTAGAAAGGCTGCCGCCGTATTCACCCTGAAATCCAGGACCCGTTGTTGTTGTTTTATAATATTTTAATGATGCCTTTGCATAATGAAAAAAGCTGAACACATACAACGAATAACGGGGTGAGAATAGCTTGAGCTACCTCATCCCTTTGTGTGTATTTTACCTCAATAAACTTGTTTCATACAACGAATTGCGTTCCGTTACCGTGAATTAATTAAGTCTTGATAACCATCAATGAACCTTTGGTAAGTTTTGAACCAAAATCCTCAAGTAAAAATCTCACTATATAAATATGCAGAATTGTGAACTGAATCTGGTTATACTGATTACTGTTTATCAGTTAGGTAATATATGTAACTGATGCCATTTTGTTCATGTTCATTTGTGTTAAAATGCAAACGCTTACAACAATTTGCATTATTAAACGCGTGCATTAGCCATTTGTTTGCCTCGTTCATTGCTGCATTATTTGAATATAATATGGCACTAATTGCAGGCTGGTCTGTTTACGTGAACGTTGCAAACACCACTATAAACTGTTATGCTTTTTTCACGAGGCAGTGAACTAGCGTAATCCACCGGTATCATTGTATTAGTAACATAAAGTGTTGTGTGCAGTTCAGTTAGCAAATTAGGCGATTATATGAGTGTGGACGAGAGAGGGGCATTTGTGTGTAGGGGAGGGTATAGTGTAGGTGTAGGGCGCTGTAGGTGGGAGTGGGTGGGTGTATGGGTGTTGGAGGATATTCTGTATCTTAGGATGAGGATCCTTCAGGTGGGAGTGGTTGCATGTATGTGATTATTCACATGTGAGGATGAGTCTGTTCGTGTGGGCAGATGTATTCACCTAGTTGTATTCATCTAGTCGTGCTTGCGGGGGTTGAGTTCCGCTCTTTCGGCACGCCTCTCAACTGTTAATCAATCAACTGTTACTAACTATTTATATTTTTTTCGCACACACACACACACACACACACACACACACACACACACACACACACACACACACACACACACCACACACACACACACACACACACACACCCACACACACCCACACACACACACACACACACACACACACACACACACACACACACACACACACACACACACACACACACACACACACACACACACACACACACACACATACACCACACACACACACACACACACACACACCAGGAAGCAGCCCGTAACAACTGTCTAACTCCCAGGTACCTATTTACTGCTAGGTAACAGGAGCATCGAGGTGAAGGAAACTCTGCCCATTTCGTTCTCGCCGGCGCCAGGAATCAAACCCGGCCCACAGGATTACGTGTCCAGCGTGCTATCCACACAGCCACCGACGCCCCTAGATGTGTGTTTGTTGAGGTTATTGAGGATAGAGATGTTTTGGTGTCTGCCGGAACGAGTTGGCCTTCGACCCATAATTTTCAAGCCGCAATTTCTTTAATGCAGGCAGTCACGATCACTAACTTCTCGAACTCCCATCAATACTTTCTTGTTCTGGTGGAATTAATTTTTTCTGAATATTTTTGTTTCCACTATGTCAATCTCACTTAGTATTTTGTATATCGCTGTCATGTCCTGCCCCCTTACTCTCTCTCTCTCTCTCTCTCTCTCTCTCTCTCTCTCTCTCTCTCTCTCTCTCTCTCTCTCTCTCTCTCTCTCTCTCTAATGACGTTAGGTCCATTTCTTTCAGTCTCCTTTCATATCCCGTCCCTGGTAATTCTGAGACGAGCGTCATTGCAAACTTCAATATCTTTACAAGATTTCTCTTGTTCTTTGTGAAGTTGCGTCTCCGTGTTTGAGCAGCTCCAGAACTGGTGTATAGAGTTCTGGAGGACTTCATATGTTGGTTCCTGAACGATGTTCTAACTTTTGCCGCTGTTGAGTATAATGTTGTTAGAAATTGGACTCAATTAATTGCAATATACTATATGATCTAAAAAGAAAAGAGAAAATTAATCTAAAGATACATTCATTTATGTGTAGCTACATTCAAACATATTATGTAGAATATAACTTTTGACCACGCATTGAATGCATATAGGCTTAGAAGCTAGCATAGGCTTCTTAAAATCTCCTATACTATATAGCGACAAAAAACAGTATATAAAAAAATTCACAACTTGAAACAACAAAAAAAGTGTCCTTTTCAGTTTACTTGAAAAAAATAATAAAAATAAATTTTCTCAAAACAAATTCATATTTCTGATGCACACGTCACCGGCCTCGCCAGCTTTTGTCAGCCCTCTGGCCTTGTTAATGAAGACGAGAGGATGGGAACCCTCTGAGAGACAGGTGATGCTTCTTCATGGAGTCTGTGCCTCTCGCGCGAAAAGGGTTGGGTTCCATCACAATACCTGAGCCCTCATCAGAGAAGGGTAGATTTCCATCACAGTGCCTGAGCCCTCATCAGAGAAGGGATGGGTTCCATCACAGTGCCTGAGCCCTCATCAGAGAAGGGTT
>WNGS01004511.1:6133241-6146317 GCA_020271785.1 Procambarus virginalis
ATTCATTATGTATGAGCTAATTTTTGTTTAAATTTAGTTAAAACTAATGTAGATATTTGACCGAACCTAACCAACCCTACCTAACCTAACCTAACCTATTTGAACCTAACCTAAACTAACATAGCTAAATTAATCATTTATGTTCCTAATATAAGATAATATTAACATTTAAAATAAACCAATAGGAAACAATTTATTGAAAATAAAGAAAATCACTTGGTCTATTAGGCAAATCGGGCCTTGCATAGTAGGCCGAGAAGTGCGTTCTGGCTACTAGGTACGACATATATATATATATATATATATATATATATATATATATATATATATATATATATATATATATATACCGCATAGCTCTGTTATCTTTAGTAATAGGAAAATGGGATCCCAATCATAAAGATCAAATACCAAATTTCTCGTCTCTGTTTGCCTTGCAATCCATCTGATGATGGCAGTGCCACTTATACGCCTTGGGAGCGTGGCAAAAATTGCTAGAAAGTTTGCGAAGAAACTGTATATTTCAGAGTTATATATTATATATGTGTGTTAATTTGAGTTACTTACGAAAGCTCTGGGCGTTCTGGAGTGTCTGACCCCCCCCCCTGAGTGGCGCTTAATGATGATTCGAATCATAATTATGTTTATGGGTCATTTGCACTGTTAGAGTCGTATAAGAAGAGGCCCAGGTCTTGGGAGAAGAGGCTCAGGTCCTGGGAGAAGAGGCTCATGTCCTGGCAGAAGAGGCTCAGGTCCTGGCAGAAGAGGCTCAGATCCTGGGAGAAGAGGCTCAGGTCCTGGCAGAAGAGGCTCAGGTCCTGGCAGAAGAGGCTCAGGTCCTGGCAGAAGAGGCTCAGGTCCTGGCAGAAGAGGCTCAGGTCCTGGCAGAAGAGGCTCAGGTCCTGGCAGAAGAGGCTCAGGTCCTGGGAGAAGAGGATCAGGTCCTGGGAGAAGAGGCTCAGGTCCTTTGGAGAAGAGGCTCAGGTCCTGGGAGAAGAGGCTCATGTCCTGGCAGAAGAGGCTCAGGTCCTGGGAGAAGAGGCTCAGGTCCTGGCAGAAGAGGCTCAGGTCCTGGCAGAAGAGGCTCAGGTCCTGGGAGAAGAGGCTCATGTCCTGGCAGAAGAGGCTCAGGTCCTGGGAGAAGAGGCTCAGGTCCTGGCAGAAGAGGCTCAGGTCCTGGCAGAAGAGGCTCAGGTCCTGTGAGACACATTACGCCACAACAACCTCTCAGCTTGGGTGCTCTGTAACACCTTCTCGACTTGCAAAAAATGCATCAACTTTTTTTATTTGATCCGATGCTTTAAGACAAAATTTTACATCATATAGACAGATTTATGTACATGATTGGAGCGCAGTGATCGGAGGCCAATCACTGGAGCCCAGTAAACGGCGTCCAATCAACAGAGCCCTTATCATAACGGAGCCAAAATCACTCCACACAATTTAGATTAATTGTATAGAGCGGAGAGTCCACTTCGTAAGACCCACGAGTCCATATCGTAAGCCCCACGAGTCCGCTTCGTAAACCCCACGAGTCCATATCGTAAGACCCACGAGTCCATCTCGTAAGCCCCACGAGTCCATATCGTAAGACCCACGAGTCCATATCGTAAGACCCACACTAACATGAATGATAAAAATTTACTGAAAAAATAAAATATCTGGGAAATATCAAGCAATTAGTGTACCCTTTGCTTCTCTCACAAGTCCAGGCCATTGCACCCGCAGGAGATAACGATTTGTAAATAGTTGTTGGGGGTAATGAGGAGTGATCGGGGGTGTAATTTTATGGAAGATTCATCAGCGATGAGTGTGAAGGCTCGCCTGCTGCGCCATTGTCATTAGCAAATTGTATAACTCAAAATGGGAAATTTATATTTTAAATGAGAGTTCTAACATTTATGAGAGTAATCAGTAACTCTGGATCAGTAAATAATGAAGTTTTCTTCTGCTGGCTTACAGCATACCAGTATATATATATATATATATATATATATATATATATATATATATATATATATATATATATATATATATATATATACTGATATATATATATATATATATATATATATATATATATATATATATATATATAACTGATATATATATATAGCAGGAGCCGCGGCGACACACAGAGAAAGAGACAAGTCAGGCAAGTACAGGCAATTAGATCATCGGTACAACTTCGTTCCAAAAGGGTCTGAGACCCTAGGCCCATGGGGAGAGAGTGCAAAAAGGTTTCTTAAGGATCTTGGTTCCAAGCTCATTGACACCACAAGAGACCCAAGAGCGGCAAGTTTTCTCTTTCAGCGCCTCAGTGTCGCGATCCAGAGGGGGAATGCCCGCTGCATCCTCGGTTCCTGCCCGATGTCGGAGGAGTTCGAGGAAATCTACCAACCCGTCCTCTTAAAAAGAACGTCACATTTCGCTCGTATGCGCGATATGGCCAAATTTGGACGTAATTTGAAATTAAATCGATTCACAAAAGTGACGTTCTGTTCCGTTTTCTATTTGAGTCGTCCGGCGTACGCGCAGAGGTTATGAGAGGACACTTTAAATTAACGTTTTTCATAACGTTTTGAAACTTTATGAGAATTTCCTGCCCACCTAACCTATCAGAGGACCCTTAACTTACTGTTGTTGAAAAAAAAAAATCCCAAATTTATTTTCATATTTTTTCCATTTTCAAATTACGTCCAAATTCGGCCATACGGGCAAACGGCCAAAAGCGACGTTCTTTTTAAGAGGACAGGTTGTAGCCTCTTGGAAGCGAACTTTTGTTTGTGTCCTCTTAATGTTCATTTTTTGTATACATTCAGATATGTAGCTGTATAACCTTGCATAATAAAGTGTACACCATAAAAAATGGGGTGGTAGAAGCGAACACTCTTATGTATTCAGAGTTAAATGTCAAGTTTTTCCCTGAATGCTCTGTGTTCCCTTCTCTGAGGCTGTGGGTCCCTATAATTGCACCAGAGGTGGTACCCCCCCTTTATACATACATATGTCTTTATATATATATATATATATATATATATATATATATATATATATATATATATATATCAGTGTCAAACCACGGAGGAAAATTGAAACAGGAATTTCCTTAAGTTCTTTCGTATATTAATACATCTTCAGAAGGAGTGCTCTACTCCTTCTGAAGATGTATTAATATACGAAAATACTTAAGAAAATTCCTGCTTCAATTTTCCTCCGTGGTCTGACACTGTCACATTTTTAATCACGTGTTTATTTTTCGTGATTTACACACACACACACACACACACACACACACACACATACACACATACACACATACACACACACACACATACACACACACACACACACACACACACACACACACACACACACACACACACACACATATATATATATATATATATATATATATATATATATATATATATATATATATATCTGACACCCCCCCCTGTTCTGGCGTACCTAGTAGCCAGAACGCACTTCTCAGCCTACTATGCAAGGCCCGATTTGCCTAATAAGCCAAGTTTTCATGAATTAATATATTTTCTCTAATTTTTTTCTTATGAAAGGAGAAAGCTACCCATTTCATTATGTATGAGGTCAATTTTTTTTATTGGAGTTAAAATTTACGTAGATATATGATCGAACCTAACCAACCCTACCTAACCTAACCTATCTTTAAAGGTTAGGTTAGGTTAGGTAGCCGAAAAAGTTAGGTTAGGTTAGGTAGGTTAGGTAGTCGAAAAACAATTAATTCATGAAAACTTGGCTTATTAGGCAAATCGGGCCTTGCATAGTAGGCTGAGAAGTGTGTTCTGGCTACTAGGTACGACATATATATATATATATATATATATATATATATATATATATATATATATATATATATATATATATATCTGAACAGTACACTGACTGCATGTTAATACTTGAAAATGTAAATTCCAAACGCCCCGGGCTGGGACTATAACCTCCGCCCACGTGATGCAAAGCTGAGTGCTGTACCACTGTACCACCACACAAAGCTGAGTGCTGTACCACTGTACCACCACACAAAGCTGAGTGCTGTACCACTGTACCACCACACAAAGCTGAGTGCTGTACCACTGTACCACCACACAAAGCTGAGTGCTGTACCACTGTACCACCACACAAAGCTGAGAGCTGTACCACTGTACCACCACACAAAGCTGAGTGCTGTACCACTGTATCACCACACAAAGCTGAGTGCTGTACCACTGTATCACCACACAAAGCTGAGTGCTGTACTACTGTACCACCACACAAAGCTGAGTGCTGTACTACTGAACCACCACACAAAGCTGAGTGCTGTACCACTGTACCACCACACAAAGCTGAGTGCTGTACCACTGTACCACCACACAAAGCTGAGTGCTGTACCACTGTACCACCACACAAAGCTGAGTGCTGTACCACTGTACCACCACACAAAGCTGAGTGCTGTACTACTGTACCACCACACAAAGCTGAGTGCTGTACTACTGTACCACCACACAAAGCTGAGTGCTGTACCACTGTACCACCACACAAAGCTGAGTGCTGTACCACTGTACCACCACACAAAGCTGAGTGCTGTACCACTGTATCACCACACAAAGCTGAGTGCTGTACCACTGTACCACCACACAAAGCTGAGTGCTGTACCACTGTACCACCACACAAAGCTGAGTGCTGTACCACTGTACCACCACACAAAGCTGAGTGCTGTACTACTGTACCACCACACAAAGCTGAGTGCTGTACCACTGTACCACCACACAAAGCTGAGTGCTGTACCACTGTACCACCACACAAAGCTGAGTGCTGTACCACTGTACCACCACACAAAGCTGAGTGCTGTACCACTGTACCACCACACAAAGCTGAGTGCTGTACCACTGTACCACCACACAAAGCTGAGTGCTGTACCACTGTTCCACCACACAAAGCTGAGTGCTGTACCACTGTACCACCACACAGCTGAGTGCTGTACCACTGTACCACCACACAAAGCTGAGTGCTGTACCACTGTACCACCACACAAAGCTGAGTGCTGTACCACTGTACCACCACACAAAGCTGAGTGCTGTACCACCACACAAAGCTGAGTGCTGTACTACTGTACCACCACACAAAGCTGAGTGCTGTACCACTGTACCACCACACAAAGCTGAGTGCTGTACCACTGTACCACCACACAAAGCTGAGTGCTGTACCACTGTACCACCACACAAAGCTGAGTGCTGTACCACTGTACCACCACACAAAGCTGAGTGCTGTACTACTGTACCACCACACAAAGCTGAGTGCTGTACCACTGTACCACCACACAAAGCTGAGTGCTGTACCACTGTACCACCACACAAAGCTGAGTGCTGCACCACAACACCACAAAGCTCAGTATTGTACCAATGTACCATCACACTACAAGCTGAGTGCTGTGCCACTATACCACTAAGCTGAGTGCTGTGCCACTACACCACTAAGCTGAGTGCTGTGCCACTATACCACTAAGCTGAGTGCTGTGCCACTATACCACTAAGCTGAGTGCTGTGCCACTACACCACTAAGCTGAGTGCTGTGCCACTATACCACTAAGCTGAGTGCTGTGCCACTACACCACTAAGCTGAGTGCTGTGCCACTACACCACTAAGCTGAGTGCTGTGCCACTACACCACTAAGCTGAGTGCTGTGCCACTACACCACAAAGCTGAGTGCTGTGCCACTATACCACTAAGCTGAGTGCTGTGCCACTACACCACTAAGCTGAGTGTTGTGCCACTACACCACAAAGCTGAGTGCTGTAGACAACTGTGCCACCACACCACAAAGCTGAGTGCTGTACCACCACACCACAAAGCTGAGTGCTGTACCACTACACCACAAAGCTGAGTGCTGTACCACCACACCACAAAAGCATGGGAGAGTCTTAATGAACACATTCAACACCAGGCCCGAGTGCATTCGGGTTACGTGGTCAACTATTTCATCCAGTCCAGGTTTAGGCCACGGAAAATACAATATCAAATGATAAAAACCTGAATGGTCCCGATGCTGCATTTTAAACGTTTAAAATTCCAAACGACTCTTGCATTTGGAAATTTTCCAAATGTGTGTAAATTACGAAGAAATTAACACGTGATGAATAACGTGATACTGTTGACCACGAGGAAGACAGGAAATTCCTTAAGTACTTTCGTATTAATCAATATATCTTCAGGAGTTTGGAGGTTGCAAGTCAGTCGTGGTGATATATAGCCAGGGAGGACACCATTGAGGTGTGAGGTGTGGTGAAAAACAATGTTTGGTTCATGAATATAAGACCAATCATTCATATGTTCATGAAAAACATACTCTCATATGTTCATGAATATAAGAGCATACATTCATATGTTCATAAATATAAGAGCATACATTCATATGTTCATGAAAAACATACTCTCATATGTTCATGAATATAAGAGCATACATTCATATGTTCATAAATATAAGAGCATACATTCATATGTTCATAAATATAAGACCATACATTCATATGTTCATGAAAAACATACTCTCATATGTTCATGAATATAAGACCATACATTCATATGTTCATGAAACGTTATACTTACTTTTCTACATTAAATATATTACAATCGCTTTCGCAATCGAATGCTTAAAATATGCTGGGAAGTAATAGGAATAATTTTGTTAAACAAGAATGGGCATTAGCAAAGCAATGTTGTGAATCCTTTAATAAAATGACTTTCCAAGATACGCATGACGAGTGACATCGACAACTATCGATTTAAACCATTTTCCAACTATAACCGTTCAATTAACTGACGGATAGTTTGATGTAAATTCTCTAAAAAAAAATCTGGGCCTCACTCGCAGCCGTCCACAACACCAGCAATTTTTGTTCGCCACAAATAAAATATTAAAAACACACTCAAAAAATGAAAAAGCTCAGATATAAATTCTTTTAGACCCTGGAAAATAATTCTAGTTCCAGAGACTTATTGGGCATTAATTTCTCTATTGGCTCAAGAATTACTGCCCTGATAACCACTGGTCTGGTCCCCTTCAAGAGAGAGAGAGAGAGACTGAGAAAGCATAATTTACATTCTCCTGAGAGGCGAAGAAGTAGGGGTGACATGATTAAAGTGTACTGAAGGATGAATGGGTGCAATAAAGTGAACATTAATAAGGCGAGGCACGTACTGATCCGCTCGTCTGAAAATAAAGGAGATGACGACGTTTCCGTCCGCCTTGGACCATTATCAAGTCGTATAAAGAAAGAGTGGTAGAGAAAGTCAATGTCTATGGTATGTGTGGTGAAAGGTGAGAAGAATGAAGTATATCAGGAGAGTTAGTAGTGAAAAACAAGACTGCAGGTCTAATGACGAAGAGAAAGAGGTGACATAGAGACAAAAAGAGACAGCAACATGAAGAAGAAGGAAAGACAAAGAACCTAGAGGGGCTAAAGCCAAGTTAGATCACGGTTGTTAAGAAGGTTAGAGCACCTTACTATGTACTGAGGAAGGCAAGAGTCAAAAAGCCAGGACTATCTTGAGGTTATCTCGAGATGATTTCGGGGCTTTTTAGTGTTCCCGCGGCCCGGTCCTCGACCAGGCCTCCACCCCCAGGAAGCAGCCCCTGACAGCTGGCTAACACCCAGGTACCTATTTTACTGCTAGGTAACACGGGCATAGGGTGAAAGAAACTCTGCCCATTGTTTCTCGCCGGCGCCTGGGATCGAACCCGGGACCACAGGATCACAAGTCCAGTGTGCTGTTCGCTCGGCCGACCGGCTCCTCAAAACTAAGGGGCATATTAGGCATCAGAGCCGATTCGACAAGACGGAGTAAATGAAGAAACAAGAAAACATATTTTGAAGACCATCTGATATATATAGATTAGTTTTCAAAAATTATATATAATAATCATATAATTTAATAACAAGATAATCAGAGTGAAGATGGGAATAGTGTGGGAGAAGTATACGAGAAGTTGGCAGAGAAGATAAACATAGACGAGAAGTGAATGGGGGAAGAATTCTTCCAACTTTTAAGGGAGTCCGCCACACGACACCACAATATATTGGTCGTGTATGTAACGTCTTCAAATTCCGGTGAAGTGTTCCTGTTAGCCTGGCGCAGCTATGCGAGGTAAAACCCGTTGTACGGGGCCAGAACTAGACAAATCTGATTACGTTTTTCTAACGGAGAGACATTTCTGTAGACTAACCATGAACATTTCCACGCTTTCACAGACGTCCTCTGAATACGCAAGTGAGACAACAACAACAAACCTCTGAAATCGGCTGCTGACGCGGCCCTAAATGATGGCTGGGCGCAATGCGCTTTTTGCGTCAAGGGACGTGTCACGTATTTTATAGTTTGTGGTACATGTCTGCCAGCCGTCGCTCTAGTGTCAAAGAATAATGCATCGCTCCACTGAATGTTGCTCTGTATGACCTCCCTATCTGCGGACACGCAAACAACGGCACTCTGCTTACCTCCTGGGGCATACAGAAATATATTCTGGTAATATAGTGCCCACAGTTCTGGGTCTCTACTTACTAGCTGGGGCACTGGTGCCCACAGCTCTGGGTATCTCTGGTCACTGGTGCCGTGGGCATCAAAGATATCAGGGGTTCAGTCTTGGTATCCTTATTTATCTGGACCGCTATAGAAATGTGCCTATTTGAGTACACAGCGACCACTTTAACAATTACTCAGCTACAAAATTACGTATGAAATCCAGAGTTAAAAGATTTTCAAAATCCCGAATCTTGTGCGAGTTACTGCCTATTGTATTAATACAAGCGATTAACATTGTTCAATATGCAGTTTGCTTTTATAGAACGAAGGATAAATGTAAATATCAAAGCTTGGAATTGCATCGCCATAAAAGCTTCGATTCTGGTAATATTAATTAGCTAATATAGACCTGGGCGTGATGTCTACTAATTTCAAATACAAATAATAATATGAGAGCTGCAGCCATTATTACAGTCGAATGAAATAGTACTGAGATACTATTTCACCTATTACGAAGACACTATTGCACCCATTTTATATGGACTCTTGTGCCTATTAGAGATGTATTATTGTACCCATTATAGATGCTCCATTACTCGCAGCACAAACACACTAATGAACTTCCTACAAATGTATTACTGAAACCATTGCAAAACGTACTATTACACCCATTTCAGACATACAATTGCACCTCATTACATCGGTGCTTATGAATCCATTTTAAGGCACTATTTCAACAGCAACAGAGGTACTATTGTACCTATTTCAAAGGCGCTATTATACATATTACACAAACCCTACTGAACCCATTACAAAGATTAAATTAAACTCATTACCAAGGCACTGCTGAATCTAATTCAGGAGTACTATTGAGCCCACTAGAAGATGGGGAAAACCCGATTTGCATGTTTTGCATAATTTCCTAAATAAACCAGCGGTGCATGAAATTTATACTACAAAAACTTGTGCCAAGTAAAACAATCGAAATCAAATTGTAAGTGCACTGTTTTGGTTTTCTCATTGAGTGCGTTATAAAGTGTACTCTGTATCAGTGTATTTTATTAGTGAACTTGATTAGTTGATCTCTGTAAATGCACACTATATGTGCACTCAATTACAGCACTCACGAAGAACAATATTCTTATAAAACAGAACAATATTATTATAAATTAGAACAATGTTTACGTATAAAAGACCAATAATCCCATAAATTAAATAAATTTTTTTATTCAGGAAAAGTACGTACGTAGTTGATTTACAAATATAATGTTGGATTTATAGTACATAGAGCTAGTACATATAGCTAGTACATACAATACATAAAGCCACCAATACGCAAAGCGTTCCGGGCAAAACGGAAAGGAGAACAATGTTCTCAAACTATAATAATGATCTCGTGTAGAAGAACACTGTTCTCATATAGAACAATGTCCCCCTAAAGCAGAACAATATTTTAATAATGCCGAACAATGCCCTTGTAGAACAAAAAAAATTCCTTATGAAGAAGAACAATGTCAAAAAAGCAAAATGTTTTTATAAAGCAGAACAATGTTCTCTCCCCCCCCCTTCTCTCCCACGACATCTCCTCCTCTCTAACCTCTCCTCTCTTTAAGCATCCCCTTCTCTTCCCCTTTTCTTTCCTTCTCTCCCTACCTCAGTATCAATCTGTCTATCTGTCTCTGTTTTTGTCTTTGTCTTCCTGTCTCTCTGTCTTTACCCTGGCTGCCCTGGTCTCTCTGTAGGCCTATCTCTCTCTGTCTCTGTTTCAGTCTGTCTCCACCCTCTCTGTTTTATTCCGTCTGTCTACCAGTTGCATGTGGGTGGTCTGTCTGTGGGAGGGGTCTACTGGTGGGAAATACATAAATATATATATTATATATATATATATATATATATATATATATATATATATATATATATATATATATATATATATATATTAAATATGACAGAAAAAGTTTCTGTCATATTTATGTTTCTTTTTACTGTTGATGGTAAATAAAAAATCAATTCTCCAAAATTCATTTTCAAAATCAATTCTCCAAAATAGACTATAAAAATGAATTTTGGAGAATTGATTTTTCATTTACCATCAACAGTAAAAAGAAACATAGGGAAGATCGAGAAAATTCGTGTTAGAATTATTAATCTTACTTTTTCGGTCATTTTTAATAATATATGTCTACGGGAAAGACTGCTACCAAAATATACTAATATATATATATATATATATATATATATATATATATATATATATATATATATATATATATATATATATGCAATTGACGATCACTAAACACTGATCATTTGTATGCGGAAAACCCACAAAGAAATGGACAAGAGAGATAAACGTTTCGACTCGTGAAAGCCGTTGTCAACATCAGACTCAAGTCTGATGTTGACAACGGCTTTGACGAGTCGAAACATTCATCTCTCTTCTCCATTTCTTTGTGGTTTTTCCGCATATATATATATATATATATATATATATATATATATATATATATATATATATATATATATATATATATATATATATATATACCCGTTTGCTTTGAGAGAGGCGGCAGAGCTTGAGAAAGGTTTTGAAGCTGTAAAAGCATCATTCGTTTTACGCAATGAGCAAATAATAACAAGGAAATTTAATTGTGTTCAATTAAATTTATAAGTGTTCATTTTCATGAGATCTGTGAATACATTACTCTAAGAACATGTTTAGAATCTTTACTTTGAAAATATTAGGTAGATGTAGTATATAGTTAGTATCTTAATGTAGCACACTGTTCCCTCTAACAAAAAATTCTGGCAGTCCGAAGAGTCTAATTGTTAGATCCCCATAAAACGAGAACCTATTTCCCCTGTAAAAAATTGAGTAGGCAGTAGCCCCATCTGGTCCTTGGAACCTTGGGCAAACAAGCAAACGAACATTCTCTTTGTATATAGATAAATGGAAATGTCCGTCTGTTCGAGGTTGGAGGCCCCCCCCCCCCCGGGGAAAAAGAGGAGAGAAGGGGGAGAAGATGTGGGATGAAGAAGGGAAAGGAGAAGGAGGGGGAACAAGAAGGGAAATGGGCAGGGGAGTAAAAAACGGTGGTGGGGGGAGACGACAGGAGGGGTGAATGGGGGGGGGAGACACAAATATCCCCTTCACCGCCGAGTACACCCTTCTCGGACACAAATAATATTTTTTAGAGGTTTTCAACTTTTTTGCTTACAAAAGTTGAAATTTATTTTTTTAGATATTTTGAAAATATTTTTTTTGTTCGATTGCTCATATTGTTCGTTATTCTCCCCTACCGTGGGACTCAAGACATTACCCCCCGGGACTCAGGAATTAACCGTGGACCAAGAATTACCGTGGGTTGGACTCAAGAATTACCGTGTTGGGACCAGGAGGTGCGAGGACCGTGGGATGCAAGACTTACCGTGGGACTCAAGAATCACCGTGGGACTCAAGAATTACCGGGGGACTCAAGAATTCGACCTCAGATACGTGGGAGCTCAAGAAATTACCGTGGGACTCAGAGAAATACCGTGGGGACTCAAGAATTACCAGTGGGACTCAAGAATTACCGGGGGACTCAAGAATTACCGTGGGACTCAATCTGGCTCAGAATTACCGTGGGATCATACCGTGGACTCAAGATTACGTGGGACTCAAGACTTACCGTGGGACTCAAGAATTACAGTGGGACTCAAGAATTACCGGGGGACTCAAGAATTACCGTGGATCAGGGAAGGGTCGGAATGGGAATTGACCTCGTATACGTGGATCAGGATAAGCGGACTACTGACTCAAGAATTACCGTGGGTCAGGTCGCCGGAACTGGATCATTCGGGACTCGAATTACACGTGTGGGACTCAAGACTTACCGTGGGACTCGACAGAATACCGTGGACTCAAGAATTACCGGGGATCCTCAAGGAATGTAACCGTTGGGACTCGCAGGAATTACCGTGGGGACTCAAGAATTACCGTGGGACTCAAGACTTACCGTGGGACTCAAGAATCACCGTGGGACTCAAGAATTACTGTGGGACTCAGGAATTACCGTGGGACTCAAGGAATTACCGTGGCGGAAACCGTGGACTCGAATGAATGATCAGGAACGGGTACTCAAGAATTCAAGTGGGACTCAGTCGGAATTACGTGGGACTCTAGGAATTAACCGTGGGGACTCAGTGAATTTGACCGTGGGACCAAGATCATACGTGACTAAGAATAAATTGAATGTAGTCTAGCAACAATGTTGTCACTGTGTTCAACACAATGAACTTATAAAGCTCAATTTTATCATAAACCTATTTGTTCATAACAGTTAATATCTTTAAAATGTACTTTGCACATTAGTACAAACTTAGATCAAACCTGGAAGATTAAAGTCATCAAACTATATTCCAGTGTTTAGAATTATTAAACCACATTCCAGCGTTCGGAGATAATAAACCTTATTTCAGTGTTCAGAATTATTATTAAACTATCAATTGTCGAATATTAACCATTTTCCGTGTTCGGAATTATTAAATCATTTTCC
>WNGS01004511.1:6164591-6180677 GCA_020271785.1 Procambarus virginalis
TATGCAGAATAACCACATGTGAAAAATAGAAAATGCTTAACGCGTTTTCGGCTAATTCGCCTTCATCAGAGCAAAGTAGAATGAAGATGAAGAAGATCATCGTCATCTTCATTCTACTTTGCTCTGATGAAGGCGAATTAGCCGAAAACGTTTTAAGCATTTTCTATTTTTCACATGTGGTTATTCTGCATACTTGTATCAGTGTTTTTGTGATCATTGTTGCATATATATATATATATATATATATATATATATATTATATATATATATATATATATAGATATATATATATATATATATATATATATAATATATATATATATATATATATGTCTCATTAATATGACCGCATATTCTGTATTTACTATCTTCTGATTTAGGGCTTCTATCCCTCTAACTATTTTCTTAGCATCAGGGCTTAGCTGAAATATGAGTTCTCAAAAACTCATTTTCGTAATTTCCGGGTGAAGAAAGAGGTAAATTACTATAGAATGTATTACACTTATTTATACAATATACACAACGTTTCAAACCTCCATGGTTCATTCTCAAGTGAAGGAATTTTACAATGTGATTGATTTTATACCCGCACTGGGTCAGGTGATAAGATAATAAATGTGAAAACAAAAGGGGATACAAAGGGATATAAGTGGGGTCACACATATGAACATAAGAATATAGGTAACCGCAGAAGGCCTGTTGGCCCATACGAGGCAGCTGGTATCTACATACAAAGATTAATCCAGTGTAATTGGCCTGTTATGTTGAACATTGTCTTCTGTGTTGGCATCGTTATGTTCTGGTCTTGTCCTTACTCTCATTGTGGGTAGGGTAAATAGTTCCGTGATTTGGGTGTTCATGGTAGGTCCTACCATGAACACCCAATTGAGACATGTTTAAAAGAAAACCTGCTGCCAGTATACACCAATATATATATATATATATATATATATATATATATATATATATATATATATATATATATATATATATATATATCAACAGCCTTTTTATAAGGCAATTGGTTGAAGAAATGGACCACCACCAGGCTCTAACCCAAGCAATTTACATCTTCCGTGAGCTAGTTACACATTTAATAATTATGCACCTACACCTACACTTAGAGGGCGGCGGTGGAAGGATTGCAGCCATGTACACAAACACTACTTACCGTAGGAAAACTTTGGCTGTTTGTCAAAGAGTTGTGGTTGTACCTTGGGCAGGAGAGCCGTCTTGAGGCCCTAAACTACGCCATCACCACCTCTGGTCTAGGATAAGAGCTCTCACAGCTCAGCGTTCCCAGGCTAATTTCCAGTTCAGATGGAAGTTATTATAGCGCACAGAAGCAAGGAGATAATTTGAGTGCTCGGTTTATGGAACAAAATTCTCCCGGTAACATTAAGAGACGAGGCACCACTTGATTACTTCAAGTCTGGGGTAGAAATATATATATGCACGAGGTTGAGTGGACATAAAGACAAGTTGTACCGTATGGCCCAACACACTCGACTTCAGCAGTTTCTTTCATTCTTATGCTCTTAAACTGAACTGCTCGCTTGCGTCTGGACAGTCTCTCTTCATGCAGGTCAGCGTTCAATCCCCGACTGTCCAAGTGGTTGGGCACCATTCCTTTCCCCCTGTCCCATCCCAAATCCTTATCCTGACCCCCTTCCAAGTGTTATATAGTCGTAAATGCTTGGCGCTTTCTCCTGATAGCTCCCTTCCTTTCGCTTGCGGAACACATCTGAAACGTTATTTTATTGTGTTTTTGATTGTAATCAAAGTTTTTATTGTGCTATACTCGAGACCACTTTAGAACCCTTGTCAATCATCTCGTTCTCTCCATCTACCACTCAGTCAAAAATCCAACCTGCTAACCAAACCACAAACGGAAAACGTGAATTTTGTGCGCCGTTACTTTTCATAGCAGAATGATGCCTTTTGTTAATGGTGTTTACCATAACGTACAAAAATGCGACCTATTAGTTAAGATAACGGTTGCAACAGTGTTATCCCGACGAAACACATATTCTTTACTATACAACACAAACACAACACAATGTTTACTTCTATTAGAACTTAAATCAATCAGAAGAGTCTGCCGTCCGTAAAACAAAAATAAATATAATTTATAAAAACCGGGCTATTCCAAAAACCTCAATTAATAAAGAAGACGGAAGAGTAATGTGACTGGAGAGTTTGTTGAAAATAAAATGTAGTCTTTAAACGTTCATAGAAACTTAGAGAGATTGGAGAGCCTTTGAATGATTATAGAGTCTTTGAAAGGTTTGGAGAGTCCCTGAGAGATTGAAGTTTCTGGAGAGAGACCGGAGAGAGAAATGGAGCTGGGGAGACCAAAGCAGCTTAGTAGACAAGAAGAGCTTAGTAGACAAGAGGAGCTTAGTAGACAAGAGGAGCTGGGGAGTAAAGAGGAGCTGGGGAGACTGTATGGACTGAAGAGACTGTAGAAAATGTAGAGTGAAGTGTCCGGAGAGTGTAAACAGCCTGGAGGAACGGAAGGGAGAGCGTGGGTGGATGCTGCTCAGTCACCTTTCGGAGACATCAAAGCCGCAGACTTCGCGAGGAAAAAAAAAAGAGACAGCTGAAATCTGTCCTTTGGGGTAATCATTCTGGGCCTGAGTCTACGCTGACGGAAACCTTACATTGCAAATGAAACGTTAATAATCTCTATTCACCGGGAGTTTGGCGGAAAACATTCATTCGTGACAGGCGGAATGTCTTGCGTGTAATGCTTTTCATCTTAAAATGCAAACGAGAAGGCGCTCTGTTGCTCGCACTTCTGAGATCACTGGATTATTTGCTAGTTGGAACGCTGAAGTAACCATTCAGTGAAATATCACAGCATTATACATCTCTCCCTCCTGAGTGTGGGCTTCTGTGTATTCACCTAGTTGTGCTTGCGGGGGTCGAGCTCTGCTCTTTCGGCCCGCCTCTCAACTGTTAATCAATCAACTGTTACTAACTACTTTTTTCACACCTACACACACCCCAGGAAGCAGCCCGTAACAGCAGTCTAACTCCCAGGTACCTATTTACTGCTAGGTAACATGGACACCAGGGTGAAAGAAACTCTGCCCATTTGTTTCTGCCGGCCCCGGGAATCGAATCCCGGTCTACATGACTACGTATCAAGCGTGGTGTCCACTCAGCCACCGGTGTGTGTGTGTGTGTCTCTTGAGACCCGGAGCCCAGGAGCTAAGTGACTTGTCGGTCACTTACTGCGACACTACCCACAGTATGATTCTTAATTGTAGCTAAAATATATGTGTGAGTTTAATTACCATTTGTGCCTGCAGGATCGAGCTCTTAGCTCTTGGATCCCGCCTTTCTAACCGTCCGTTCTCTAATGTCTGCTACATATTTTTCTCTCATACACAAACACACATCTCCAGGATGCAGGCCGTAGCAGTTGACTAACTCCCAGGTACCTGTTCATTGCTGGGTAAACAGGTGCATCAGGTGAAAGAGAATCTGCCAATTTGTTTAAGCCGCAACCGGGAATCGAACTCGGACTATTATGACTAGGACCCAGGAGAGCTGTCCACTCATCCATGTGTGTGTGTGAGCAGCTAGATAGATAGAACAGTTATCTGACTAGCTGTTCATCCATATATTCCATCCATCTGTCTATCCATTCATCTATCTGTCTTTCCATCTATCCATCTATATACGCATCCATCTATCGATCCATGCACATCAATCTATCTAAATATCCATATATCTATATTTCGCTTTATCCATCTATCTATCCATCCATCAATCTATCTATCGATCCATATCTTTCCATATACATATCCATTTATCAGTTTTTCCATCTATCCATCCCTCTGTTCAGTTATCATCCATCTATTACTATATCTATTCGTCTACACATCTATCTACACATCCATTTATTCCTCCATCTATTAATCCAACTATTTAACCATTTATCTATCTATCCGCCGATTCAAATATCAATCCGTCTACCATTCTGTCCACCAATCTATCCATTGATCTATCCAACCACCTATTTAATTATCCATATATCTAATCATCCGTCTGTCTAACCATCTATCCATCAATCAGTCTATCTATCCGTTCATTTATGTATTCGTACATATAGCCATTTATCAATCCATCAATGTATTCAGATATACATCCATCTGTCTATCCATTTATCTTTTCATTTATTCATCAGTCCATCCATTCATCTATCCCTCTATCCATCCATATATCATTTTATCCATTTATCCATCCATTTATCTCTCCACTTATCCACCTACCTATCTTTGTATCCATCTATCCGACCATCTATCCATATACCCATCCATCTACTCATCTTTCTATGCTCTATCCATCCACCTATCCATCCAACAATCCATCCATCTTTCAATAGATCTATCTCTCCATTTAGCCATCTCTCTTATCATCTGTCAGTCCATTAATCCATCTCTATCCATCGTTGTCCCTGTCTCTGTACATGTCTCATTCTCTGCTTGTATATCTCTATGTCTCTGATTCTGTGTTTCTCTGTCTCTGTCTCTCTCTTATTTCTCTTTTAAAAAGTATAATTGTCTACATTGTATTGCGGGTGGTCGCTGGTGAGAGAATCTTATCTGATTACTTGGTTGATGGGGTTCTGGGAGTTCTTCTACTCCCCAAGCCCGGCCAGAGGCCAAGCTTGACTTGTGAGAGTTTGGTCCATCTGGCTATTGCTTGGAGCGGCCCGTAGGCCCACATACCCACTACAGCCCGGTTGGTCCGGCACTCCTTGGAGGAAACAATCTAGTTTCCTCTTGAAGATGTCCACAGTTGTTCCGGCAATATTTCTTATGCTCGCTATTTATATTTCTTATGCTCGCTATTTATATTTCTTATGCTCGCTATTTATATTTCTTATGCTCGCTATTATGCTATTAATATTTCTCTTAGTGATAAGAAAGAGGCAGGAGCTTGAGAAACCTTTGAAACTGCGGGAAGATTGCTTGTTTCATGGGTCTACGGGCAAATTATGAATAGCAGGAAATTGCTGTTAATTTTCCCAAGTGAGGGAATTTTCAGGGGAAAGCGCCTAGCCATTACAACTATATAGCACTTGAAAGGGGTCAGGATAAGGATTTGGGATGGGACGGGGGGGGAGGAATGGTGTCCCCCATTAACCACTTGGATGGTCGGGGATTGAACGCCGACCTGCATGAACTGAGACCGTCGCTCTACCGTTCAGCCCAAGTGGTTATGAGTAATAGTGTATATTATTATCATAAACAAAAAATGTTTGAAACTTTTGTTTCCTAAATATTTAGCTTTGTAGCCGGAGGACATTGCCAAAAATCATCGTGGAGATCTGAATGGGATCCTCGTGCGCTGCTCCCTTTTGAATTTTGGCGACCCGCGACCAGCCTATGTTCATCCCATACCCCAGACCATTCCCTCTGTCAGTTTGGGTGAGGCTAGCTCCTAGCGTCTGGTTTGCATCTTTGGAAAGACAAACAGACAAGCATACATTCTCTCTTTAAAGGTATTGATAGATAGGTTGCCAGAATGTGCACGGGTGGTTGTCTCTCTTTTTCTCTCCCTCGCTTCTCTTTTTCCTTTCTCTGTCTCCCTCTCTTTCTCTCTCTATCTCTTTCCGTTTTTCGTTTTCCTTCTGCCTCTCTCTCTCACCCACCTTTTCTTTGCCCCTCTCCCTCCCTCTCTTCTGTTCTCTCTACATTTTTTCTCCCTCCCATTCTCTCTCCCTTCATCCCTCTCTCCCTTCCTCTCGCTGTCTCTCTCTCTCTCTCTCTCTCTCTCTCCCAGTAGGTAAAAGATACTCAAGTAACTTTCAGTCAACATTATCGACGTTGAATCAACATTATATCGACGTCGAGTCAACGTTATCGACTTTAAATAATGAAGAAGTTCCTAAAATAGTAACTGGGTGAATAAATTTCATTGTATTTCGGGAGGGAGCTAAAAAATAAGATAACTGGAATTTGCATGCAAATTCAAGGAAGGTGAGTGACTTTGAGGGGAAAAGTTAAGTGATGAGCGCAAACTGTTGAGTGACTAGATAATCGACAGGATTGGGGACTCGACGTGACTGAGAGTCGACATGATGGAAGTGTCGACATGATGAATGTGTCGACATGATAGTGAGTCGATAAGAAGAATTGAATTAATGGGTAAGTCGACATGATGGCGTGTAAGCCTGATAGTGAGTCGACAGGTTACCGAGTCCGCAATAATAATAGATAATCGACATGATGGAAAATCAACATGATGAATTTTTTGCTCTGCTATTGGATCCTACCTGAATGGAATTATACTTATTTGGAAACTTTTAAGACATAGCAAATAGGAGCAACGATAAACACAGAATGGAGGATAAGAGATTAACGAAAGTGTTTTATATATATATATATATATATATATATATATATATATATATATATATATATATATATATATTTATTTATTTACCTAAAAGGGGGTACCGCCTCTGGTGCAAGTGAAGGAACCCATAGCCTCGGAGAAGAAAATAATGAGTACTCAGAGAAGACCTTGTGGATCCTCACTGAACACTTTGATATATATATATATATATATATATATATATATATATATATATATATATATATATATATATATATATATATCGTACCTAGTAGCCAGAACGCACTTCTCAGCCAACTATGCAAGGCCCGATTTGCCTAATAAGCCAAGTTTTCATGAATTAATTGTTTTTCGACTACCTAACCTACCTAACCTAACCAAACCTAACTTTTTCGGCTACCTAACCTAACCTAACCTATAGAGATAGGTTAGGTTAGGTTAGGTAGGGTTGGTTAGGTTCGGTCATATATCTACGTTAATTTTAACTCCAATACCAAAAAATTGACCTCATACATAATGAAATGGGTAGGTTTATCATTTCATAAGAAAAAAAATTGAGAAAATATATTAATTCAGGAAAACTTGGCTTATCAGGCAAATCGGGCCTTGCATAGTAGGCTGAGAAGTGCGTTCTGGCTACTAGGTACGACATTATATATATATATATATATATATATATATATATATATATATATATATATATATATATGTCGTACCTAGTAGCCAGAACGCAGTTCTTGGCCTACTATGCAAGGCCCGATTTGCTTAACAAGCCAAGTTTTTCAGAATTTCAATATTTTCCTCATTTTTATCTTATGAAATGATAAAGGTATTCATTTCATTATGTAAGAGCAAATTTGTTTAATATTTGAGCTAAAACTCACGTCGATATATGACCGAATCTAACCAACCCTACCTAACCTAACCTAACCTATTTTTATAGGTTAGGTTAGGTTATGTAGCCGAAAAGTTAGGTTAGGTTAGGTAGGTTAGGTAGTCGAAAAAACATTAATTCATGAAAACTTGGCTTATTAGGCAAATCGGGCCTAGCATAGTAGGCTGAGAAGTGCGTTCTGGCTACTAGGTACGATATATATATATATATATATATATATATATATATATATATATATATATATATATATATATATATAGGGGTACCACCTCTGGTGCAAGTGTAGGGACCCATAGCCTCGGAGAAGAAAATAAAGAGTACTCAGAGAAGACCTTGTGGATCCTCACTGAACACTTTGATATTTTCTTCTCGAATGATATTTTCTTCTTCTTGAATGGTTATATATATATATATATATAACTGAAAACTCACACCCCAGAAGTGACTCGAACCCATACTCCCAGGAGCAAGCAACTGGTAACTACAGGGCGCCTTAATCCGCTTGACCATCACGACCGGACATAAGGAAGTGATAGCCTGAGCTATATGAACCACTTCCCGCCGGCACCTGGATGGTTATCTTGGGCATAGCATTTTATCAAATCACCTCATTTTTGGGGCAACACGTGAGGAACACAAATGCAAACAAGCCTGAATGGTCCCCAGGACTAGATACAACTGAAAACTCACACCCCAGAAGTGACAGATGTCCGGTCGTGATGGTCAAGCGGATTAAGGCGCCCTGTAGTTACCAGTTGCTTTGCTCCTGGGAGCATGGGTTCGAGTCACTTCTGGGGTGTGAGTTTTCAGTTGTATCTAGTCCTGGGGACCATTCAGGCTTGTTTGCATATATATATATATATATATATATATATATATATATATATATATATATATATATATGTCGTACCTAGTAGCCAGAACGCAGTTCTTGGCCTACTATGCAAGGCCCGATTTGTTATATATATATATATATATATATATATATATATATATATATATATATATATATATATTAAGTTTTAAGAACGACATGGATAACGATAGATAACGTGTATTACAAACGAAGCAACGCAACGAGGGAGAGTTATAATGAGCATTGAGGTGGGAATTAATAAGGGAATATAAGAGTGTCGTTGGTCATGTGTGAGTGTGTTTGTGCGGGAACGGAGTTGTCTGGCCTTTGGTGAGGGGCCGGGGATTGGCGAGGGAGAGGGCCTGGTGAGTTTCAATTATCCAGTAGATGACCGTCCTGTTGGGTCAGCTGGTAAGTGTATTGTTGTGATCACTGCTGCATTTGGTGACGCCCACTCAACACAACAATGTTTTGAATGGTTTGTGCACAAGTTAGTGTAGGCCAAGAAAGCTATATATAGATGCCGTCGCGTCAAATAGAAATAGTTTATTTGTCTCTCTTTCTCTTTCGCTCTCTCTCTCTCTCTCTCACGCACACAGAGCATACAACCAATAAAGCACCTGACAGCTAGTGAACTTTATTTTTCCAAAGCCTTTGATGAAATACAAAGCGAGATAACAGAGAAAAAATGAAACGAGTATAAAATTCAGTAGGCGAGTCAGCCCCAGTAGCCTAGCTAGTCTAAGTACCGGTAGCCTAGCTACGCCCCAGTGAAAAAAAATATGATCTCCCTCTGTAAATCAGTCAATTTATCTTCGTTAAAACTGTGTTTGAAGAGTTCCGGCCAGCAATCATGATACCTTTTTTTTTTTTTTTTTTGCTTTCTCTCGGGCGAAAGGACGAAATGTAGAAAGAAAATCGACATGAAATCATCATTTTCATCACTACACTTAGGGTGAGATGGGCATACTACGTTTGTAACAGAAACATCCTTATCTAAATCTCAACCTGTCCTCGGGCTAGGTTCGTTAAAGCGGTGGCCGACCCCGAAGACTCATTCATCAATCTTAACTTATTGTATATTAAAATAGATTTGTTTTCATATATAAATTAGTATTATATATTAGAATTTTGTGAGTTAGGCATACGTTAGGTTAGGTTGGCATAGGTTAGGCATAGGTTAAGGTAAGCATAGGTTAAGCATAGGTTAGGCATAGGTTAAGGTAAGCATAGGTTAGGCACAGGTTAAGTTAGGCACAGGTTAGGTTAGGTTAGGCACAGGTTAGGTTAGGCATAAGTTAGCTTAGGCATAAGTTAGCTTAGGCATAAGTTAGCTTAGGCATAAGTTAGCTTTGGCATAAGTTAGGCTAGGCATAAGTTAGGCTAGGCATAAGTTAGGCTAGGCATAAGTTAGCTTACGCATAAGTTAGCTTAGGCATAAGTTAGCTTAGACATAAGTTAGCTTGGACATAAGTTAGCTTGGGCATAAGTTAGCTTAGGCATAAGTTAGCTTAGGCATAAGTTAGGTTAGACATAAGTTAGCTTAGGCATAAGTTAGCTTAGGCATAAGTTAGGTTAGACATAAGTTAGCTTAGGCATAAGTTAGCTTAGGCATAAGTTAGCTTTGACATAAGTTAGCTTAGGCATAAGTTAGCTTAGGCATAAGTTAGCTTAGACATAAGTTAGCTTAGGCATAAGTTAGCTTAGGCATAAGTTAGCTTAGACATAAGTTAGCTTAGACAAGTTAGCTTAGGCATAAGTTAGCTTAGGCATAAGTTAGGTTAGGTGTTTAGCTTCTGTTGGAAATTATTTGCATTTGAAGAACGTAGGTTCTTCCTTAACAGAGATGTGAAAAGAACAGAGGGCGTCACTCGTAATGTATGTAGATACAGCACATGGCCCTCGTGGACCACCTATAAGTCCTTACCAGGGCCATACATTGCCTCACCACATGGGCCCCTCCGTAACAAAGCCGTCTATACGAGGGCGCCCACCACAGCTCGCTTAGTCAGCTACGTGACGTCGACATCATGACGTCACAAGCCTTCTATAACTAAGAATTTAATCATATCAATGTAACACTTAATCAACTTTAAATCACTATCATATTAATCCTATCAATCAACTTTATCTAAAAAAATCTCTTATAACTATGACAAAATAGTCATAAATCCTCTACGTCAAGTAACCTGCTCACATCCAGGAACAGCAAGACGTCATAGGAACCTCACTCTCGCTGATAACGAACTGTGGAGCGGTTGTTGTGTGTTACTGGACTGAAATCAGTGTTAAAACAGAAAAAAAACATTAAACTACATGGTGTTATCAAATAACATACATATATATCTGTGTAGAACATTATCTTCAGTGTATAAAGTGTCTTAAGACGTTCACTCGTTAATATCCGCCAAGCAACACCGGGGAAAACACACCCACGCCTGCCATGCGGTGTATACGTAGCCAAGACCACTGCGTTATCTACTACGGGCCCTGCAAACCAGATATCTCAATCCTCACATCCAGATATCGTGACAGATCACATCAGGAGTGATTGCTGAGTCTTGCATCTGTGACTCCAGCAGCGGTCTTCTGTCTGGGATAAGTTTACTGTCCAATTTTTTCTTCACTGGCCAATTAGGTAATTTGCCATAAACAATTCCTCTTATTTTTACAGCTGTTGATCGTTACGCCGCGGGGAAAGGCCCAATTAAAAAGTAAGAGACTATTAATCAGTAATTATCTTAATTCATAAATATTATACATATCCATATAAATCATATATTATCAATCTCAGTAAAGTCTTATCAAAGTTAGACAATATTCATCAAGATTATCAATTAATCTCTTGCTCAGTTATCATTCATGTAATTATATTTATCTCAAGATAACTAATTTAATAATTCCTGAATATCAGGGTAATGATGCTAATAATATATACCTTGTAACTATCATTGTTGCAGTTAAACGAATCATATTATATAGTTACTTTACAATAACTATTTACAGGGCTAGGCTAGAGATGTATAGCAAAATCAGTCAGTTTTTGTGAACAAGTTTGATTACGTTACTGCTTCTGTCATTCTAATAATTTATGTTCAATGTAATGTGATGAAATACCAACGTGTACCTTGGAGTTTCTTCAACTTGACCACACTGTCCACGTTATCAGCATATATAGTGACTCCCTGGCTGGACTAGTTACAACTAAGATCCCTTATTTGTTTTTTTAATAATTTAAATGATTTTTTGTAGTGCATAGGCTAGTACCTATCATCCTGCTTTCATTAATCTAGGAGTGATACCACAATTACTGGTCCTACTTAATCCAGGTATTTTCCCACAGTCAGCTTAACACTGTTCGATAAATATTTGAACGTTATGAGTTGTTACCAAGAAGAACAACCCCATGACGTTCATGGGTTGTTCTTCCCCCACCCCTCTCCTTTCCTCGTGAAGTCGTGTGTCAGCCCGTCCTCACTCTAGGCTGTTTAAAGCAGCGGCCGTCCTCCCCAGACGCGTTCATCAATTTTAACATACTGTATTAAAAAATTGTTCTCATTTATAAATTAATATTCTTATTCATAAAAAGTCGATGTATAGCTAGGCATAGGTTATGTTAGATCAGGTGTTTAGGTTCTGTTGGCGATTAGATTATTTGTATTTGAAGTTCGTGTGTGAAGCATTTATAGAATTGTGGTTCGAACAGAGGACGTGAGGGAGGCACTTGTCCCGAAAGTGTTCCGTCGTTATCAGTTGTGCCAGCCCGTCCTCCAAACAATGACAGCATGACAGCATGTTGAATGAACAGCATGTTAAAATAGATGAATGCGTCTTTGGGGGTCGACCGTTTGATAGAATGGACTTGATCCGAGGACGGGTTGAGTTGTGAGTCGTGTATAAACCACTTTTCAATCATAAACAGGGGGTTTGACGACTGAATTAACGAACTTCGATCTTTGTACGCGAGGACGGGCTGCATCTGTAGAACGTTTTTCATTCACAGACAGGGGGGAGGGGGTTGAATTAATGAGTATGTGGCCTTTGTTGATAAGGAGTGGCTGTATTCATACAACCCGTTTTCGCTCTTGCTTATAGTCAATATTGGCTTATTTAATAAGTGCATATGTGACATACTAATTGATTGTGAATATTTTAGTTTACCGTGAAAAGCTTCATAGAAAACACCGACCTCACCTAACCTTAATAGTATGTTAAGATAAGCATCTTATTGCTTCTTATTTACAATTATTACTTAACCTATCAATGGTATAGGTTAAGTAATAATTGTAATTAAGAAGCAATAAGATGCTTATCTTAACATACTAAGAAGGTTAGGTGAGGTCGGTGTTTTCTATGAAGCTTTTCAAGGTAAACTAAATTATTCACAATCAATTAGTATGTCACATATGCACTTATTAAATAAGCCAATATTGACTATAAGCAAGTGCGAGAACGGGTTGATTCATAACCTACCAAGTGATACATTTAATAATTCGCTCACTGACCCCCAGGGGGTCAGGACGTGCTCACCTGATTTGCCAGTTGTCACCTGGTGTTGCGTGGAGGCGAGTGGGGGTTGTGGTGCGGTGCGCCCGCTAGCCAGAGGATCCAGCTGGCAGTATGGTTGTTAAGGTGTCTCCCGCGTTTGGTGGGTTGACACGGTGTGCCTCGATTTTTCTAGGGCTGTGGACTGGCCGCTAGTGGAAATTGCAGTCATCGATGAGCTCTAGGTGGACATTCAGGATTTGTTGGGGCAGGAAAAGCTCTCTCCTACTCGGGTGGCTGTGTCCTTCCACTCAGGTTTGGAGTTTGTGGCGCACTGGGACGGCCGAACGGTTCCAATTTCTTCCTCGGCTGTGTCTGTAGACGTTTCGGATCCCTGGGGGGCCGTGCAATATGTGAGCATTCATGGTGTGCCAGTAACTTTCCCCGCGAACGAGCTGAGGGCGGTGTTTGCAAGATATGGTGTGGTAGTGATTCACCGTTTCAACACTTTGAGTGCGGGCCGGCTGAGCCGGCTACGTACAGGCACTTGTACGCTTGTTATGCGGGTTATATCGCCTGTTCTGTCCAGACTTTTGTATCGTGGGCTCTCGCTCCAGGTATTTTATCAGGGCCAGACCCGGACCTGTTTCTGGTGTGGTGCTGAGGGCCATGTGGCGGCCGGCTGTGATGCTCCTCGTGCTGAAGCTCCCTCGGTGTTCTTGGAGAGTGACTTCCCCCGCTTGGATGAGCGTGGAGCTTCCTCGGCGCCTGCTCGCTCTGACCTGGTGCCTGGTGTGGTTCCTGCGGCGGTTTTGGCGGGTGCTCCCTCTGGCCCTGCTTGGTCTGGCCCTGGTAAGTCTGACCCACCGGTATGCTCTGTGGGCCTGGGGGCTCCTGCCTCGGGTCTTCTCCATTCGGTGGTTGCGGAGGTGCATCCGCTGCCGGTTGCTTCTGTGCAGTCCTTGGATGCTGCTGTTGGGGTGATGCCTGCCTCCCCTGCCGCCGATTGTCTGGTTCCCGAGGCTGCCGGGGTTGTGATGAGTGTGCCCTCTCCTCTGCCCTCCGCCTCTTTCCCGCTCTCTGTCTCTGCACTGACTCCCTCGTCGCCTTTAATGGTTTTCTCGCCCCCCCTGGTCCGTCTTCACCTGCGCCTGCCGTGTCTTCCGTGATGGATGCCCCCTGTGTGCTGGACTGTGCTCTCCCGCCTGCTGGGCCTGCTCCTTCTCCGGCTTCAGTCTCCGGGCATGGTGGTGGACTTTTGCCCCATGCTGTGGAGGCTTCTGTTCTGCGTGTGCGTGCTGCCTCGGTTTTGGGACCGCCCGCGACGGGTTCTTCTGGGGCGCCCCTTCCTGGGGGTCATAGTTTCGACGATCAGCAGCCTCATGTTAAGCGCCGTCGTTCAGCTCGGGCTGTGTCGCCCCGACGGTCGTGGGCGGAGGACCATGATACAATGGAGGATGAGGGTGTGGACGTAGCTGTGGTGACTTCTGTGGTGTCCTCCGTGTTGAAAGTTGTGCCCCCTGCCGGTGGCTCCCCTTCGTGGGCGGTTGCCCCTGGTGGTCGTGTTATCTAAGGATGGGCATTGGGGGGGCTTCGGCCCCTGTTTCGGTTAGCGGGGACCCTGAGGCTCCGGCGGAGGGCTCCTCCGTTGGGCACAGTGTGGTGCCTGGTGTCGATCGCTGTGCCAGCCCTGAGGTCCAGGCTGATGTGCGGCCGGTGGGTCGTGACGGGCTGGGGGGTGTCCTGAAGTTGTCCCGATGGCGCCCTCTGTTGTAAGTGCGTCCTTGAGTGTTCGTAGTTTGAATGCTCTTGGGGTCCAGTTGGGCCTGTTGGATGTTCTGCAGGAGCAACATGTGGATGTGGCTCTTATTCAAGAGCATAATGTTCATGATGTGTCTGTGTTGCAGTGTTTGAGCGTGCATTTTCATGTGGTGCTCAACCCGCCGAGGACACCTTTCGGGGGGACCATTATGCTGTTTTCTCGGAGGGCTTCCTTCTCCGTGCTTCACGCGGAAATGGACGAGGATGGGCGGGTGTTATTTGTGAGGGTGGAGTTTTTGGGGGTCGTCATTCCGTTCTTGACAGTGTTCGCCCCCTCGTGGGCGGCACGCCGTCGGGAGCGGGAGTAGTTTTTTCGGGTGGGGCTTCTCCCTTTTTTGCGTCATGATACACGGGGCATGTTTTTTGTGGGGGATTTTAATTGTGTGACGAGTGCGCAGGATTGTTGTTGCACTCGTCCGCAGAATGTCTCGAGTGCGCTGCTGGAGGTGGTGCGTTCCTGCGGTTTCCGGGACGCTGCTGTGCTCTTTGGGAGCGAGTTGTCATTTACGTTTGCTGCGCATGGGGTGCGTTCGCGGCTGGATAGGGTGTATGTCACTGGCGGGGAATGTACGGTGTTTGATTTCCGCACTGTTCCGGTTGCGTTCTCAGACCATAGTTTGGTGGTGGTCCGGAATGGAGTGCCCAGTCAGGTGCGGGGTGGTGGAAGCTAAATTGTGGGTTGTTGCGTTGTCCGCGGGTTTGTCGTCAGTTTCGGGGTTGGTGGATTGGGGTTCGGGCCCGGCAGTGTGTGTTCCCGTCTATCTTGGAGTGGTGTAAGGTGCAGTGTCGTTTGTTCTTTTGCGTGGTTGCTAAACGCGAGGCTGCTGGGCGCTTTGGTTTGCTGCGGTTGTTACAGGCGCGGTTATTGTATGTGTGGTACAATGCTGGGGTTGTTCTGGTGAGATTGTGGTTTGTAAGGCGCGTATTTGTGGATTGCGGAATGAGTGGGCGGAGGGTGTTCATGTGCGTGCTCGTGTGAGTGAGCGTGTGGACGGGGAACGGATATCTCCATTTATTCTCGAGAAGGTATGGGCTGCGTGAGACTCTGTTCTTTTTACGGCCCTGCAACGACCGGATGGGTCCGTTGTTTCAGACACCAGTGGTGTGTTGCATTATGTTTGGCAGGAGTTGGCTGCACTCTATGCGGAGGTGGCTGGGGACGCTGCGCTTGTGGAGGACTTCTTGGGTTGGTGCATGCCTGGGTTGTCCGTTGCGGATTGTGCTGGTCTGGTGGAGGAGGTTTTCTTGGCGGAGCTATTTGCGGTGGTCCGGTCGTTTCGTTCAGGGAAGGTGCCAGGTTTGGATGGTCTTCCTGTTGAGTTCTATGTCACCTTTTGAGATGTGTTGGGGGATGTCTTCTGGAGGTGGTCCGTACTTGTCTTCGGGGGTGCGTGCTGCCTATGTCTCAGTGTGTTGGGATTGTGCGGCTCCTCCCGAAAACCGGGTGATTTGCAGTTCTTCTTGAACTAGAGGCCCATTACGTTGTTGAATGTGGGCTACAAGATTCTGTCTAAGGTCTTGGCTGGTCGGTGTCGCCGTGTTGTGGCGTCTGTTGTCTCTGTGGAGCAGTTTTGTGGCATTCCGGGTCGGTCTTTGTTGCAATGCAATGCTTTGTTTCGCAATGTGCTCCTGTATGTGTCAGGCTCTCGCTCAT
>WNGS01004511.1:6186887-6198135 GCA_020271785.1 Procambarus virginalis
AGCAGCCTGAGCCCTGGACATTGGCGGCAACTGGGGCTACTACTTGTATTATGACAATAATGTTTTGCTCACTTGGGGGGTAAGACGTCGTGTTAGCTAGGGAATGTTGATGTACTTCAGGCCATAATGGAGCGAGAACGTCTTCAAGAGGCGTCTCACGAGGGATTTCAGAGTGATGGGTAGGGGAAATGTATTTTCCTGAATACATCACATATTGGGAGCTTCAGATATTTTATGATGTTATCTTGAGATGATTTCGGGGCTTTTTTTTTAGTGTCCCCGCGGCCCGATCCTCGACCAGCCCCGACCCCCAGGAAGCAGCCCCTGACAGCTGACTAACACCCAGGTACCTATTTACTGCTAGGTAACAGGGGCATAGGGTGAAAGAAACTCTGCCCATTGTTTCTCGACGGCGCCCGGGATCGAACCCGGGACCACAGGATCAGAAGTCCAGCGTGCTGTCCGCTCGGCCGACCGGCTCTCGTCTGAAGCTCCCGTCTGATGTCTAAAGCTCTTATTAAGTTTCGTGAATAACCTCTTTAGAAAAGGGTATTCAGGTTGCATATGCAGCGTATTGATTTTAACTACATTTAGACAAATATCATCTTAATTACTCGAAACCCAAGTAATGGCCAGGCATCTATAAATAAATTCTGTGCAAATTTTGCTGTTTAAATGGAATGACTGTTTAAAAAATGTCTTCATTACTATTTTGATTTATTTCAATAATTGTTGACGGATCAAACCCAAGGTGATTAAGTCTTTTCCATGGACCATAAAGATTTATTGTTGTCAAATTGTATACTTCTTTAACTAAATCAGATCTACTTGTTGAGTGTGACTGCCCGACACTGCAAGTCAATGATCAATTGTATTTTAGTCGCAGCGGGACGTTACTTACCTTGTAATAAATCATCGATGCTTTGTTGACCAATCTCCACACTAGAAAATGAAGGGACGACGACGTTTCGGTCCGTCCTGGACCATTCTCCGTATTATTACGGAGCCATCATACTTCAACCACTTTATTGTGACTCATCGCCTGCAACTATGCTTTGATAGGAGACGAATGTTCCTTGGCTTGTGATAAATACATTTGGCAACGGCTGATAGGCACTTTGCAATTCCTAAAAAATATGTTTCATATAAGCAGACGAGGAGTCACAACGTGGCTGAAGTATGTTGACCAGACAGCACACTAGAAGGTGAAGGGACGACAACGTTTCGGTCCGTCCTGGACCATTCTCAAGTCGATTGTGATGAGGGAAGGAGATGAAGGAAATATATAGGCAAGAGAGAGGTGAGGAGCAAGGCAAAAGGTACGAAAGGTAAGGTGTAGTAGAGGGGAGAGTAGTAGGAATAAGAACTGCAGAAGGCCCATTGGCCCATACGCGGCAGCTCCTATTATAACCACCCAATGAGAAGGGGGATAGTAATAGGAATAAGTAAAGGAGAGCAAAGGAACGTAATAGAAAACAATGGACAGAAAAAGAAAAAGGAAAGAGAAAGAAAGATAAATGGAAGGGTAAGATTATGTTAGGTCACGTTTGTTAGAAATATTAGAGCATTTGAGTATATACTGTGAAAGGGAAGAGTCAACAGCAACAAAGCCAGGACTCAAGTTCATGTTTGCCTTACTCTTCACTTCTCTCTTGCCTATTTATTGCCTTCATCTCCTTCCCTCATCACAATCGACTTGAGAATGGTCCAGGACGGACCGAAACGTCGTCGTCCCTTCACTTCTAGTGTGTGGTCTGGTCAACATGTTTCATATAATTTTGCAACACAATGCTTTGTGTGAGATGCGTCACATGTATTACGACCTAATGTATGACTTGAGATGTGCAACAAAACCTCACATCTTCCTCTTTTTAAGTGTTGATTGGTGCAGCACGTTCAGCTAGCCAGCTGATTTTTAAGCGTTCCTAGAGAGATTGGCGTCGGAAAGTAAAAACAGAACTTTTAGTGTCAAGTTAAAAAGACAAATTTCTTTCACCAATTTACACCTTGCATACTGACTACTTTTAAATTAAATCTTTTCTTCCAAACATGCTTTTATACGCATCATATTCCAAGTCTATTTAGTTGCGCTTAAGTGTTCTGCAATATCAGACACTTTTATAATGAGCCGCGATCTGGAGAGGTGGCGGTGCACTCACACAGCTTCACAAAAATGTACAACAAAAATATTAGGCTCAGAAACCTTGACTGTTAGATAAGAATCAGGACCAAAGTGCTCATCAAGCAGGTAACATACATACACACGCATCGTGAGGGACGAATCAACAAGGAACCGCATGGAGGTGAGGAAACATGGAGAGCTAAACTGTTAGAAGTGGCGACAAGAAACGTTTTAAGTCAGCATGTCAGGGGATCCACAAGAATGAGAGGCGACGATGAACCAGCGAGACTCGACCTAGTCTTCACTCTGAACGACTCCGACATAAGGGAAATCGGTTTCGAAGCCCCTGTGGGAATGAGTGATCACAGCGTACTGATGTTTGAGTATCTGGTCGAAGTAGGGATAATGTACTCGAGGAAGGGACCAGAAAACAAAAGGCCTGCATTCTGGAAGGGAAACTATGAGGAGATAAGAAAATTCCTGACAGATTCAGCTTGGGAAACAGAGCTCAGAAGAAAGACGGCCCAAGACATAGTGAATTACATCATGGAGAAGGGTAAGGAGGCAGCAGACAAGTTCGTCCCAGTCCCAAAGGAAAATAGTAAATGCAGACGAGAAACCTATGGTTTAATCTGAGATGTAAGCTAGCAAAGTAACTAAGTACAAGGGCGTAGAGAAACTATAGAAATAACAGGACACTAGAGAGCAGTGAAAGATACCAGAGTGCCTGGACTGAATACGTCAGGGTGAGAAGAGAGGCAGAACGACAATATGAAAATGACAAAACGAGCAAGGCAAAGACACAACCTAAATTGCTGCACAGCCATATCAGGAGAAAAACAACAGTGAAGGAACAGGTATGGATCTATACTGTTTCTGATATATGTAAATGATCTCCCAGAGGGAATAGACTCGTTAATCTCAATGTTTGCTGATGATGCAAAAAAGATGAAGAGGATTAAGATAGAGGAAGATAGTATAAGGCTACAAAATGACGTAGACAAACTGAAGGAATGGTCCAACAAATGGATCAAAATTTCAACCCAAGTACATGTAAGGTGATGAAACTAGGCGGAGGAAAAGGAGGCCAGACACTGGATACCGAATGGGAGATGAAGTCCTTCATGAAACGGACAGAGAGAAAGATCTAGGAGATGATATCACGCCAAACCTGTCTCCTGAAGCCCATATCAAAAGCATAACATCCGGGGCGTATGCAAGGCTGATAACATCAGAACTGCCTTCAGAAACTTGTGTAAAGAATCATTCAGAACCTTGAATACCACATATATACGAGTAATCCTGGAGTATGCGGCCCCAGCATGGAGCCCGTATCTAGTCAAGCACATGACGAAGCTGGAAAAAGTTCAGAGATATGCCACTGGGCTAGTCCCAGAACTAAGAGGCATGAGTTACGAGGAAAGGCTACATGAAATGCACCTCACGTCACTGGAAGACAGGAGAGCTCGGGGAGACATGATCACTCCCTGCAAAATTCTTAGAGGAAGCGACAGGGTAGATAAAGATAAATTGTTTAACAGGTAGATTACGCAAACAAGGGGACACCGTTGGAAATTGAGTACCCAAATGAGCCACAGGGACGTTAGAAATAATTTTTTTTCAGTGTCAGAGTAGTTAACAGATGGAATGCATTAGGCAGTGATGTGGTGGAGGCTGACTCCATACACAGTTACAAATGTAGATATGATAGAGCCCAGTAGGCTCAGGAACCTGTAACCCATTTGATTGACAGTTGAGAGGTGAGACGAAAGAGCTAGAGCTCAACCCTCGCAAGCACAACTAGGTAAGTACACGTATGTTTTTTTATTATTATTTTCTACCACAGACGTGGCCACACGTATGTGTGTGGCCTCGCGGCTGAGGGGACAACGCTCTGAGGTCGTAGTCCTAAGGACCCGGGTTCGGGGCCAATTGGAAAGAAACAAATGGGTAGTTTCTTTCACCCTGGTACACTTGTTCACCTAGCAGTAAATAGGTACGCTGACAGCTGCTACGGGATGCTTCTTGGGGGATGTGTGAGTGTGCGTGCGCGCGCGCGAGTGTGTTACAGAGAAATATATGTAGTTATAGACATAATAGAGAAAAAAATTAATTAGTTAAAAAAGCCGGGTTTAAGTGCTAATAGCTCGATTCTGCAGATACAAATAGTAAATACACACACACACGCTCTAGCATGCAGTCTTCGTCAAGCACAAGACGAAGCTGGAGAAGGTTGAACGGTATGCCACTAGACTAGTCCCATATCTAAAAGGCATGAATTGCGAGGAAAGGCTGCATGAACTGCACCTCACGTGGCTGGAAGACAAAAGATTTCGGGGAGACATGATCACCACATACAAACTTCTAAGGGGAATTGAGTGGGTAGACAGGGATGGATTATTTAACACGGGTGGTACACGCACATGGGGGCACAGGTGGAAGCTGAGAACCCAAATGAGCCACAGAGACATTAGAAAGAACTTTTTCAGTGTCAGAGTAGTTAGTAAATGGAAAACACTAGGAAGTGATGTGGTGGAGGCTGACGCCATACACAGTTTCAAATGTAGATATGATAGAGCCCAGTAGGCTAGGAACCTGTACACCAGTTGATTGACAGTTAAGAGACGGGACCACAGAGCCAGAGCTCAACCCCCGCAAGCACAATTACTTCATCGTGTGAGTACTCACACACACATCTCCTGAGCCCTGCCTTTCACTTTGAATTCGGTATGCTCGAAGCTCTCTCAGTCATTGCTTCGTGTTCGAACACTTACAACCTGTTCGCACCTAGTCAGAGTGAACACCAGAAAAGCATAAACACTCTTAGGTATTATGACCACTTTGTACATCACCACGTCATGTAGGTACAGACACCACACACGCATTTGTGTTGCTCACGTGGGCCCTAAAAAGTGAGGTGATTCGATGAAATAACTATGCCCAAGTTGACCTCCGAGGGCTGTCGGATGTTGGATAAATAGTCTCCTGACTACTAAGAATTTTGTGCAGTCAGTCTGGTCTAGGGGCTAAGGTACCAGATACGACAAGGGGCATAGTGCTCCTGGCTGTCTGGGTTCGAATACTTCTGGGGTGTGCCGTTTTCGGTTGCAGATTGTCTTGAGGGACCATTCAAGCTTGTTCGCACACATTATATTATATATATATATATATATATATATATATATATATATATATATATATATACTGTGACGGGAAAGTGTAGGAGTGTAAATGTTCGGCAGTCCTCCTAATGGCTGGTGTCAATGCCTGTCACATTTACAAAAAAAATGATACACTGCTTGGCTGTTGTCTGTGGTAAAGTAAGGGAAGACACTCAAAACACATAGTATGAACAATGAAACTTTAATTAACTGGAAAGCAAATTAAAAACAAAGACAATCCTTGGCTACGTACAGTGCAAACAAACAAGTCAAAAAATGTAACATAAAATTAAGAACAGGGATGAATTACTCTAGGAATAATATAAAGACAAAACGAAATAACAGGTGCTGAGAATATAGCGCTAGCTGGGAACCTCCACCAATAAACAGAGCGTGTATCAGTTGGTTGTTCACAGCTTGAGAGCACAAGGATATTCTGACTTCAACGACTGGTTCAAGCCTAGACATCGACTTAGGTAGAGGGCGCTGAGGTGCAGAGGTGCAGGTGTGCAGTCGGCGGGTCACCAATCAGAAGTAGGCAGGCTGGTAATGGCAGTTTGCTGGTTGACGCCGGGTGAGCCGGCATGGAGGGAGTGTGGAGTAGGGGGGGAGTTTTAGGGTACGTTTGCCTCCTGGTCAAACGTTTTGTGCTACTGGTAGACGTATCTTGAAGTTAGCATCTTATTCTTGTATATATATATAAGTAACTTTATGTAGGGAAGAGCAGGCTCAATCTCTCTTGAAAGAGAGTATCGTCACAATATATATGTATATAAATATACACACACATATATATATATATATATATATATATATATATATATATATATATATATATATATATTAAGGTTTTGCCTTTAGGGTAAAGCTGGGAAAAAAGTGCTACCGAGCTGCCTCCGAGGGCAAGGGCTCAAAGGCTATAAGTTTTATAGCCGGTTAGTTCACCCTCCGAAAAGACAATCGACCAGCCTCCGGGTCCAGCACGCTAGGAGATCAATAAGTCATGTTCCTGGGTGCAGACGGGGCCGGGCGGCGAGGACGTACATGATGCCTTTGGTGCTGTTGATTGTGCAACATCGTCGGAGCGAGGAGCTTGCGTGAGGCCACAGAAGAGTGGAGCACGGCCCAGCCGTTCTCCATAGTGGGAGAAACGCGGGATGCTGTGGGAGGCTGCACGGTAACGCAGGTGAGATGAAACGTTATGATGATGCTCCGCTGTTCGTGCTGAGGCTCACCTACCTGCTGCTATATCACACAGACTACTGGGCTGTGATGTCTAGCTCTTCATGAACCCTCTTCTCCCCCCCCACACTTCCTTGTTAACCTTGTGTATGTCGTATTTTGAATTTGAACTTTATACTGATGTTCGTATTCTTTGTTGTGTCTGGCCTTGAAATTTAGTATGGAGGTGGCTTCCACAACTTCTTCTTCCAGTATATTCAACCTCTTGAGCACACATACAGGGTGCTGTAAGATGTGTTTCCATACAATTTTTCGACTCGTTTGTGTTTCATCTTCCACCTATTTGTGTCCTATTTATTCTCAATTTATAGAGGCTGTCCATCAACATGGCTGGCTGGCTGTCTTACTGGCTGGCTGACTGGCAGTCTGACTGCCTGGCTGGCTGACTGGCTGCGTGACTGGCTGGCTGACTGGCTGTCTGACAAGAACAGTTGAATGTGTTATTAAAACAAAATTCTTGGAATGCGTAACTTTATAAACCCGTTCGTATGGTATATAGAAACAGTCAACCTTGTTTCAAACAGTTTTATGCGGAGCAATTCGTCGGAAGTTGGCCTAAACGATCTTATATATGACTATCATACCTACACACCTGTTAGTACAATCGCTTTCTTGGCACACATGTTAAACCCACACCCGCCTCTTCCAACACCTGTCACTCCCGACACCTATCACTCACATTATACCTCTCACTTCCAGTACACTTAAGTCTGAAGTGCCATATATAAGCCTTAAGATCCCTACGTCTTAAGTGCCAGAATTAATCCTTAAGTGCCATATGTAAGCGCTAAGTGCCACGTTAAAGTCTTAAGAACCATATTGAAGCCTTAAGCTCAACATCTGAGCCGTAATCCCCACAGTTAAGCCTTAAGGGGCCATATTCAGGTCTCAAGTGTCATATTTAAACCTCAACCGCCATTTGCAAGTCTTAAGACTCATATTTAAAGCCTTAAGACCTATATTTAGGCATATGTGGCGTACTTTATCCTGAAATTCAATACGTAACCGCACAGATTTAAATTCCTCCATTTTTTAGAGTCATATCTTCCAGGAGATGATGATGATGTTTAAGATTGAGCTACACGGAAGAAAACGTTTCAAGTAGCACGGGCTATGGTGAGCCCGTATTGGACTTACCTGGCACAGGAGTGGGGCTGTAACTGCCAGGAGATGAGACCTGCTATGCTTATATATCTCCTGGATTGACCGACACCTGACTTCCAACATTTTGTTTCCTGCGGGATGTGACCCACAACAGTCCTCTAACTCCCAAGTTTCTTTACGTCTCTGAGATGAAACACAGGATTTTCCGTTTTTTTTTAAACATTTTCTCCAGGATGTATTAGTAAAATAAAAAATTATCCTGCTTTTGTTCTTATGACATTTATAAATTTCTGAGGCATATGACTTTTTTTGTCCTGTTGGGTTCAAAGCGTTTTTGTAAACTTCATGACAATCACTCTCGTCTGGATTTTTTTTCAGAGGGTCATTGTTACAGAGAAAAACGCATCTGTTTTTTGTTTTTAATGAGTTGCCAAGGCTTAAACTGGAAATGAGTAAACAAAAATATAAACAAAAACCACAGAGAGCTTTTGAGAGTCTGCAATGTTTGAATGTCACTCTAATTTTCATCCGACGTGAAGCTATGGTCACGACATGACAAGTATCTGATTATAAGTTATTTTTGCCTAACCAAAAGCGTTCGAACCGAGACCATCTCGCCTCACTCAATCCGGTCTCTCAATTATCCACTCCATAAATAATGCAACTGTTTTGCTTAACCAGAAGGGTACGAACCTCGGCAACCCACTTAACCTATCGAAAATATTCTCATTACTAAGAGGAAGGTCAATACTAGCGACATTCTTGGGTGGTGGGGGGGGGGCACAATAACCCTATCAGTCCTGCTGTCCGTCGTGAAAGGAAACCATTTTGACGAAAGTAAACTGATCTGATATTTGGAAGCAATAATAGTCGCAGCTTAAGATGGTGGCACGGACCCGAGCGCGCCACTGTCCAGCTCTTGTAACACTCTCACCCCAGAAAATAAAAATGTTGTTGTCCGAGCTTGAAATATGAGAGAGGAAGCAAAGAAACATAAAATGACAAAAATAATAAANAACTAGGCTTCAACCAACGCGAAAAACCCTGCAGACCGGATATGGGGGAGGGTAGCCAGGGAGCCTCCGGGGCTCACCCAGAAAATGGCGTTTCATTAAATTCAACACTGATTTTCTGTGGGGAGCCCTACGGCTCCCTGGAGCTACATGCCCAAAGAGAAGGAATTAGGGACTTACCTGGGAGGCAGCGGCCACAAACTCCTCAACGCGAAGTCGAGACAACTGGCTGCAACTTGCGACCCAAAGCAACACAAGAACGCCAGGAGCAGGGACGTTCAGCAAATAACGGGCGGCCAGGACCCTGTTCGACTTCCAAAATCCACGCGCCCGAATATGAGCCCAAGACATGTTACCAAACACGGCAGCCAAAGCTGCAAACTTCCAAACTTCATGGGCGCAAGGATAGACCACAGACTGGCTAGATTTAATAACCCTGCGGACAACCTGGGAGACCCAAGCCCTGGAACAGGGAACAAGGGAAACCGGATCAACCCAAAGCGCATCCCCAGCCACCCCAGCTGAAGCGCGCAGGTAACGGCGAAGTGCTGCAACCGGACATAACACATGATGCACCCCCGGCCAAACAACCAAGCATCATTTACCCACGGACCCCTCCGGAAAGCAGCCGTCTCGTTCTTCGCCAGAAAAGATGGAGAAGGCTGCAAACGGACAAACTTACTCCCAGGACCAAAAGAGCAGAAACCCCTGCGCAGGAGGAGAGCATGAAGCTCCCCTATCCGGCCCCCAGAGGCCAATGCCAACAAAAACAAAGCCTTGGAAAAACAACCCGGAACCGAAGGGGGCCACCACAAACCGAGGAGAGGAAAGACATGAGAGCATCCTGTCCAAAGGCTCAGGAGGAGCATGAGCAGGCCGGAGGTGAAACATAGCACAGGAAAGCTTACAAAAACAGGGCGGATGTGACGTCCACCCCGAATGCTACCTTGAGCGGCTCCGCCAGTGCCGCACGATACTAGGCGACAGTATTAGGCATCGAATGACGGTCCTGAAAAAGCCAAGAAAGAAAGGACAAGACAACCCAATCCGAAAGAAGAGACAACCTACAAAGAGCCAGAAAATGGCAAAAAGAACGCCAGGAAACTTCATACTGTCGCCGAGACAAAGCTCTCCCTGATGAGACACCATCAACGAAACCACCTGATCACCATAGAAATGATGATACACCCGCGTCAAAAAGACCAGACGCGAAGAGCAGAGGAGAAGTTCGAACCAGCCCTGTATCAGACCGAGCCGATCTCTTGAAAGAGGTGGAGCCGCGGGAAACATCCCAGGTTCGGGCACCGAGGCAAGAGCATCGGAAACCAAGGCTGGGCCGGCCACCAAGGGGCCACAAAGACTACTCTCCCTGGGAATGTCTCCAACCGAACCAGAACCCAAAGCAACAGCTGGACTGGGGAAAGAGATAAAGGTAACCCCACCTCGACCAGTCCTGCCGAAAGGCATCCACCGCAAATGCCTCCTGGTTGATACCTGGTACCTGGTTGATGGGGTTCTGGGAGTTCTTCTACTCCCCAAGCCCGGCCCGAGGCCAGGCTTGACTTGTGAGAGTTTGGTCCACTAGGCTGTTGCTTGGAGCGGCCCGCAGGCCCACATACCCACCACAGCCCGGCTGGTCCGGAACTCCTTGGAGGATAAATCTAGTTTCCTCTTGAAGATGTCCACGGTTGTTCCGGCAATATTTCTTATGCTTGCTGGGAGGACGTTGAACAACCGCGGACCTCTGATGTTTATACAGTGTTCTCTGATTGTGCCTATGGCACCCCTGCTCTTCACTGGTTCTATTCTGCATTTTCTTCCATATCGTTCACTCCAGTACGTTGTTATTTTACTGTGTAGATTTGGGACCTGGCCCTCCAGTATCTTCCAGGTGTATATTATTTGATATCTCTCTCGTCTTCTTTCTAGTGAGTACATTTGGAGAGCTTTGAGACGATCCCAATAATTTAGGTGCTTTATCGCGTCTATGCGTGCCGTATATGTTCTCTGTATTCCCTCTATTTCAGCAATCTCTCCTGCTCTGAAGGGGGAAGTGAGTACTGAACAGTACTCAAGACGGGACAGCACAAGTGACTTGAAGAGTACAAGCATTGTGATGGGATCCCTGGATTTGAAAGTTCTCGTAATCCATCCTATCATTTTTCTGGCTGTCGCAATAATTGCTTGGTTATGCTCCCTAAACGTTAGGTCGTCAGACATCATTATTCCCAAATCCTTTACATGTTGTTTTCCTACTATGGGCACATTTGATTGTGTTTTGTACCCTGTATTATGTTTAAGGTCCTCATTTTTACCGTACCTGAGTACCTGGAATTTGTCACTGTTAAACATCATATTATTTTCTGATGCCCAGTCGAAAACTTTATTAATATCAGCTTGAAGTTTTTCAATGTCTTCAGCCGAGGTAATTTTCTTACTGATTTTTGTGTCGTCTGCAAAGGATGATACGAAGCTGTGACTTGTATTTTTGCCTATATCTGATATGAGAATAAGGAAAAGCAGCGGTGCAAGGACTGTACCTTAAGGTACAGACTGAGGCCTCGCAGTCGGGGAAGGCGTCACATAGATTGGGAGATGCCGAGATC
>WNGS01004511.1:6208978-6213978 GCA_020271785.1 Procambarus virginalis
CGCCTAGTGATGAGTTCGTAAGGTACACCTTACAGTTTCGAAGACAATTTTACCGTGTTTAGCATCGGATTATATTCTCTCTGGGTGAGGTGGTAAAGGACAAGTGGATGAATGGCATAAAGCGGGTATTAATTGGGTATTATATGTGTCAATATGGGAAACTTACGTTCCTAAGGTAGGATCATCGGATACTCTGCGTTCACTCGGTGTCTTGAAGGGGTAGAATGCAATTATGTGTTAGCTGGTTGTTCATGCTGGTATGGACTTCTAATATGGACTTTCTATGAACTTTGTGCCTCGCTGATGCATTCCAGGTTAGCAGTCCCCATGCTGTAGTGGTAAGACGTGCGCCTGGTGTTTAGCGAGCGCTTTGTCCTAGTTCGTATCCTGGCGGGGAGGATTTATTGAGCGCAAATCCTTAACTGTAGCCTCTGTTTACCTAACAGTAAAATGAGTTTCTCGTTGTTAGAGGATTTTGCGGGTTGTATTCCAGGGACGAGGTCTTCGAACGCTGATTGTTTATTGTTATATATTGTGTGTGTGTGTCTCTGTAAACTGTAGCATTGCAATGAAATAAAACAAAACATACAAAAAATAATAGGGGTGGTAGGAGAAGAAAAGAATAAAGTATTCAGTGAGAATCACAAGATCTTCTCTGAATGCTCTTTGTTTTCTTCTTCGAGGATGTGGGTCCCTGCAATTGCACCAGAGGTGGTACCCCTATGTTATATATATATATATATATATATATATATATATATATATATATATATATATATAATAATAATATTAATATATATATAATATATATATAATATATATATATATATATATTGTCGTACGTAGTAACCAGAACGCAGTTCTTGGCTTACTATGCAAGGCCTTGTTTGCCTAATAAGCCAGTTTTCCTAAATTTCAATATTTTTCCAATTTTTTCTTATGAAATGATACAGGTATCAATTTCATTATGTATGAGTTAATTTTTTTAAATTTGAGTTACAACTAACGTAGATATATGACCGAAGCTAACCAACTCTACCTAACCTAACCTATCTTAACGTAACTTGAACTAACATAACTAAATTGATAATTTATATTCTTAATATAATATAATAAAAATATTTAAACTAAATTAACTGGAAAAAAATTATTGAAAAAGAAAATCACTCGGCCTATTAGGCAAATCGTGCCTTGCATAATAGGCCGAGAAGTACATATTATATATATGGTAGAACAACCTACCATGAACACCCAAATCACGGAACTATTTACTCTACCCACCATGAGAGTAAGGACAAGACCAGAACATAACGATGCCAACACAGAAGACAATGTTCAACATAACCGGCCAATTACACCTGATTAATCTTTGTATGTTGATTAGGAGCTGCCTCGTATGGGCCAATAGGCCTTCTGCGGTTACCTTTATTCTTATGTGTTTCGTCCCCCATTTAGGGTGTAATATATATACACCCTATGTATCCCCCTTGTCTTTACCTTTATTGTACTTGTTTATCACCTGACCCCGTACTGGTATAAATTAACGAATTCTGTAATTTCTTTTCACTTGAGAATGAACCATGGAGGTTCCAAACGTTGTGCAAATTGTATAAATAGTGTAATACATTCTATAGTAATTCATTTTTTTCTTCACCTTGAAATAACGAAAATGAGTTTTGGAAAACTCCTCTTTCAGCTGAGCCCTGATGCTAGGAAATAGTTAGAGGGATAGAAGCCCTAAATCAAAGATAGTAAATACAGAATATGCGGTCATATTCAATGAGACATTATATATATTATATATATGTCGTACCTAGTAGCCAGAACGCACTTCTCAGCCTACTATGCAAGGCCCGATTTGCCTAATAAGCCAAGTTTTCCTGAATTAATATATTTCTCTAACTTTTTTCTTATGAAATGATAAAGCTACCCATTTCATTATGTATGAGGTCTATTTTTTTTATTGGAGTTAAAATTAACGTAGATATATGCCGAACCTAACCAACCCTACCTAACCTAACTAACCTATCTTTACAGGTTAGGTTAGGTTAGGTAGCCGAAAAAGTTAGGTTAGGTTAGGTAGCCGAAAAAGTTAGGTTAGGTTAGGTTGTTAGGTAGTCGAAAAAACATTATTCATGAAAACTTGGCTTATTAGGCAAATCGGGCCTTGCATAGTAGGCTGAGAAGTGCGTTCTGGCTACTAGGTACGACATATATATATATATATTATATATATATATATATATATATATATATATATATATATATATATATATATGTTGTACCTAGTAGCCAGAATGCAATACTTGGCCTACTATGCAAGGGGCGATTTGCCTAATAAGCCAAGTTTTCCTGAATTTATATTGTTTTCAAATTTTTTCTTGTGAAATGAGAAAGCTATCCATTTCCTTAAGTACGGTTTAATAATTTTTAATTTGACTTAAAACTAACGTAGATATATGACCGAATCTAACCAACCCTACCTAACCTAACCTAACGTTTCTTAGCCTAACCTAAACTAATATAACTAAGGTAATGATTTATGTTCCAAATTTAATATCAAAATAATAATTGAAATAAATCAATTGGAAATTTTTGTGGGAAATAAAGAAAAATTCTCGGCCTATTAGGCAAATTGGTTCCTGCTTAGTAAGCCGAGAAGTGTGTTTTGCTACAAGGTACGATATACATTATATATATATTTTAAATCACGTGTTTAATTTCGTGATATACACACATTATATATATATATATATATATATATATATATATATATATATATATATATATATATATATATATATATATATATATATATATATATATATATATATGCTCTTTAGCATGTCCAATACTATAACCACTCAACCGCAGACTGTACAACAGTAGTGTAAAGTCGTCTGACTTTTAACCCCAATGCCCGACAGCACTCGTGAATATTTTGGGCACAGATGTTTCATCAAATCACTTCAACATGCTGGGACCATATGAGCATCATTTGTGATTAAGCTTGAATGTGTAACGTACGTTTATGTTACGTTGACCAGACCACACACTAGAAGGTGAAGGGACTACGACGTTTCGGTCCGTCCTGGACCATTCTCAAGTCGATTGAGAATGGTCCAGGACGGACCGAAACGTCATCGTCCCTTCACCTTCTAGTGTGTGGTCTGGTCAACATACTTTAGCCACGTTATTGTGACTCATCGCCTGCATATGTTACGTTATTGGGTAGATTAGATACACATTGTTTAGTGAGTTTTCATATTTATTTAGTAGTCTTGATTACAGTTGTCGGTTGGTAGCATTGTCGTAAACGTTCAGACGGAGCTTGGAGCAGAGCAGAGAGCTGAGTGAGGCCGGAATCGCGGAGCTCTATGTGGGAGAGCGTGGCGACTCGATTGGGAATTGCGAGTGTCAGAACTCAGGAGCAAGAGCGTTGTAGCTCGATGCGGTCGTAGTCTACTGTCTGCTCTGTGTCGAAGCAGTATATAGCGTCTTGGGTCGATTAGAACTACCTACGCCGAGTACTACATTCTTGACTAGAGATTGTACTGGTTTGCTATTCTGTTGTTGTTGTTGTTATAGATTCAGCTACTCGAAAAAAGTTCGAAGTAGCACGGGCTATGGTGAGCCCGTAACTTACCTGGCACAGGAGCAGAGCAATTAGCACGGATTATTGTGAGCCTGTAATGAACTTACCTGACACAGGAGCGATGCTGTGTGTGTTGCTATTCTCAAATCGCTTGCTTATATACGGTTACTACACCTCGCAGTAAGATAGGAGGGTGGAAAAACCGTTACCTGTAAATAGGGATAGGATTATAGCTTGTGTAATTAGTTATGCCATTAAGATGATGAGATAATGGAGCGAGTATAAGATTTACTCGCTACAAATGGTTATCAAGCCAATTTAATGCTGTTTAATCTTACTATGTCCACAAGCTTCTTAATAAATACTTCAGCATCGATGTACATGCGCCGAGATGCGAATTCTGCTTCACGGTGTATATACACAGGACTACCTTCAGTCCCTGACTTTGTACAGGACTAAGGTAGCATGCCTGGTACGTCAATGTGGTCTTCTGGTGACCTTAATAACCCTCCAGCGGTTGAAAGACATAAATTTCAGCTCAACACCAACCGCAAATTAATTATGATAAACGATGCAAGACTGAAGAGTGTTCGTTTGCAGTTTTAATATTAAAAGTTTGCATACATTAGATGCGCTAATGAATAAAATAACAATTGTAACGCCATTTTTAGCCCAGAGCTTCGTGGTAGGCTGTTGCTCGATGAATTTTTTTCCTTTATGCCATTATTATAGTTTTTTGGACTTTTTATTCCTATTCGCCGAGTCTCTTAAAGACGTAATTGTAATGTGCCTCTTTGGATGTCTCTGAGGTTACTCTCGTCTCTTGGCAAGGTCCAAGTGAAGGATTTATTTGACGTGGTCTCCGCGTCGATGTCTTCGGTGAGGTCCAGGTGAAGGAGATCTTCGGTCTGGTCTCAGCGATATTATCAAGTGCGCGGCGCATGGTGAACTGCGGGGTTTCCGCGCAGACGCGTACGTCAGTGGGATTAACACTGATTTGCAATGCCGTAGATATAACCTCATTTACGTTAAACTATTATTTCAATTTTATTATAGTTCCTGGTTATGGCGCCCACGTTAAAAAATGCGTTTTCTTTCGTAACATCATTTCATATAATTTGTTTTATTATTTCTCATCGAGTAGCAAGCAAGAGACGACATTGAGAAGTGATCGAGAGATAAATGTTGGAGAGAGCGACGGAGACTGCAATATTTTCCGTGCTCACAACACAAGACAAATGAACGAACGTGAGAGACATGACTGGCGCAAAGTCGTTCGTAAACAAAGTGAAGGACCCCGAGCCTCGCGACTGAGGAGAACCGTATATCTGGGAAAACACGAAATAAACAGTGCAAAGCTGCGGGCTCGCCATAGCCCGTGCTACTTGGAACCTTTTGTTCCAAG
>WNGS01004511.1:6216478-6221084 GCA_020271785.1 Procambarus virginalis
CCACCAACCCTACCTAACCTAACCTAACCTATCTTTATAGGTTAGGTTAGGTAGCCGAAAAAGTTAGGTTAGGTAGTCGGAAAAACATTAATTCATGAAAACTTGCATTATTAGGCAAATCGGGCCTTGCATAGTAGGCTGAGAAGTGCGTTCTGGCTACTAGGTACGACATATATATATATATATATATATATATATATATATATATTATATATATAATATACTAAAAAAAGTTTATATATATATATATATATATATATATATATATATATATATATATATATATATATATATATATGTGTATATAAACATTTTTTCGTTTTCAGGCGCATTAGACTTAAATATAAAAGGTTGAAAGAAACAGGCGCCAACCCAACACTCGTAAGTGCAAATGAGGTCGTTAGAGTGTGCACAGTGCTGAAGCAATTAGTCCACGAGAGCACAGGAGGCGACGTGGAAAGAATGTTTAGTAACGAGTCCATATTAACAGCTGCAGGTGAAATTAATGTTATTTATAAGGGGCTTCCCTACTTTGATGAATGAACTCTAATGATTTGTCATCGAACTAAAAAGTGTTTAAGATAAACATGTCGACATTTTTTCGCGATCTTCCGTTACTGGAATTAGTGTTGAGGTGCCTAACTGGTTGAGGTGTTGTAATGAGTTTACTGACAACGTGAAAATACGAAAGTTTTTTTCACACTTTTTTAAGCTGAGGGTGTTTAGTTAACTAAAGACAATGGAAACATGAATAAAAGAGTTTGAGGAACTTGTTTGGAGGCAACAAAACGCACATTTATTTTCTTGTCGTGAGTGCTAGCTCGTCTTTGCATGTCTTGGGGACTTTTTTTTTAATATATAACTATTCTCTCGTCGTAAGCAGTTTTCTGCTGGCTGAAACTCCGTTAATTAAATTTCCACGATACCCTAAGATGCGTATCTTTAAATATCGTTGAAATTTGGCATCCAGCTGAAACTTTAAGTATTCCGTGGAGGCCACTTGAGCGCGGAGGAATGAGGTAATTCAGGCCCAAATCATATACATTACTAACGACAATCAACGTGGATAATAAAAATGTACATGATTGCTGCGTTTATCACCTAATACTTCCATGCTCCAGTGGCACCCCCAAGGAAGGCGTATAGTCTTAATGGATTCAATTGTGTATCTTTGAGATCCTGTCTTGTTGGGGTGTGATCAGTAGCTGAGTGGTTAGAGGTGCGGACTGCTGCTCTGGTGGTCTGTAGTTCGATGATCCTGTGGCCCGAAAAGATGAAAGTTTTTTTTATCCACGTTTATTGTGGTTAGAAATTTACTTGTTAGTAAGATTAACCCTGACTCGCCTATGAAAGTTCCCTAACACCATCCAGTAACCCTGAACATTTTAATGCGCCTAGCCTCAAAGCTGGTGCTGCTGCTACTGCTGCTGCTGCGGTGGTGGTGCTGTTGCTGGTGCTGCTGCTCGTGGTGCTGCTGTTGCTGGTCTGCTGGTACTGCTTGTGCTTGCTGCTGCTGCTTTTGCTGCTTCTGCTGCTGCTTCTGTTGCTGCTGGTGCTGCTGATAGTGCTAATGCTACTGGTGCTGCTGGTGCTGCTGGTGGTGGTGCTAGCTGTTGCTGCTGATGGTGCTGCTGCTGCTGGTGCTGCTGCTGGTGCTACTGCTGATGGTACTGCTGCTCGTGCTGCTGCTGTACTGCTGGTGCTGCTTGTGCTGCTGGTGGTGCTGGTGCTGCTGTTGGTGGTGGTGCTGCTGCTACTGCTGGTGTTCCTGGTTGTGGTGCTGCTGCTGTTGCTGCAGGTGCTCCTGCTGCTGCTGGTGCTGGTGCTAGCTGGTGCTCCTGTTGATGCTACTGCTGCTAGTGCTGCTGCTGGTGCTCTTGCTGCTGGTGGATCTGCTGCTGGTGGATCTGCTGCTGGTGGTGCTGGTGGTGCTGGTGCTGCTGGTGCTGCTGCTGGTGCTCCTGCTGCTGGTGCTGACTGGTGCTCCTGCTGCTGGTGCTGCTAGTGCTGCTGCTGGTGCTACCTGCTGCTGGTGGATCTGCTGCTGGTGGATCTGCTGCTGTGGTGCTGGTGCTGCATGCTGGTGCTCCTGCTGCTGGTGCTGCTGGTGCTCCTGCTGCTGGTGCTGCTGGTGTTCCTGCTGCTGGTGCATCTGCTGCTGGTGGTGCTGCTTGTCTACTGCTGTTGGTGCTGCTGCTTATGCTGGTGCTGCAGCTGGTGATGGTGGTGATGCAGCAGGTGGTGCTGCTGGTGCTGCTGCTGCTGCCTCTGCTGCTGCTGATAGTGCTAGTGCTACTGGTTGCTGCTGGTGGTACTGCTGCTATACTGCTGGTGCTATTAGTGCTGTTGCTGCTGTTGCTGCTAGTACTGCTGGTGCTGCTGGTACAACTGCTCGGCTGCTGCTGCTGCTGTGCTACTGCTGCTGCTGCTGGTACTGCTGTTGCTGCTGGTGCTGCTGCTGGTATTGTCTGTGCTGCTGGTGTTGCTGCTGCTGGTGCTTGCTGCTGCTGGTGCTGCTGTTGCTGCTGGTGTTGCTGCTCGTGCTGCTGCTGCTGGTGCTGCTGTGGTACTGCTGCTGCTGCTGGTACTGCTGTTGCTGCTGGTGCTGCTGGTGCTGCTACTGCTACTACCATTGTTGTTGTTGCTACTATTGCTGTTGCTGCTGGTACTGAGGCTGTTGCTGCTGGTGCTGCTGTTGCTGCTGGTGCTGCTGGTGCTGCTGGTGCTGCTACTGCTGCTGGTGCTGCTGGTGCTGCTACTGCTGCTGGTGCTGCTGTTGCTGCTATTGCCTGCTGGTGCAGCTGATGCTGCTACTGCTGGTGCTGCTGGTGCAGCTGATGCTGCTACTGCTGGTGCTGCTGGTGCTGCTGGTGCTGCTGGTGCAGCTGATGCTGCTACTGCTGATACTGCTGCTGCTTTTGTTGCTATTGCTGCTGCTCCATCTCGATCTCTTCCTACAGGAGTTAGGAGGCATCGACCTCACTATGCATTAGTCTGGTTGGTGGGGGTTGATGAATACTCCTTTCAGGAGTTAGAAGTGGGCCAAAACTGTCCTTCCTCAAGCCATGTGTTGTTCTAAGCCAGTGACTCCTCTCCCCTCACCCGTCACAGCTCTCTCCCACTTAGCCTGTGCAGCAGGCAGGCAAAACTGTTATGGTTTTCGTGTTGCACCGTGCTGAAACAACGTGACACAATTGTTTGGTGGGCATGTAAGCGATGAAAAAAAGTGAAACTAGTCGACACGTTATTTAACAAACCCTAAAAAGCAATTCTGTTTTTCCATCTTTGAGCGAACGAGATTGAATTATTAATCCGATTACACTGTTCAGCTCCAAAAGGTTCAAGTTTAAGCGTGCGTTGAAAAGTGCAAAATATATAGATTTATGTTTGTATATATATATATATAATATATCATACTACATTATAATATAGTATACTATATAGTATAGTATAATATATCTATATATATATATATATATATATATAGTATACAAACTCGTATGACAGAGTCTTTCGCCAGACGAGGTTTACGTCCACCCAGAGCTGCTCAGGCGGCAGGTTGCCACAAATATATAATATTACGTAACCTATTACTCGCCAATATCTCCGATTGACTTGACCTCTTGACTTTTAATAGTTATATTGTGATATATATTAATAATAATATATTATATTATATATATATATATATATATATAGTATATATATATATATAGATATATATATATATATATATATGCAATTGACGATCACAAAACACTGATCATTTTATGCGGAAAATCTTTTTCATTTTTCTCTGTGGATTTTCCGCATATATATATATATATATATATATATATTAATATATATATATATATATAATATATATATATATATATATATATATGTCGTACCTAGTAGCCAGAACTCACTTTTTGGCCTACTATGCATGGCCAGATTTGCCTAATAAGCCAAGTTTTCCTGAATTAATATATTTAAAATCTTATGAAATGATAAAGCTACCCATTTCATTATTATGAGGTCAATTTTTTTTATTGGAATTAAAATTAACGTAGATATATGTCCGAACCTAACCAACCCTACCTAACCTAACCTAACCTAACCTATCTTTATAGGTTAGGTTAGGTTTAGGTAGCCGAAAAAGTTAGGTTAGGTTAGGTAGGTAGGTTAGGTAGTCGAAAAACAATTAATTCATGAAAACTTGGCCTATTAGGCAAATCGGGCCTTGCATAGTAGGCTGAGAAGTGCGTTCTGGCTACTAGGTATGACATATATATATAAAGCACGTGATGAAAAATGTGTCGACCACGTTCGTAAACAAAGTGAAGGACCCTGAGTCTCGCGACTGAGAACCGTATATCTGTTAAAACACGAAGTAAACAGTGCAGACAAACACGAACTAAACAACGCGGACTTCACGTGTGTTAATGTGTGCGGGACGATCAGCTGCACTAATACCAGCGGCTCAGATATAGGTGTAGTAGTAATGATCTTTATCTCTAGTATGAAGAAAAGTACGACATTCTTGGAGGACAACCGGTATAATTGTCCATAATATCTGTATATTAGAATGTCTATCAATCTGTCCAAGCATGAAGACCAGATG
>WNGS01004511.1:6282825-6285325 GCA_020271785.1 Procambarus virginalis
ATCGTGTGGAGATAAATTTACGGTTTTATTTTTTATTTCGGATGTGGCTTATGCCTTTTACCATTGTAAATATGGCGAAGGGGAAGAAAGTTCCCGAAAGGGAAGCCAGGACGCAAGGCTTTGTGGAGCGCGCCACGCCGGGTATTGGTCAGTGCAGGTCACGTGACAGTTGCCCAAATTAAGACCATGGGGGGGACAATAGCAGGGCAACAGGCGCCTGCAGCTGCAAGACGCCAAAGAGCTCAGAGCTCCACCAGCCACGACAGAGTGCAGAGTGCGTTTGTGAGCCCTCAGAAGGTGGATTATACAGTTAGCAGTCGTTACCACAGATGTCGAGGAAGGACTTGGTAAACCATCCAGGGTTAGCGTACACATCGTTAGTTCAGCAGGTAAAGTCAGGCACCAGGACCCAGGGCCGTCAAATCTACGACCATGGTGGGCTGACGCTGGGAGGAGTTCATTTCTCCGAGCTCCTGCGGGTTACGCCCTGTATGATTGAGAGAAGCTGAAGTAACGGGGTCTAATCCACTGTGCGGTAAAGGGATATCGTGAACGAGATCACTGGGAAGTGTTAACGAGTTCATGTGTGCGAGGGAGAACATCGTGCAATTTACCGAAGAAGGAACTGCGAGAGAAAGGATCGGGCACTGTGATGACGCTCCAAGTCTACGAGCGCCGAGAAGACTGCTACATGCCGTCCCACCTGGTTCACACCGAGGAGCGGATACAACGAGCCAAGGACCCCCGACTGCCATCAGAGGTGGAATTGATTGATTCTAATAAAGATTAAAGCCACACACAAAAGGTGGCAACGGGCATGAATAGCCACCGTTAAAGCAACAGGAGGAGACTACAGGACTATTGTGTAGCGAGAGAGAGTCACAGTCATAATCTTTCCCTCCCCATTTCCACTTCGAGTTAGGTGTCGTTAGTTGTCATATTATCTATAATTGTATATATTGTAGAGAGTCGCCCGTTTTACAGTATATGTAGCGATATTACCTACCCAGAGGCTTTGCGGCCCTGGTGGGCGCAACTCCATGTCCTTCCGAGAACTATAGGGATGCCTATCTTCTACTAATGAAGATGTGTGTGTTGATATTGAGGAATATACCAGCACTAATGTAGTAGGACATTATCCACTCACTGTGCGGAGAAGAGTGAAGCCAATATATTTATGTGTCAGCGAGAGGGGATAACTTGTGTTGAGGTGACAGTTCTCGACGAGTTTAAATGCATCAGCTGATGAACGTGCCAGGTGGTGACCTTTCCAGAGTGCTTGCCATGCCACATTCCCGCCAGTGTCCTGGCAGGGGTCTATCACCTGATGATTATTAGTGTCAAACAATTACATTCGACATAAACTCATTATTTTATTTACTTATCGTGTTATTATGTACTCCTGCATCTCTTGGGTGATTAGATAGAGCGATTGGATTGAAATCTCAGCTCTGCCACAGAAATCTTGGCTAGAAACTATTGATAAGACCAGTGAAATAGTATTACTGGGTCGTGAGTACAGGTGACCCAGCTGACGATCTTGGGAGCCATGTGTGTCTACGGAACACAGCCGTGTAGATAATTCAGGTGAGAGTGGGCCATATTGATGCCGTGTAATACAGTTATTGTAATGTTGGTGCTGCAACGCTCGGCCCGAAGATCCCAGGTTTCCGGCGTCAGTGGGCCGAGGAGGAAGGGCCGAGGCTTGCCCCACTCCCGAGCGGCAGCAAGGCACGGGTTGCTCAGTGAAGGAGGACCTGCAGCCCGTCGACATACACTGAGGTACTCCCATGGTCGTCAGGTGGGCAGCCAGTGGCTGTGACGCTGAGGCAGCGAAGACCCGTACACTGCCTTACTAACTGCAGTGCCGGTTGCTCTGTCCCTCTGCCTGACTCTACTGATCCACTCTGCTGAAGTATTGTGAATGCTGATCAGATCTAGCCCAAGTTTGCTTCTTTATGCATTTGTGCAATATTAGGTAGCAGATGAGGATTAGTCTGGTTCTTTTTTTCCTTCAAGGACCCATAATCTTAGTCTGCTGGCAGCCGATTCCCATAAATAGATGATGAATGAGTACCCTAGTGAGGGTTGCACAACGTGTTTGTCGGAGCCATTTTTTTAAATAACTGCGTCTTGCATTGTTTAAACAAGTTGCTTCATTGCATCAGTTTAGTAACTGAGTCTTGCATTTTCGAACTATGGAATTTTTTTAGTGGTAAATCAGTATATAACATAATCTATATATATATATATATATATATATATATATATATATATATAGTGATATGTCATATATATAGTTATATATATATATATATTCTTTGTAGGACGCCTTGACTAATAAGCAATGAAATCACTGCACCGCGATATATCGTTCAGAAAATCTTTTGGAGCAGGATGGTGGGATCTAACTGTCGTGTTGCTGTGGTCACCCCCCACACACTCGTCTGCCGTTACCTGCCATGCACCACGACACGCTAAAAGTTACACAACCAGGAGT
>WNGS01004511.1:6290325-6293738 GCA_020271785.1 Procambarus virginalis
ACGCTGACGCCCCAACACACAAGAGTTAAGCCAAAGGGCAAAGACCTTCCTCGCCACATAGAAGGCTGCATCTTTCAGTGAATTGTTCCCCGTGTACAGGGCCACCAAGGCTTAGCGATGTAGGAGCGAAGCACAGACTTGGTCCTGCGTCCGCGCGACTAGAACAGTGTGAGAGAGGGGAAGGGTAAGGATAGGGAGTGGAAGGACAGAGAAGAAAGTATTAACAAAGGAAGAAGTGTAGGGTCTCCGAGGAATTTAGGAGACACAGAAAGAGTCAGGGATGACGCAAAGCAGGGAGTTAGAGCACAGAGGTAAAGATGAAGCAAATGCAGGGAGGGAGGGAAGGTCTACAGCACGTCACTGAGGGAGGGTCTACAGTACACCATGGAGGGAGGGAAAGTCTACAGCACGTCACTGAGGGAGGGAGGCAGGAAGGATCTACAGCGCGTCACTGAGGAGGAGGGAGGGAGGGAGGGAGGGTCTACAGCTCGTCACTGAGGGAGGGAGGGAGGGAGGAGGGAGGGTCTACAGCGCGTCACTGAGGGAGGGAGGGAGGGAGGGAGGGTCTACAGCGCGTCACTGAGGGAGGGAGGGAGGGAGGGTCTACAGCGCGTCACTGAGGGAGGGAGGGAGGGAGGGAGGAGGGAGGGTCTACAGCGCGTCACTGAGGGAGGGAGGGAGGGTCTACAGCGCGTCACTGAGGGAGGGAGGGAGGGAGGGAGGAGGGAGGGTCTACAGCGCGTCACTGAGGGAGGGAGGGAGGGAGGAGGGAGGGTCTACAGCGCGTCACTGAGGGAGGGAGGGAGGAGGGAGGGTCTACAGCGCGTCACTGAGGGAGGGAGGGAACGAGGGAGGGTCTACAGCGCGTCACTGAGGGAGGGAGGGAGGAGGGAGGGTCTACAGCGCGTCACTGAGGGAGGGAGGGAGGAGGGAGGGTCTACAGCGCGTCACTGAGGGAGGGAGGGAGGGAGGGAGGAGGGAGGGTCTACAGCGCGTCACTGAGGGCGGGAGGGAGGAGGGAGGGTCTACAGCGCGTCACTGAGGGAGGGAGGGAGGAGGGAGGGTCTACAGCGCGTCACTGAGGGAGGGAACGAGGGAGGGAGGGTCTACAGCGCGTCACTGAGGGAGGGAGGGAGGAGGGACGGTCTACAGCGCGTCACTGAGGGAGGGAGGGAGGGAGGGTCTACAGCAGACCATCCTGGACGCCAAAATAACAAGAGCATTTTTACCTCCAGTGTTAACGAAGACAAAATTACGAGGAAAGTCCGTGTCGGGTGTTTTAGCAGCTACAAAGTTTTCCTCGCACTTTTACCATGTTACACAGCCGGGGCAAAGACACCCGTGTTCAGAGTCAACTTTTGCGTTAACGCTGGCCTGCCTAGCCTGCACACTGACATGTTCAGCTGAACAACTGTGTCCTTGTCACGACGATTGGAAGGGAAGCTCTTGTGTAAAACATTTTTTACATATCCCAGCTCCTGGGGTCTTCTCACACACCTTCCAAGCACCTTTTCCTAATAGCAAATTTTCGAAACCCTTATCTGGTGTTGCCAGAACCTTTCAATTGGAGATGCCTGATGCGTAAATGTTGCAAAGTGTTGCACGAGAACTGAGACAAGGTGCATACGATATACATGACAAAGGGTTGGTGTCCACTGGGTTGTGTTGTAGTTGTGTTCTCCAACAGTACTCTTTGTGTGCTTTCCATTTGCACCAACCAGATGAAGCAGGTGTAAAGGTGTCGTTAGCAAGAGTTAGTTGCTTTAGTGTTGTAAAGTGTGACGTGTGTTGGGTGTGTGTAGTGTGACGTGTGTTGGGTGTGTGTAGTGTGACGTGTGTTGGGGTGTGTAGTGTGACGTGTGTTGGGTAGTGTGTAGTGTGACGTGTGTTGAGAGTGTGTAGTGTGACGTGTGTTGGGAGTGTGTAGTGTGATGTGTGTTGAGAGTGTGTAGTGTGACGTGTGTTGGGGTGTGTAGTGTGACGTGTGTTGGGTGTGTGTAGTGTGACGTGTGTTGGGTGTGTGTAGTGTGACGTGTGTTGGGTGTGTGTAGTGTGACGTGTGTTGGGGAGTGTGTAGTGTGACGTGTGTTGGGAGTGTGACGTGTGTTGGGGTGTGTAGTGTGACGTGTGTTGGGTGTGTGTAGTGTGACGTGTGTTGGGTGTGTGTAGTGTGACGTGTGTTGAGAGTGTGTAGTGTGATGTGTGTTGAGAGTGTGTAGTGTGACGTGTGTTGGGAGTGTGTAGTGTGACGTGTGTTGGATGTGTGTAGTGGGACGTGTTTTGGGTGTGTGTAGTGTGACGTGTGTTGAGAGTGTGTAGTGTGACGTGTGTTGGGAGTGTGTAGTGTGACGTGTGTTGGGTGTGTGTAGTGTGACGTGTGTTGGGAGTGTGTAGTGTGACGTGTGTTGAGGAGTGTGTAGTGTGACGTGTGTTGGGTGTGTGTAGTGTGACGTGTGATGAGGTGTGTGTAGTGTGACGTGTGTTGGGTGTGTGTAGTGTGACGTGTGTTGGGTGTGTGTAGTGTGACGTGTGTTGGGAGTGTGTAGTGTGACGTGTGTTGAGAGTGTGTAGTGTGACGTGTGTTGGGTGTGTGCAGTGTGACGTGTGTTGAGGAGTGTGTAGTGTGACGTGTGTTGGGTGTGTGTAGTGTGACGTGTGTTGTGTGTGTGCAGTGTGACGTGTGTTGAGAGTGTGTAGTGTGACGTGTGTTGGGAGTGTGCAGTGTGACGTGTGTTGGATGTGTGTAGTGAGACGTGTTTGGGTGTGTGTAGTGTGACGTGTGTTGAGAGTGTGTAGTGTGACGTGTGTTGGGAGTGTGTAGTGTGACGTGTGTTGGGTGTGTGTAGTGTGACGTGTGTTGGGGAGTGTGTAGTGTGATGTGTGTTGAGAGTGTGTAGTGTGACGTGTGTTGAGAGTGTTGTGTGACGTGTGTTGAGAGTGTGTAGTGTGACGTGTGTTGGGAGTGTGTAGTGTGACGTGTGTTGGGTGTGTGTAGTGTGACGTGTGTTGGGAGTGTGTAGTGTGACGTGTGTTGGGTGTGTGTAGTGTGACGTGTATTGGTGTGTTGTAGTGTGACGTGTGTTGGTTGTGTGTAGTGTGACGTGTGTTGAGAGTGTTTAGTGTGATGTCTGTAGTGTGTGTAGTGTGACGTGTGTTGAGAGTGTTTTCAATGGTGAAGTGTGACAGTGTTGTAGGGTGATGTCAGTGGTGCAGAGATATGTGCTTAGTGATGTAAACCATATTGAGACTCGTGTCTCTCCAGACCATGTTAACCATGCTAAGAAGTGGCGAAGTGGTAACAGACTTGCCTAGTGGGAAAATCCTAGCAGGCATTTATTTATTTTATTATATTTTTGTCAACTTCAATATTGATTTTTTTTTTTGCAGGGATATTCCTGCGCGGGCCCTAAGCC
>WNGS01004511.1:6322318-6339285 GCA_020271785.1 Procambarus virginalis
ACTTAGCTCAGGAACGAGTTTTGTTCCATAAACTTTATAGACATTTTCTAGTTTTGCTTCGGGCATTATCCCGTGAGAGTTTTATATTGGGGCTGCGGAGTTAATATCAGTAATAAAATCCAGACTTTTTCCTGGATTTAGCGTATGCTGCCCAAGATATTCAGTTAATATATTCACCTAGTTGTGCTTGAGGGGGTTGAGCTCTGCTCTCTCGGCCCGCCACTCAACTGTCAATCAACTGTTGCTAACTATTATTTATTTTTTTCCCATACACACCCCCAGGAAGTAGCCCGTAACAGCTCTCTAATTCCCAGATACCTATTTACTGCTAGGTAACAGGAGCATCAGGGTGAAAGAAACTGTCCATTTGTCTCAGCCTAGTCCGGGAATCGAACTTGGGCCACAGGATTACGAGTCCCACGCGTTCTCCACTCAGCTACCAGATCCCTGTGCTGTGTGTTTTTGTGAGTGTGTGTGTATTTACTGATTGTATTTATTATTTGCACCTGCAGGATCGAGTTGTTAGCTCCTGGACCCTGCCTTTCTAATCAGTAAATTCTCCTATTTTGGTAGCACTTATAGTAACGATGAGGACCATAGCACATATACCGACGCAAAACGCAATTAGAAAGTAGAAATCGGTACTATTGAATTTGGACAAACCGGAAAAGATTTTCTCTTTTGCAAAGTCAAACTAACCAAATTTAACCTTCCAAGGCCTCATACACGATATCTAAGGACAAATATAGTACATGTGTGTACTGTACTAGGCTTAGGTATATTAAGTTTGCTTCCATCTATCATATTTACTGTATATCATATTTACTGAATATATATATTTCCTCTCTCTCTCTCTCTCTCTCTTTCTCTCTTTCTCTCTCTCACACACACACACACACACACACACACACCACACACACACACACACACACACACACACACACACACATATATATATATCCCCAGGATACAACCTATAGCAGCTAACTCACAGGTACCTACTTATTGCAAAGAGAACAGAACCATCAGTTTAAAGAAACTTCCCATTTGTCTTTGTCGCGACCGGGAATCGAACCCGAGCCTCTAGGTCTACGACCCCAGAGCGTTGTCCACCGGCCGTTTGTGTACTTACCTATTTGTACCTACCTATTTGTGCTTGCAGGATCGAGCATTGACTCTTGGATCCCGCCTTTCCAGCTATCGGTTGTTTACAGCAATGACTCCTGTCCCATTTCCCTATCATACCTAGTCTTAAAAGTATGAATAGTGTTTGCTTCCACAACCTGTTCCCCAAGTGCATTCCATTTTTCCACTACTCTCACGCTAAAAGAAAACTTCCTAACATCTCTGTGACTCATCTGAGTTTCCAGTTTCCACCCATGTCCCCTCGTTCTGCTATTATTACGTGTGAACATTTCATCTATTTTCACTTTGTCAATTCCCCTGAGTATTTTATATGTCCCTATCATATCTCCTCTCTCCCTTCTTTTCTCTAGTGTCGTAAGGTTCAGTTCCTTCAGTCGCTCTTCATATCCCTTCCCTCGTAACTCTGGGACAAGCCTCGTCGCAAACCTCTGAACCTTCTCCAGTTTCCTTATGTGTTTCTTCAGGTGGGGGCTCCATGATGGCGCGGCATACTCTAAGACGGGTCTCACGTATGCAGTGTAAAGCGCCCTAAAAGCCTCCTCATTTAGGTTTCTGAATGAAGTTCTAATTTTCGCCAGTGTAGAGTACGCTGCTGTCGTTATCCTATTTATATATGCCTCAGGAGTTAGATTAGGTGTCACATCCACTCCCAGATCTCTTTCTCGAATCGTTACAGGTAGGCTGTTCCCCTTCATTGTGTACTGTCCCTTTGGTCTCCAAATCACCTGATCCCATTTCCATAACTTTACATTTACTGGTGTTAAACTCCAGTAGCCATTTCCCTGACCATCTCTGCAACCTGTTTAAGTCCTCTTGGAGGATCCTACAATCCTCGTCTGTCACAACTCTTCTCATTAATTTTGCGTCATCCGCAAACATTGACATGTATGACTCCACTCCTGTAAACATGTCATTTACGTAAATTAGAAAGAGGATTGGTCCCAGCACCGATCCTTGAGATACTCCACTTGTTACTGTTCTCCAGTCCGACTTCTCGCCCCTTACCATTACCCTCTGGCTCCTTCCTGTTAGGTAGTTCTTCACCCATTCTAGGGCCTTTCCGCTTACTCCTGCCTGCCTCTCATGTTTGTATAGCAGTCTCATGTGCGGTACTGTATCAAAGGCCTTTTGGCAGTCAAGAAATATGCAGTCTGCCCAGCCTTATCCTTGTTACTTTATCATAGAATTCTAAAAGGTTTGTTAGGCATGATTTCCCTGTCCAGAACCCATGTTGGTGCTTGTTTACAAACCCAATGCTCTCCAGGTGCTCAACAAGTCTTAGCCTAATTATTCTTTCAAGTATTTTGCAGGGGATGCTTGTCAATGATACGGGTCTGTAGTTAAGTGCCTCCTCCCTGTCACCTTTCTTGAAAATCGGTACGACATTTGCCTCCTTCCAGCAACTGGGCAATTCTCCCGACATAAGTGACTCATTAAAGATCATTGCCAGAGGCACACTGAGAGCCTGCGCTGCCTCTTTAAGTATCCACGGTGATACTTTGTCTGGTCCAACAGCTTTATTTGCATCCAGTGTTGTCAACTGTTTCATTACCTCCTCTGCTGTCACCTCTATGTCTGATAGTCTGTCATTTAGGGTAATCGCTTCTAACAATGGGAGCTGCTCAGGCTCGGTTGTGAACACTCCATGGAAATTTGCATTCAGTACCTCGCAGATTTCCTTGTCGCTTTCTGTATATGCCCCCTCTGTTTTCCTCAGTCTTGTCACTTGGTCATTTACCGACATCTTCCTTCTTATATGGCTATATAGTAATTTAGGTTGCTTTTTCGCTTTGACTGCAATATCATTCTCATAATTTCTTTCCGACATTCGTCTTATGTTAATGTAATCATTCCTAGCTCTGTTACATCTAATCCTGTTGTCCTCTGTCCTTTGTCTTCTGTACTTCCTTCTGTGTGTGTGTGTGTGTGTGTGTGTGTGGGGGGGGGGGGGGGCGGGGGGTGTGGGGGTGGACATTCCCTCGAGACAGTTGCTGGCAGGAAATACGCTGAATATTATAAGCCTTAACTTCATACGTATCGAAAATCAATAGTAACGACAGTGGAACTTTGCTTGACACTTTATAGCATAGTGACCGCCGCGCATAGTGACCAAATTGGCTACATTGCAGAAACTGTCATGAACTGGACATTGATCCTCGGAACACTCTTAAGGTAACCTCTGAGGGATAGCACCCTTACAGTAACCCCTTTCAAGCGAACCCCCCCACCCCCTCTAGGTAACCCCCTCATGGTAACCCATCAAGGTAACCGCCCAAGGGAACCCCCTTCAAGGTAACCTCCTCAAGGTAACTCTCTTCAAGGTAACCCCACAAGGTAACTCCTCAAGGTAACCCCCTCAAGGTAACCGCCCAAGGGAACCCCCTTCAAGGCAACTCCCTCAAGGTTACCCATCAAAGTAACCGCCCAAGGGAACCCCCCTCAAGGTAACCCATCAAGGTAACCCCCTCAAGGTAACCCCTTCAAGGTAACCCATCAAGGTAACCCGTCAAGGTAACCTCAAGGGAACCCCCTCAAGGTGACCCCAAAAGGTAACCCGTCAAGGTAACCTCCTCAAGGGAACCCTCTCAAGGTAACCCCAAAAGGTAACCCATCAAGGTAACCGCCTAAGGGAACCTGCATTTCGGTTGATGGAGTTTTTATCTTCAGAACTTTTCAAGTCCTCAACCGTTCAAATAATGACGTACTCGTGCCCATCTGAACATTAACAGTCAGCTCCCGGAGAAGCTACATCTGAATATGCTCATTTTAACAAATAAATCCTTTAAGTTCCTAGCTACGCAATACAAATTAAAAAAAAATAACGCTTGTGTTAGTGATTTCCAGGCCGGCGGCCATGACACAAAATATGGAAATTATAAGCGGAAAAAAGTGCTAAGCCAGTATATATCTATACCTTGATAGAGAATGTCTGTTCAGTGTTGGAGGCCAGACGCTCGGGGCTAGGCTCACCCAAATTTACATTAAAAAAAACTTTTGACAAGAAACCTTTCTTATAGTAATATGCACTATTATTTTCTGATCTCTGACAAATTAATATAAATTTTCTGTTGTCGATAATTTTCCCGCCGTATTCACATTAAACAGACGATTCTTCCATAACAATATATGTAGATCGAAGATGACATCCTTCTGATGTCATTATATAACAGAGAACAACCACAACAACAGCAAAGAACCCTTTCCATAAAACTCAATTACAAATCCATTATGAGCTTGTTACCAGATCGTTCATCACGGCTCGTAACCCTGTACAGCAGCAAGACTTGTAGTCTAGGGACATTGACCAATTTTGCTGTAATATTTTCAAGATAAATCTACATAATATGTACTTACAGATGATCACAATATCTCACTTATTACAATAAACAATATATACTGTCTCTCCCAGAACAAATTATAATTATGACTAATGACAAGAAACAAAAACCCAGACTTAACTCCCATATGATTCTCCTCCGAGTCCAGGCCAGCGACTGACTACACTCGCTGCGACTTTACCCATAATTCTCTCCCCCTCCGCCTCATCAAGATGCGAGATGGAAAATCAAGACTTTTTAATATTTAAAACTAATTGAACCACCACTGGTTCTCAAAGTACATAAGAATGTAAAATAAACATAATAGTTACTTAAAAAATTATAAGTTACAATGCCAACTGCTTAATTACTGTATATTATGAAATCAATGAATAGTAAAAAGTGACATCTGGAGCTCCCATAACTGAACTGGTCCAGCAAAATCTCTTCCCGAATCTAACAGGTATTAGACGTGTGAAAGATGCAACCGCGCTCCTGTACCCTCTGACATTGCCACACCACACGATACTTATAATAAATATATACATATACAGTTAATAGAACAAAAAGTTTATTTAAATTTATATATGTATTCAGCTATGAGTACGTAACAGAGCTCACAATACAAAATTGAAGTAAGAGTACTTAAAAATATAATTTCAAATGGAGTGAAACCGACAGCCCCAGACCAAAGATTGGAAATCATTATTTACTACAAAACAAAATGATTGTTGATTTAATACTTAAGAACAGCCCCAATAAACAATACAATTCTCTCCAAAAAAAGCAAACGTGGTGTACCAGTTTACTTCCCCAGTGAAGGATGTCACCTTCGCTCTACTTATATTGATATGACCACCACAAAGATTTCGAGAAGACTGACCAGCCATCTACAAGCTGCAGTGCTCCGAGAAACCATATGTAAAGTGTACAGTAACACAACACTCGCTAGGAACATGCTGGTAAAAAATACAACAATCCTGGCAATCCACCACTGACCAGAGAAGACAGCAAATCCTGGAAGATATGTTCATAACAAAAAAAGAACCCACCCTAAATATACAGAACAACGACTTCGATATCTTGCCTACGCTCAGATCCAGACCTCACCATACACCACCGGATAACGACATCTCTACCGACATGTAGTCACAACTGACTGTTCAACTGACTGTAAATTTTGTACAGTCACAATTGACTGTACAAAATGTTGGTAGTCATCAGACTACCTACTGTGAGACCCAACATCAGAGAGCACTCAGTGGTCAATTTGGGCACAAATATTTCAGTGAATCACCTCACTTGTTGGGGCCATGTGAGCAAAACAAATGCAAATAATCTTGAATGGTTCCCAAGCCAATATGCAACCGAAAACTCCACACCCCAGAAGGATTCGAACCCAGACAGCCATTCGATGAAATATCTGAGCCAAAGTTGACTACCTAGTGCTGTCGGGTGTTGAGTAAATAATGACTACCAACATTTTGTACAGTCAGTTGTGGTCTAGCAGCTAAAGTACTTGATACGCTAAGGTGCATGGTGCTCTTGGCTCTCTGGGTTCGAATCCTTTTGGGTTGTGGAGTTTTCGGTTGCATGTTGGCTTGGGAACCATTTAAGCTTATTCACATTTGTGTTGCTCATGCGGTCCCAACAAGTGAGGTGATTCGGTTAAATATCTGTTTCCAAGTTGACCACCGAGTGCTGTCGGGGTGGGTAAATTGTCTCACGACTACCAACATTTTGTACAGTCAGTCGTGATCTAGTGGCTAAAATTACTTGAGTTGTTATGGTGTTCCTGGCTGTGGGTTCGAATCCTCCTGGGGGGGGTGGAGTTTTGGATATAATATATATATATATATATAATATATATATATAATATATATATATATATTATATATATATATATATATATATATATATATATATATATATATATATATATATATATATATATCTTTTTTTTTAAGTTTGTGAGGTGGTGGCACCTCTGGTGCTAATGTGGGGACCCATAGCCTCGGAGAAGAAAATAAAAAATATTCAGAGAAGACTTGTGGTTTCTCACTGAACACTAATATATCTTCTCCTCACCACCCCATTCTATTGTATGTACACATATATATTTGTTTTATTGAACTTTGTTACAAAAAGGAGTTACATATAGGTTACAAAGATGATATCATAAGTTGTCAGTTCTTCAGCTCCTCAGATGGCAGACAGGAACCCTGATGCAGTGCGCATTTCCCCTCTGTATCGCCACGCTGAGGCGCTGGAAAAGAAAGCTGGCAGCTCTAGGGTCCCTTGTTGTTTCAATGAGCCTAGAACTCAGTTCCTTCAAAAAACTGGTAGCACTTTTACCCCAAGCGCCGTGTGTTAGAAGCAATGGGACAAAATTATAGTGGTGATCCAGTTCTCTGTACTTACGGGATTTGGCTGCTTCCCTGTGGGTGGCAGCACAACCTGGTTGTGCAACACTGAGATCAATGTAGTGTTAGCCAGGGTTGATACGCACGTGTAGTCCCATACCAACTGCTTGCCATTCTTCCAGGGTTCACTGTGATACCATCCGGCGACCAATAAGAGCATCAGAGTTACGGGGCGTTAGGTAACGGGGCTCTCTTTCAGCTGGGCATCCAGCTGTGGTGAGGCTCCTCTTGATGTCGTTAACTTCACTGTGCCTCGAGTGCCATCCCCCTGTGCTTTGGCAGAGTAGGCCATGGGGCCGTACCCGTCAGCCACCACCTCGCCACAAATAACCTATATCTGGTGTGGATTGGGGCAGCAAGGCGGAGGGCCACAGCAATTCGGAGGGCGTGTGGTGTGAGACGCGTGCCAGTTGCCGACATTGGGGTTGCTAACAGGAAATCCCCTGCATGTGGGGCTGCTACTGCTGTGAGGCGAGCAATGTCGTGTGTGTTGTTGCAGCACCCAGGCACTCTGCAGCAACTTGGTCTACAATGGGGCCATCCCAGCTGGATTGCTTGTGGGCTTTTGGGGATGGTGGTTGAGGTGATGGGGGCCTGCACGGAGGCCCACTCTGTGGCACAGCGTGTAAAATTGGGATCATGTACACCTGCCAGCTGATGTAAGTGGGCGGGTAGAATTTCCTTCACAAGGTCGTCGGATGCCGATGAGGAGGACAGGAAGGCTGGAACAGCGATTTGCGTTGCTTTTCGAACTCCGAGGCCCCCAAGTTAGGGGAAGAGAGGCTTTTTTCCACTGTAGGTCATCAAGAGAGAGGTTAAGGGCTTTTTCTAACATTGATTTCAGTAACCGGTCATACTCACCTAGTTTTTGGCTACTGTAGGATGGTGAACACCTCAGAAACTAGGCTAACCTGGGGAGGGACAGACATCTGGTGATGAGATAAAGTGCATCATGGGCATCAATATCCTCAATCCTCCCATCCATCTTCTTAAGGTCGGCGATTTTCTTATCAAGGACCTCATCGATGGCTTTTAACCCCAGGGGAGCTCCTAGGAGTGTCCTGTCTTCAGGTTTAGTTTTATGGATATTTGGCAGAAGACCCTCTATTCTCTTCACGATGCCCTGGTTGGAACATATTATTTCACATTTAGAAGGGTTCAGGGTGAGGCCAAAAATGCACCTTGCTCCTGGATTTTTTTTTATGTCCTCCAGGAGGGAGTCTTGGGAACCAGCTAGGGTACCATCATCCAAGAACCAGATGTTAAGCTCGCTGGACAGGACCTCTGTGACTTGTTTGATGACTAAGCAGAAAAGGAGAGGAGCAAGGGGGTCACCCTGTTGGACGTCTTCCCGCGAGTCAATTTCATGTTCGCCAAAAAGTAGCTTTAGATCCATACTGTAGCATGAATGTACAAAAGGGTAGCGGGAAGGGCATTAGATGAAATAGAAATGTTCCCAACGATTTGTGTCCCACCCGGAGATCGAACCCGTGATCCCATACCGAGACTCAAGAACTGTACTAAGAGATCCCAGACGAAACAATAATCTTGGATATATGGGCATGACCTCTAAGGGCTAGGACATAGGACAGTGAGCTGCGAATACAAGTACAATGAGCGGGGATATAAAGAGGGAAAACAGTAATGGTGCCCAAACACTTGGACGAACACTGATTCTGCTAGAAGCGAAACTGTCTGTACCGACCAGCCAATACTCATGGGATATGCCCAAACGCGAAAATTGTTGGGTATAAGGCACCCACCTTCGTGATGTATGTTACTGCGGCTTCAAATTTATTATTATGGCTATAGTGGTAAGCTCAGTTGGGTCACGACCGAAGGATCCCGGGTTGGGATACCTTTGGCAGGACAGAAGCGATTGGGCAAAGTTTCCTTTCGTCTGTTGCACCATGGGAAAAGTGAGTAGATGACAATGGGAAACCATAACCCACAGGACACAATATCGAACCGACGTCAACGTAGAATTGATAACGTTGATAAAGCGTTAAATTGACGTTGTTTATGCATATAGATACGACTGGGCAGGTGAACCAAATGTATTCCCAGATATTCACTTACGAAATAATATGTATGCATGTTCGCCATAACAAGCATGTGTATGTATACGTTCAAACACGTACGTTATGTAGGCAAACATACATATGTATTATTAGTGGATAATACTTCCCCCAAAATTGAGTATGGAAAGAACCAAACTTGTCACACACATCTGCGTGCCTGTTGCTCTTTTATGTTCCAATACATGTGTTATATTCCATGTGTCACGCTAGTCACAAGGATATTACTGCGTAGATCATGAGGATATGACGCAACGGAGGGTGAGGGGCGAGGGAGGGTGAGGGGCGAGGGAGGGTGAGGAGCGAGGGAGGGTGAGGGGCGAGGGAGGGTGAGGGGCGAGGGAGGGTGAGGGGTGAGGGGCGAGGGAGGGTGAGGGGCGAGGGAGGGTGAGGGGCGAGGGAGGGTGAGGGGCAAGGGAGGGTGAGGGGCGAGGGAGGGTGAGGGGCGAGGGAGGGTGAGGAGCGAGGGAGGGTGAGGGGCGAGGGAGGGTGAGGGGCGAGGGAGAGTGAGGGGCGAGGGAGGGTGAGGGGCGAGGGAGGGTGAGGGCGAGGGAGGGTGAGGGGCGAGGGAGGGTGAGGGGCGAGGGAGGGTGAGGGGCGAGGGAGGGTGAGGAGCGAGGGAGGGTGAGGAGCGAGGGAGGGTGAGGAGCGAGGAAGGGTGAGGGGCGAGGGAGGGTGAGGAGCGAGGGAGGGTGAGGAGCGAGGGAGGGTGAGGAGCGAGGGAGGGTGAGGAGCGAGGGAGGGTGAGGAGCAAGGGAGGGTGAGGAGCAAGGGAGGGTGAGGAGCAAGGGAGGGTGAGGAGCAAGGGAGGGTGAGGAGCAAGGGAGGGTGAGGAGCAAGGGAGGGTGAGGAGCAAGGGAGGGTGAGGAGCAAGGGAGGGNCACACTCACACCCACCACCCACTGACACAATCACACCCACTGCCACACTCACACCCACCACTCACTGCCACACTCACACCCACCACCCACTGACGCAATCACACCCACACCACTGCCACACTCACACCCACCACCCACTGACACACATCCACCACCCACTACCACACTCACACCCACCACCCCTGCCACACTCACACCCACCACCCACTTCAACACTTACCCACTGCCACACTCACACCCACCACCCACCTCAACACACCCACTGCCACACTCACACCCACCACCCCCTGCCACACTCACACCCACCTCAACACACCCACTGCCACACTCACACCCACCACCCACCTCAACACACCGACTGCCACTCACACCCACCACCCACTTCAACTCTCCCACCCACCACCCACCTCAACACACCCACTGCCACACTCACACCCACCACCCACCTCAACACACCCACTGCCACACTCACACCCACCACCCACCTCAACACACCCACTGCCACACTCACACCCACCACCCCCTGCCACACTCACACCCACCTCAACACTCACATCCACCACCCACCTCAACACACCCACTGCCACACTCACACCCACCACCCACCTCAACACACCCACTGCCGCACTCACACCCACCACCCACCTCAACACACCCACTGCCACACTCACACCCACCACCCACTTCAACTCTCCCACCCACCACACAACTTGAGTGTAATTTAGGAAAGTGTGCCCTCTTCCCTCCCTTGAGGGGAAGGACCTAGGTTCTTAAGACCAATACATTGTGTTAATTAGCCCGAGTTGCTCTTCAGTTCCTCCAGCAGATCTCTGGGGACCTGAAGCCAGCACATCTCGACGGTGGAATGTTTTGGAAAGCCAATGTGATATTTCTATATATAGAAGAGTGGTTTACATTATTGTTAATGGAGTGTTTGTTAAGGGAGAGTTGCTGTGAGTGTTGAGTAAACTGGAAATGCTGGAATAGTGGTGAAAGTGTTGTGTGTGTGTGTACTCACCTAATTGTACTTGCGGGGGTTGAGCTCTGGCTCTTTGGTCCCGCCTCTCAACCGTCAGTCAACAAGTGTACAGGTTCCTGAGCCTATTGGGCTCTATCATATCTACATTTGAAACTGTGTATGGAGTCAGCCTCCACCACATTACTTCCTAATGCATTCCATTTGTCAACCACTCTGACACTAAAAAAGTTCTTTCTAATATCTCTGTGGCTCATTTGGGTACTCAGTTTCCGCCTGTGTCCCTTAGTGCATGTGCCCCTTGTGTTAAATAGCCTGTCTTTATCAACCCTGTCGATTCCCTTGAGAATCTTGAATGTAGTGATCATGTCCCCCCTAACTCTTCTGTCTTCCAACGAAGTGAGGTTTAATTCCCGTAGTCTCTCCTCGTAGCTCATACCTCTCAGCTCGGGTACTAGTCTGGTGGCAAACCTTTGAACCTTTTCCAGTTTAGTCTTATGCTTGGCTAGATATGGACTCCATGCTGGTGCCGCATACTCCAGGATTGGTCTGACATATGCACTATATAATGTTCTGAAAGATTCCTTACACAAGTTTCTAAAGGCCGTTCTTATGTTAGCCAACCTGGCATATGCCGCTGATGTTATCCTCTTGATATGAGCTTCAGGGGACATGTCTGGCGTGATATCAACCCCCAGGTCTTCCTCTCTCTCTGACTTGAAGTATTTCATCTCTCAAATGGTACCTTGTATCTGGTCTCCTGCTTCCTACCCCTATCTGTGTGTGTGTGTGTGTGTGTGTGTGTGTGTGTGTGTGTGTGTGTGTGTGTGTGTGTGTGTGTGTGTGTGTGTACTCACCTAATTGTGCTTGTGGGGGGGTTGAGCTCTGGCTCTTTGGTCCCGCCTCTCAACCGTCAATCCACAGGTGTACAGCTTCCTAAGCCTATTGGGCTCTATCATATCTACACTTGAAACTGTGTATGGAGTCAGCCTCCACAACATCACTTCCTAATGCATTCCATTCAGAATGTAGATTGTGTGTGTGGGGGGGGGTGGAGGTGCATGAATTAATGGATGGATAGATGAATAGATGGAAGGATATACGAATAGATAGATGGATGGAAAGATAGAAAGATTAGTTGATGCATGGATAGAAAGATAGATGGACAGAAAGCTAGATGGGTATATAGAAAGCTAGATGGAGAGATAGATGAGATGGATGGATGGATAGGTAGATGAATAGATGGGTGGGTAGATTGAAATATGGGTTGATGGATGGATGAATGGATAGATTGGTACATAGATAGATGGCTATATAGATGACTACATGAGTAGATAGAGGGATAGATAAATTGATAGATTTGGAATATATGGATAAATAGATAGTTGGATATGCAGACAGACACATAGATGGACAGTAAGATGGATAAATAGAAGGACGGATTGATTGAAGAACAGATGGATAGATAGTTGGATATTTAGATGTATAGATAGATCGAGAGAAAGGTACAGAAAGGTGGATAGCTGATGTGTAACAGGGGGGGGGGGTGGGGGGAATGGAATAACGAGTAAGTAGGAAGTGAGTAGAAGAAGTAGAAGGGTAGATAGGTAGAAGTTGAAAAGTAGAAATTAGAAGCAGAAGAGTGAAATTAGAATTATTTCTATTATTTCTATATTTTTAATTATTTCTAATTATTTCTATTATTTATTAGAAAAGCAGAAATTAGAAGCAGAAGTAGTAGAAACGTGCTACCACCATCCATTCAAGACCATTACATACAAGACAAGGAATGGAACTTGTTTGTATCACAATATTCTCAAAAGATGTATCACGAGGCCATATTAGTATGTTCCACTGTATCATGTACTCATAAATCATGAAACCAGTAACCACAGAGGCTTCTTTCTCATCTCAAAAACACTAGGGAACAAAGTTAAAGACAATTTAAACAATAAATTCACAATTATATTCACATGAAAAGGATCATAATTTAAGCAATTCAACTTAATGTTCAAGATAATATGCAAAGTGAGTCATCATCCAAGAATTCGAGAACCCTACAACTTGACTGCCCCTGATCCTCACACAACACTTGTAAACACGACCAAGTCACCTAAATGTTCACTCACCGAGGACTGAGTCTAAGTTGAATAGAGAGGGGGGGGGGGGGAAGGGGGTCTGCAGTTGTCAGGCAGCGTCACCCCTGTCCGGCCGACAGCCTCCTCTGCTCTGCTGGCTGTTCTCCTGTCTTAGTTTAGTTCATTTATTATGCACCCCATACCCATCCCGTGGGCGGTAGTGGAAAGGGTTACAGAGGCACATAATGGGCTCAGGGACTGAACCCCACAATTCATTTAGCTAAGCAAGTTACAATGTTGATGAGCTAGTTACAAATTCAATGTAAGTCGTCACATCAACAATGGGTTAGAGATCGACCTCAAGTACAGGTTCTAAATTAAGCAACTGACATATGTGGAGAGCTAGTGTCACAATTTATATGTTTGTCCTGCACACCGCCCCCCATCCAGTGGCAGCGGTGGATAGGTTACAATCACTCAGTTACTACCTACAGTTAGCAAACTGGGGATATTTGGCTAAAATTTCTGGTAGCAGATCATTTTGAATGAAATATTTACACATCGCTGGAACATTGGTTATAGAATTGTCTCTAAATTCACATATCTTTTCGCACTCCATCACATAGTGACGGAGGGTGTGCGAATAATTTTGTTGACACAGTTTACATTTGGTCAGGTTTACATCGGCAGATAATGAGAATCCCCAGAGATACTTGTAACCGAGTCTAAGCCGAGCAGTAGTAACATCTAGAAGTCTGCTGATTTTATTGGATGATCCATAGATGTGTGGCTCCTCTTGCATGATAGTATGATGATAGATGGAATTACTGGTGTCAATTTCACTTTGCCTCAGATCTACAAGATCTTGTTGAAGTTCTCGATGTACTGCTGCTCTCAGATTGCTCATTGACAATCCAAGGTTACACTCAACGGCTCCTTTAAAGGCAGATTCTTTGGCTAACTTATCAGCTCTATCATGCATTCGGAGGCCAACATGAGATGGAGACCACATGAAATGAACTTTGTTACCATCCTTAATAATATTTGTATTTGTCTAGCTTCGGACACGAGCATGTTACAGTTATGTCCTGTCTTATCCTCCCGAATCTACAGCTCCCTCAGTATATATGGGAAACCTAGTAGCTAACTCCGCCAACAAGTAGATAGCCCCAGGCTCTCTACCAAGCCACTCCTTAAACGTCTGCTTGTTTGAAGGCTATGAGGCTACAATTATCAGATTAGCAGAAGCAAGGTGAAATTCTCACGAGCTGACCTCAGGTCACTTGGTGGTCATTAACGCTTAGAGGTGTGAGTTTCAGGTCGACAAACTGGCGCCTCAGATACTTGTCTCTGACTCATGTATCTCTATGTATGTATTAAATAAAACTAAACCAAACACCTTTACGGTGCTACAGATGGATGAATAGAAGAATAAATGGATAGAAGTACAGATATATATATATACTTAGATAGAAGTACATATATATAGATAGACAGATGTACAGATATATAGATGGATTGATAGATGAATAAAGATGGATGGATAGATGGACAGATGGAAAATAGACAGACCCATTCAACGCTGGGTGACCCCTCTAGTCTATAAGAGAATGTCTGTCTGTTTGAAGTTAGAGGCCACATGCTTGGCCCTACTGTCACCCAGGTTTACAGAGATGATGGTTTGGAGTCTGGGATGAGCATAGGCTGGTCGGAGTTGCCACAATTCAAAAGGGAACAGCGTGTCATGGTCGCATTTAGACCCCCACGATGTATTTTGGCACACTTTCCACCAGCTGCACAGCTAAAGGTTTTGAAAAAAAATAGATTTTTTTTTATTCTTATAGAAGTATACACCACTCTTTATTAATCTCGGGGAAAATTAACAGAATTATTTTTGTTAGTTTTAATAACCCTGATATTAAAACAGTATACACTGGACCACAGGTGATAATCTCCTCTGCATTGGTGAACGATGGCCACACACTAGCAAGTCGCATCTGGCAACTCCATCAACTGGTCTATTTAATTGACGCGAAACTGTCACCTGTACCTGGTCATCTCCTCTCGTGTGCACACAGATATATAATATAGATATATAGATTGTTCACTTCGCCACTCACTGCGTTGATGTGGTCCCTCCACAATAATCACTTACAGACCATACAAGGATAATATACACCTTAGACCTATAATAATGCTGGCAATCGCCTAACAATAAATCAATAATAATAATAATGATCAACTACTTCACATGACTCGAGGGAAAAGTGGAGGGGAAAGTACTTCTACCTTAACACTCTCTGCTACAATAGTCGTAGTAATCTTCGTGATGGTAGCTGTCCTTTGCTCACTGGTCGGTCCTTCGTTGTCCAGGCCGACTCGTGCAGGTCCCTCATGACGTCTCATAGATTAGCGTGTTATCTCCACATTGGCATTCCTCAAGGCAGGTCCTTCCCCTGGTACTGCAGGCTGGATCTGCTCACACCACCTTCCCTCACACACACATGATCTCGTCGATACTTCCCTAAAGTCTCATTCACAGTGTTCCTTTGCCGTGTAGTGGATTAGACCGTGTCACTTCAGCTCCACTCAGTCGTACCGGGCATGACCCGCAGGAAACTCTTCACAGTTCCTTCTAGTGCCCGCCAACGCGGTCGCAGATTTGACAGCCTTAGCTCCTGGCGCCCTCTTCACTAGGTGAACTACGCCTTCTTATGCTTCCTGGGAGTTTACATGTCTTCCTTGACGTCTGTGGTAACGATTGTTGCCGAGTAATCCACCTGTGGCTCTATGGTCTTTTAATCTGGAGAACTCCCAAGTGCCCTTCCGCACTATATTGTTGCTGGTGGAACTCTGAGCTCCGTCGGTGCTCGTGGGCCACGGCGCCCGCTGCCCCCCATTGGTCAACTCCATCACGTGACCTGCACTGACCAATCGCCAGGCGGCTGGCGCCCCTTGCCCTTTGGCGGGAACTTAGTCTCCTCAACGCCATATTGCAAACCTAAAGGCCGTAAGCCACTTTCAAGCCCAAAACTAAAATTGCAAATTTAACTCTACTTAATAACTTTGACTACCCCTTATATGTATAAAAATATAAAAAATATATTTATCAAATAAATATAAAAAAAATCTCTGAGGAACAGAGAGGGCATGGGATGTAGAGATCCCATGCCCTCTGTTGTTATCCCCACCGGCAGTTGTGTGGGGATATCTTCCCCACACACTGCCGGTGTGGGGAAGATATAGGACGGGGAACCGTAACAATGCATGATTGCTGGATAGATGGGAAGTAGATGGATACATTGATGAATAGATGGATAGCTAGATGGTTGGATAAAAAAGAAGATGCTAGATGATTGATAGATTGATGAATAGATGAATGCATAGATGAATAGATGGAGTAAGAGATAGATGAATGAATAAAACAGATGGATAGATAGACGGATATAGATAGATAGAACTGATGGATATTATATTCAACATATTTTAAACTAGCATCGTCTCGAAGGAATATCGCACGCAAGCACCCCGCCTCACACACACACACCACCACACACACACACACACACACACCACCACACACACACACACACACACACACACACACACACACAGGGAGCCGGCCGAGCGGACAGCGCCCTGGACACGTAATCCTTGGTCCCGGTTTCGATCTCGGACGCCGGAGAAAAACGATGGGCAGTTTCTTTCACCCTATGCCTCTGTTAGCTAGCAGAAAATAGGTACCTGGGAGTCAGTTGTCACGCGCTTGCTTCCTGGTGTGTGTGTGTGTGTGTAGGTCGGGGGGGTGGGGGAAGTAGCAGTAGAAGCAGTTTCATTGACAGTTGAGAGGGCGGCCGAAAGAGCAGAGCTCACTCCCCGCAAGCACAATCAGGTGAATACACACCCACCGTTGCGGCCCCAGCATGGAACCCGTACCTTTGTCAAACACAAGACGAAGCTGGAAAAGTCAGAGGTATGCCACTAGACTAGTACCAGAACTAAGAGGCTTGAGCAACGAGAAAAGGCGGCGGGAAATGCACCTTACGACACTGTAAGACAGAAGAGAGA
>WNGS01004511.1:6348903-6365577 GCA_020271785.1 Procambarus virginalis
CAAGGGCTTCCCTATATTGTTTCTGGGGTGCCAAGACCCGCCTATATTGGTCCTGGGGTGCCAGGCCCCGCCTATATTTGTCCTGGGGTGCCAAGGCCTCGCATATATTGGTTCTGGGGTGGCAAGGGCCCCCCCTATATTGGTCCTGGGGTGCCAAGGGCCCCTCTATATTGGTTCTGGGGTGCCAAGGATCTCCCTATATTGGTCCTGGGGTGCCAAGGGCCCCTCTATATTGGTCCTGGGGTGCCAAGGGCCCCTCTATATTGGTCCTGTGGTGCCAAGGATCACCCTATATTGGTCCTGGGGTGCCAAGGGCCCCTCTATATTGGTTCTGGGGTGCCAAGGATCACCCTATATTGGTCCTGGGGTGCCAAGGCCCCCCCCTATATTGGTCCTGGGGTGCCAAGGGCCCCCCCCTATATTGGTCCTGGGGTGCCAAGGGCCCCCCCTATATTGGTCCTGGGGTGACAAGGTCTCTTTATTTGTTCGGGTGCCGAGGCCCTTTCCTTTATTGTTCTCGAGGCCCCCCTCTCTTTACTGGTTCTGGGGCGCCGAGGCCCCCATCTTTATTGATCCTGGGAGGCCAAGGTCCCTCCCTTCATTGGTCCCGGGGCCCCTAGGTCCCTCCCTTTATTGGTCCCAGGACGCTTAGGCCCCGCGCCTTATTGGTCCTGGGGTGCCAAGGCCCCTCCCTTCATTGGTCCTGGGAGGCCTAGCCCCCCCCCCTCCTTTATTGATTCTGGGGTACGCCGAGCCCCCCCCCATTTATTGGTCGGGGGAGGAGGAGGCACATCCTTTTGGTGGCCCTGGCTGCACCTATGTCCCCCCCCCCATATACTGGTCCTGGGGGGACTGGGGTCCCGTATTCATTGGTCCTGGGGGTGCCAAGTCCACTTTCATTTTGCCTTGTCGATTCAACCGAGTATTTTTTAAGTTGTGATCATGTCCCTCCTGCTGTTGCCTTACTTCAGTGCTGTGAACTTCAGATTCATTAGTCTTCCCTTGCATGTTATACTCCCTAAAACACTCCTACCAGCCTGGTATTATGGGGATGGGAGCGGCTCCGTGCTAGAGCTGCATAATATAGAAGGTCTGGCGTTCGTGGTATCCAGTTTTTTAACTTTAAAAGGTCAGACTTGGAGGGTAGTGCTAATATTGATAGAGTTAAACTTGATGTGAACACTTGGTGGTCAATGTTGGTGCTTGTTCTTTAATGTATGTGCAGTTTGTGTGAAGGTTTTATCCACCGGGTGACTGCAAGAGTGGTGATGATTGGAGACGCGTCACAGTGTAGCGTCAGTGTTGAGGGTGAGGCTCGCAGACTTGAGTGTTGTCATGTTATAACACACTCAACACTCCTCCAATATTCGTGAGTGTCTGAGGTTGTTACAGAGCTCAAAGTATTACATACCAGTTCTGAAATACTAAAATTAATTACAAGCCATTCACAGGTATATCTTTGAATATCGTCCTAATTTATTTATATCATAAATCGTTTTCTCAGGCTTTCGACTGTCCTTTAAATGTCAGTGACTGCTCTTATGCCGTACCTAATTAACCTAAAAGTGAGCGCTTTACAAGAAAGAGTGGATTATCTAGGCCAAAATTACGCAGAACATATATTGAAATAACAAAAACTGGCCTGACTTGGGTATACGCAAAATTAAAAAAAGAAAACGACATTCAAGTTACATTAGAGAAATAAATTCATCGTCTTTATGAATTCATCATCAGGAAATTATTATTCTAACAATGCAGTTCATTAATGTACTATGTCTGTTTAGTATTATAACGAGCTGTCTATTTGGAGGACGGGTTGACTGGCGTCAGTATGGTGTCCAGCGTCTGCCTGTTCTGATGTCAGCGTGGTGTCGAGCGTCTGTCTGTCCTGGCGTCAGTGTGGTGTCCAGCGTCTGCCTGTCCTGGCGTCAGTGTGGTGTCCAGCGTCTGCCTGTCCTGGCGTCAGTGTGGTGTCCAGCGTCTGCCTGTCCTAGCGTCAGTGTGGTGTCCAGCGTCTGCCTGTCCTGGCGTCAGTGTGGTGTCCAGCGTCTGTCTGTCCTGGCGTCAGTGTGGTGTCCAGCGTCTGCCTGTCCTGGCGTCAGTGTGGTGTCCAGCGTCTGCCTGTCCTGGCGTCAGTATGGTGTCCAGCGTCTGCCTGTCCTAGCGTCAGTGTGGTGTCCAGCGTCTGCCTGTCCTGGCGTCAGTGTGGTGTCCAGCGTCTGCCTGTCCTGGCGTCAGTGTGGTGTCCAGCGTCTGTCTGTCCTAGCGTCAGTATGGTGTCCAGCGTCTGTCTGTCCTAGCGTCAGTGTGGTGTCCAGCGTCTGCCTGTCCTGGCGTCAGTATGATGTCCAGCGTCTGCCTGTCCTGGCGTCAGTGTGGTGTCCAGCGTCTGCCTGTCCTGGCGTCAGTGTGGTGTCCAGCGTCTGTCTGTCCTGGCGTCAGTGTGGTGTCCAGCGTCTGCCTGTCCTGGCGTCAGTATGGTGTCCAGCGTCTGCCTGTCCTGGCGTCAGCATGGTGTCCAGCGTCTGCCTGTCTTGGCGTCAACGTGGTGTCCAGCGTCTGCCTGTCTTGGCGTCAACGTGGTGTCCAGCGTCTGCCTGTCTTGGCGTCAACGTGGTGTCCAGCGTCTGCGTGTCCTGGCGTCAGTATGGTGTCCAGCGTCTGCCTGTCCTGGCGTCAGCATGGTGTCCAGCGTCTGCCTGTCCTGGCGTCAGTGTGGCGTGTTCTGGTTGGTGTCGTGGCGTAACGAGGTTGCAGTTGGTAAAGTTTTTACTGCCTCTCCTGCAGTTACCCCGGGGATACATTGTTGTCCGGAGACCTCAGAGAGACCTCGGGGGCGCTCCTGGGAACTTTTGCCTCATCGTCTAACACAGGCACACACCGCATTAAGGCTCTCATTGTCTCTATATCCTGTATCCGTGTCTGTATCGTCTCTGTCTCTCTGTCTCTCTGTCTCTCTGTGTCTCTGTGTCTCTGTGTCTCTGTGTCTCTGTGTCTCTGTCTCTGTGTCTCTGTCTCTGTCTGTCTCTGTCTCTCTCTGTCTCTCTCTGTCTCTCTGTCTCTCTGTCTCTCTGTCTCTCTCTCTCTCTCTCTCTCTCTCTCTCTCTCTCTGTCTTTGTCTCGCCAACTAAGGTGCATTAGTATACATGTTGGTATTGAAACAAGAAGCTAAGGACTGTCATCATACAGCAACCCATCTTAAGCTCTTGAAAAGTACATTTTAATTTTGCTTATAATTACCTTGCATTAGAAGTAAACTTTATTTACTCATAAATTATTGCCATGTTAACTACTGGATGAAACTATAACTGTGTACCAGAGCCTTAATATAGTCGGTTGATTTGATTTCATGTTGAGCATATATGTTTAAAAGGCAGCCATACTAATGTAATTTAATATGGTGACTTATTAGCCAACATGAACCCGATTATTTCTGAGCGCCTTGTATTGTGTTTCCAATTTCTGTTTGTCCACGAAGTTGGGCCAGGTGCGGCCCTTGGATATGTAGTAGTAGGATCTACCATCAACTCTCCGGTGTTGAATGCTCTAGAAATTGCCCTAGGATTTCAAGTATTTTATCCTTAGTAATAAGATGGTTTGCAATTTCATAAAACGTGAGTTTAGATTTATCTCTAAATGGGTAAATTTTATTACATTCCAAGATATAATGCTCTAGAATGTGTCCTTGTCTTTGTTCACACATTTTACACTTTACTTCATCTAGATCCCTATACAAGCAGAACTGCCAGAGATACTTGTAGCCAAGTGGTTTTCGAGCTTTGACACGTCGGTTAGTCTGCTGGTGTTGTTACTTGTCCCATACACATGTTTTATGTGACACATTTCATTGTGATGAAGAATGGACCTGCTAGTTCTAGTTTGCACTGTTTGCTTTCTTCAAATTCATTCCAGGAGTTCTCGTCTCATGACACTTTTAAGGGACCTATTTGATAACTCAAGATTCTGTTCAACACTGTCTTTATTTACTGCAACTTTAGCAAGGGCGTCAACTTGGTCATGTTCCTGCAGGAAAATGTGCGAAGGAATCCACAACATTTTGATATTTACTCCCTTATTAAGAATGTTTATATATTAATGTCTGACTTCGGAGACAAGCACGTTATTACTTGATTGCAAACTATTTATTGCTAGTAGTGAGGAAAGGGAGTCGGAAATAAGTAAGCTGTCCACTTCAGTGTTGTCAATAATTTAGAGTGCTACCAGTATTGCTACCAGCTTGCATTATGGATGCCCAGTTACTAACTCTTATATTCCTTTGAATTGTGCTGCCATCGGGCTGATAAGCAATAACAGCACTTCCTGCCCTCCCTGTAGCTGTATTGAGTGATCCGTCAGTATATATGGGCTGTGTGAAGTTGTTTTTAGTTTGTATATTATGAATTTGTTCTGGGGTGTTCACCACCCAACATTGAACAGAAGTATTCAACAAAAATGTCTTTGATAAAAACGTGCATAGAATGCAACATGAAGGTAGATTACCATCAGAGCTTTCAATGCCAACTCTGTTCAGCAGCCATACACAAAAAAATGTGCCAACATGACTAATAATACAAGGAGAAATGGTCTCAAGAGACCACTCTGTGTACTGGCTCTGCAAAAAGGATGATATAACTTTCTTGAAGATGATCGAAATTCTGGATAAAACTCATGCTGAAATCAGAGAATCACTAATAAATGCCTGCATAGCAATTTCAAATGTCTTCAAACAATTTGTCCATGACACCCAGGTACAATCAGACGCTGAGCAGAACGCGGTGTCGATGACGCCGGAGCAGAGCGCAGTGTCGGGGATGCTAGAGCAGCGCACAGTGTCGGGGACGCCGGAGCAGAGCGCGGTGTCGGGGACGCCGGAGCAGAGCGCGGTGTCGGGGATGCTAGAACAGCGCACAGTGTCGGGGACGCCAGAGCAGAGCGCGGTGTCGGGGATGCTAGAGCAGCGCACAGTGTCGGGGACGCCAGAGCAGAGCGCGGTGTCGGGGATGCTAGAGCAGCGCACAGTGTCGCGGGCGCCGCAGCAGAGCGCGGTCCCTGGCAAAGGGAAACAAACAAAACAAGGAACCAAAATCTGTCGGTATTACAATTAGGGCACATGTAAGCATGGAGTATCGGGAAGAACAAATGAAACATGTAAGTACGATCACCCTAGAAAGTGCAGGCACCGCCTCAGTACGGGTAAATGTACCAAAAGCTGTGAATTCTTTCACCCAGAAATTTGCAAGAACTTTTTAAACAAGAAAGAATGCTTCATTACGGAATGTCCAGCTTTTCAAATAAGAGATACCAGGCGAATAAAACGGACAGACCGCCACTATGAAAACAGCCACAACTCCACTTACCAAGATGATTTTTCAGCAAGAAAAAGAGGAGAAGAATGGCTAAAAATGTCCAGGCTCTATTACCAACTCGGTCAAATGCTAGAGAGGACGCAAACACAGTGGCCTCCCTACCAAAGCCTCAGATATTAACACCAAGTAAAGCATCCAGCACTTCCACAAACACGATGAGAGCATTTATATTTGCCGACATCCAGGGTATAAAAACACGCAAATCTAACAAAGTTAATTTTATAGATGGTCTCCTTCATGTGGCAAATGCAGTGTTGCAGCCCTAATGGAAACTCACACAAAGGACTACCATGATGGTGAAATATGGATCTCAGAGTACAATGTTTTCAGATGTGACAGGAAACACAGGCTACAGCGTAGGGTCAGCCAAGGACAATGTGTCATCAAGGACACATTCATCTGCACTGAGCTGCTAAACACCAAAAACGATATGGTGGAAGTGCTGATGATAAAAATAGAGATCCTAAATGTAGTTATTGTCCTTGTATATATGTCACCGGAGACAAACCCTCAGCAGTTTAAAGACCAACTAATGCAAATTGAACACTGCTTGGAAAACCTCACAAATCCAGCCCCGAACATCATCCTGCTTGGGGACGTTAACCTACGGCACCTGAAATAGAAGCACCTGGCTAATACAGTAATATCAGAAAGAATACCAGGAAGTAGCCTAAATGAACAGGCACATGCAAATGACCTGCTACGGATGTGCGACAGGTTTGCCTTAAACCACCAAATAGTAGAACCAACTAAGAAGGAGAACATGCTGGACCTCATTTTCACAAATAATGATGAATTGATCAGGAACATAATGATTACAAATACCTATTACTCAAATCACAACTTAATTGAAGTTCTGACAAGCATGGGGGAATAGACCTTCAAAACCAGTCCCGGTTTCCGGTGGAGGAGATTTCAGCAAATTCAACTTCAATAATAAACAGATAAACTGAGAGCAAATAAACCAAGACTTCACAGAAATAAGCTGGGAAGAACAGCTAGGAAATGCGAACCTGAACCAGTGCCTGGAAAAAATAAGCTCAGTAGCACTAGAAATATGCTCAAAACCGCATACCCCTAAGAAAAAAAAGAGGAAGAGATGCAGATTGGAATAGGAAAATCGTTCCCTTTTATAGACGAAGAACAACGAATCTCGGAAAACTTGAAAGTCGCATCTTATCTCAAGAACGGCGAAGAAGATTAGGTAGAGAAATAGAAACAAATGAACTCAAGCTACAAGAATCATACAAAACCCAGAGAGGGCAAGGAGCAAAAGGCCATTAGTGAAAGAGGGAAATCCGAAATATTTTTTCTCCTATGCAAAATCAAGATAAAAANCTCCCAGGTGGTGGCGTACGAGAATGTCTAGAGCGGTCTTCTTAACCCTCCTGTCAGTGTGGGATAAGAAGCACTCTGTACTTATGTACGTAATTGTACCTGTGGTACAAATGCACGAAAAAATGTACAATTTGAAGCTTCTATATTACAAGGCACAGTTTAAACAATCTTGTAAAGCAACGTGTAAGGTTGACAGCCCGCGAACGTCACGAAGTTGACATTTCAGTCTTTATACCATGATGACGTAAGACTTAGTATTGTAATTTTACCACCTTCCTAGATCTTAAGTCTGCCTTTGATATTACAAACCGACATGTTACCTTAAGTGAGCTTGCAATAATGAATATTGGTGGTCGGCTTCTTTGTTGGATCAGAGGTTACTTATCCAGCAGGAAGTCATCTGTATTATTCCACGGACATAGGAGTGTAACAAGAGACTTCGAACTAGGTACTCCACAGGGAGGTGTCGTCAGCCCTACCTTATTTAATATCTTAATAAACACGCTGTTAAACTTTGTGCCTAGCAAACCCAACGTGCCCATCATTAGCTATGCTGATGATATAATGATACATACCATTGGGTATGCTGATGATAAAATGATACATACCATTGGGTATGCTGATGATATAATGATACATACCACTGGGTATGCTGATGATATAATAATACATACCATTGGGTATGCTGATGATATAATGATACATACCACTGGGTATGCAGGTGATATAATGATACATACCATTGGGTATGCTGATGATATAATGATACATACCCCTGGTTGATACCTGGTTGATGGGGTTCTGGGAGTTGTTCTACTCCCCAAGCCCGGCCCGAGGCCAGGCTTGACTTGTGAGAGTTTGGTCCACTAGGCTGTTGCTTGGAGCGGCCCGCAGGCCCACATACCCACCACAGCCCGGTTGGTCCGGCACTCCTTGGAGGAATAAATCTAGTTTCCTCTTGAAGATGTCCACGGTTGTTCCGGCAATATTTCTTATGCTTGCTGGGAGGACGTTGAACAACCGTGGATCTCTGATGTTTATACAGTGTTCTCTGATTGTGCCTATGGCACCCCTGCTCTTCACTGGTTCTATTCTGCATTTTCTTCCATATCGTTCACTCCAGTACGTTGTTATTTTACTGTGTAGATTTGGTACTTGGCCCTCCAGTATCTTCCAGGTGTATATTATTTGATATCTCTCTCGTCTTCTTTCTAGTGAGTACATTTGGAGGGCTTTGAGACGATCCCAATAATTTAGGTGCTTTATCGCGTCTATGCGTGCCGTATATGTTCTCTGTATTCCCTCTATTTCAGCAATCTCTCCTGCTCTGAAGGGGAAGTGAGTACTGAGCAGTACTCAAGACGGGACAACACAAGTGACTTGAAGAGTACAACCATTGTGATGGGATCCCTGGATTTGAAAGTTCTCGTAATCCATCCTATCATTTTTCTGGCTGTCGCAATATTTGCTTGGTTATGCTCCCTAAACGTTAGGTCGTCAGACATCATTATTCCCAAATCCTTTACATGCTGTTTTCCTACTATGGGCACATTTGATTGTGTTTTGTACCCTGTATTATGTTTAAGGTCCTCATTTTTACCGTACCTGAGTACCTGGAATTTATCACTGTTAAACATCATGTTATTTTCTGATGCCCAGTCGAAAACTTTATTAATATCAGCTTGAAGTTTTTCAATGTCTTCAGCCGAGGTAATTTTCATACTGATTTTTGTGTCATCTGCAAAGGATGATACGAAGCTGTGACTTGTATTTTTGTCTATATCTGATATGAGAATAAGGAAAAGCAGCGGTGCAAGGACTGTACCCTGAGGTACAGAGCTTTTAACTGCACTTGGACTAGATTTTATATGGTTGACCGTTACTCGCTGAGTTCTGTTTGACAGAAAACTGAGTATCCAGCGTCCTACTTTACCGGTTATTCCCATTGACTTCATTTTGTGTGCTATCACGCCATGGTCACATTTATCGAAAGCCTTTGCGAAGTCCGTGTATATCACATCAGCATTCTGTTTTTCTTCTAATGCCTCAGCGACTTTGTCGTAGTGCTCAAGTAGCTGTGAGAGGCACGATCTTCCCGCTCGAAATCCATGTTGGCCTGGGTTGTGAAGGTCATTGGTCTCCATGAAATTGGTGACCTGACTCCTAATCACTCTCTCGAATACTTTTATTATGTGCGATGTTAGTGCAACTGGTCTATAATTCTTTGCCGATGCTTTGCTCCCTCCCCTGTGTAGAGGGGCTATGTCTGCTACTTTAAGTGCATCTGGTATCTCCCCCGTGTCCAAGCTCTTCCTCCACACTATACTGAGTGCCTGTGCTACCGGAACTTTGCATTTCTTTATAAATATTGAATTCCATGAGTCTGGACCTGGGTCCGAGTGCATGGGCATGTTTTCAATTTCTCTTTCAAAATTTAGTGCGCTCGTGTTGATATCAGTTATATTTACAGGGTTTGAATATCCCACATAAAGAAATTGTCTGGATCTTCTACTTTCATGTTGTTTATTGGAGTGCTAAACATGTCCTCATACTGCTTTTTTAGGATTTCACTAATTTCTTTGTCATCCTCCGTGTATGAACCTTCACTTGTACGAATAGGTCTAATACTGGCAGTGGTTTTTGCTTTTGATTTCGCATATGTGAAGAAGTATTTTGGATTTTTCTTTATTTCCTGAATTGCTTTCTGTTCTAACTGCCTTTCTTCAGTTTCATATGAGTGTTTCAATTTCCGCTCGATTTCTTCAATCTCCCTATTTAAATTATTCCTTCTTTGACGGGAAATTCGGGTCTGCATAAGCAGTTCCGTTATTTTTTTTTCCTGCGTTTATAGTGTCGTCTGCGTTCTCTTTCTACGTTGGATCTCTTTCTGGCTTTCCTCAAAGGAACATGTTTCAGACAGACTTGATACGCTTCCGAAGTCAGTTTTTCTATTCCTTCTGTAGAACTTGTATTACTTAAAACAGTTTCCCATGGAATGTTTTTAAGTTCCCTGTTTATTATCTCCCAGTCTATCCTTTTATTATTAAAATTGAATTTACTGAATAGCCCCTCTCGCTTTATCAACGTTTTAGGTCTATTCTGAGTATTGATAATCGTTTGCACTTCAATGAGCTTGTGATCTGAATATGTGGTATCTGATATCGTAATGTCTCTGATAATGTCTTCATTGTTCGTAAAGACCAGATCTAGAATATTTTCATTTCTCGTTGGCTCCGATATCTGCTGATTGAGTGAAAATTTGTCACAGAATCTAAGTAGTTCTCTAATCTGTGGTTGGTTAGGTCCTGATAGATTTCCTGGTATAATATTATTGTTTGCTATTCTCCACCTGAGACTAGGCAAGTTGAAGTCACCTAGGAAGATAATATCAGGAATCGGGTTCTCCAAATTATCAAGGCTATTCTCTATTTTGTTTATCTGTTCTGTGAATTCCTCAGCCGTTGCATCTGGCGGTTTGTATATTAGAATAATCACTAAATTTATTTTCTCTATTTTTAATCCCAGTACCTCTACCACCTCATTTGTAATGTTAAGGAGCTCCGAGCACACAAGGTCTTCCCTAATATACAGACCCATTCCTCCATGTGACCTAATTTTCCTATCACACCTGTATAGGTTATTTCCTGGAATCCAGATCTCACTGTCTAAGAATTCCCCTGCATGGGGTTCTGTGAAAGCTAAAATTACTGCATTTGACTCCGTGAGGAGGCCATTTATAAACTGTACTTTGTTGTTTGTTCTTGTTTTCAGTCCTTGTATGTTGGCAAAGATGAATGAGGTTACTCTATTAGTGATAGTTTGACTGGGAGACTTTTTCGGCAAGCCCATTATGCGTGGACATATTGAGTTTGTTCTGACCAGAGCTGATTGTTGTAGGGCAGTTGCCTGTCGTAGTTGTAGTTCCCTTTTGGTGAGTAATTGTATCTGTAATTCTGGAATGCAAGTGGATGTGGCATCCAGTTCCATACATTCTCCATGCTCCTCCTTTTGAATTCTCTTTCGGTCTGGTATAAACAATTTATCGAGTTTCCTCCAAATTCATTATCCTGCTTGCCACTCTTTATGTAGCGCTCCGTGCCTTTCACGTGAAAGCATGGGCAGCTGAGGTCATAGCATTTTCTGTCCTCCAATGAGGTTTGGCACATCTCAGGATGGAAAAACCTACATATTAATCCAAATCGACACTCACCTTTCCTAAGCATATTTAAACATTTTTTGGGATGTTGGTAACTGCATTCTAATCTTTTCTTATTACCAGCATATCTATGTATCTTGCGAACAAGATACATGATACATATCTTCGCAAGATACATGATACATACCACTGAGTATGCTGATGATATAATCATACATACCATTGGGTATGCTGATGATATAATGATACATACCATTGTGTATGCTGATGATATAATGATACATACCATTGGGTGTGCTGATGATAAAATGATACATACCATTGTGTATGCTGATGATATAATGATACATACCATTGTGTATGCTGATGATATAATGATACATACCATTGTGTGTGCTGATGATAAAATGATACTTACCATTGTGTATGCTGATGATATAATGATACACACCACTGGGAATGCTAACACGCAGAACACTCTTAACTCCGTATATGACTCACGTCAGAACCTATGTTTAGTCATCTCAGCAGAGAAGACAAAGATACTAAATCTTTCGAGAAGGAGCTGTTCGCAAGATGCAACGGTATGATGGCTCCCAGCTCGACTATGTAAACAGATTCAAATACCTTGGCCTTGAGGTACCACTGTAGTGTCCTGTTGTATTTAGACTCTGTAGGCAGTATAAGGAGAGGTTCCGAGCTCTCAAGGCTGTATCAGCTTATCACTCAGACAATGGTACCAATGTCAGAATTGTCAAAATGATGTACCTTGCGTACATCAGATCTTTAGTGGATTATGCTGCATCTCTGCTTGCTTTGATGCCTGAAAGAAAGCTTTGGAGGACTTGGAAACTTGCACAACGAAGCCTTGAAGATAATCCTTGGGTGCCCTCGTACCACAAAGACACTTAACATGAGAAAGGAACTCAACATTCCGAGCGTCGTAGATCGTGTTTCTGAAATTAACTGTCAAATTGGTATAAAAATGCTTAGGTTAACTCATCTTAACCCTTGCACAGAAGCCCTCCAGTATTTCTTTATTGAATCTCAACATTGTTCAAAATGGATAAATAAAACTGGAAATGAACTCAGAATGAATCAGATTTATAATTTGTACTAAGAGAGACAACAATTGCCTTTTCTGCACCGTGGGAGATTACACCCTTTCCAAGTTTAATTCCTCCCTTTCCACCCAAGAAGCAAATTAGCCCAAGACAAATTAGTCTTGAGGCAAAGCTTAGCGCCTTAAGCCATATTGATGCTCTGTACACAGAGCATTCTCTCTCTCTCTCTCAAATCATATACACTGATGGTTCCCTACACCGCCCCACGGGTGCAGCTGGAAGTACAGTTGTCCTGACAATGGGCGATGGCTTATATTTTGAGTGGGGAGTCCGTATAAACAACTGGGCCTCTACCCTTCAGACCGAACTATTTGCCCTGCTTCTTGCACTGAAATGTGTACGTCTCCAAACTTGATACATTAATTGTAAGTGACTCTTTAATCATCTTTAATTGCTCTCAACTCTTTAAGACATAACTGTAACATGCTCGTGTCTCAAGCTAGACACAAATACAACAAAATTATTAATGATGGTTACAAAGCCCATTTCATGAGGATTCTATCTCATGTTTGGCCTCCAGATACATGATAGGGCTGATGAGTTTGCCAAAGAATCTGCCTCTAAAAGGGGAAATTGAGTATAACCTTGGATTGTAAATAAGCAGTCTGAAATAAATAATGCCCAAAGAACTTCAACAAAACCTTGTAGATCTAAAGCAAAGTGAAATCGACACCAGTAATTCCATCTATCATCATACTATCATGCAAGAAGAGCCACACATCTATGGATCATCCAGTAAAATCAGTAGACTTCTAGATGTTACTACTGCTCGGCTTAGACTCGGTTACAAGTATCTCTGGGAATTCTCATTATCTGCTGATGTAGACCTGACCAAATGTAAACTGTGTCAACAAAATTTTTTCGCACACCCTCCGTCACAAATCACTATATGATGGAGTACGAAATGATACGTGAATTCAGAGACAATTTTATAACAAATGTTCAAAGATGTGAAAATATTTAATTCAAAATTATCTGCAGCCAGAAACTGTAGGTAGTAACAAAGTAATTGTAATCTATCCACCGCTGCCCACATGCTGGGGGGGGGGGGTGAGCGTTATGCAGAACAAACATATCAATTATGACACTAGCTCTCTACATATGTCAGTTGCTTAATTTAAAAACTGTACTTGTGGTCGGTCTCGAGCCCATTGTTGACGTGACGATGTGTATTGAATTATGTAACTAGCTCGTCAAAGTGTAACTTGCTTAGCTAAATGAATTGTGAAGTTCAGTCCCTGAGCCCATTATGTGCCTCTACAACGCTTTCCACTACCGCCCACAAAATGCGTATGCGTAATAAATTAACAAAACTAACTAACTCTGGTAAAGAAAAGCCTAAAGGACCATACAATCTTCCTATTTGTGAACAGTGGAAAGATATAGTTTGTTATGAAAATTACAATACTAAGTATTATGTCATTATGGTATAAAGACTGAATGAAATGAGACAAGACGTTCGTGGACTGTCAACCAATTACATGTTGCTTTACAAGATTGTTTAAACTGTGCCTTGTAATATAGAAGCTTCAAATTGTACATTTTTTCGTGCATTTGTACCACAGGTACAATTAAGTACATAAGTACAGAGTGCTTCTTATCCCACACTGACAGGAGGGTTAAGAAGACCGCTCTAGAAATTCTCGTACGCCACCACCTGGGAGGCGGCGGCTGGGTCAACGTGAGCCAGTGTATGCAACCGGCTGATTTATTCCCATTTAAATTAAAAGGGCGAAATACCTACTGCAATGTGATTCGAGCACATGCATTAAGATAAGCATTTGGTCGATGTTTTGCTGCTGGGCTGTGATGAAACACCACCTGGCTTTAAATGGGTTTATTAACAGATTGCTTGGAAACTCGTAACTGTCTGGACCTGCTAGTGAGGCGGGTCAGTCCAGTTTGACGTTAATGGTGGCGAGTGATGGCTGTGTTGTGACGATTGTGTTGTGATGACTGTGTAATAATGATTGTAACAGACGTCTCTGAAATGAATATGAAAATATTTCCATGTGTTGAGTTATGAAGACTGGATGTTGTGAATTAAGAAACTACATGTTAGTTAACACTGGAGTGTGGACTAGCAAGTTACTGTGTTGTGGTTTACGGCTGCGAGTATTTTTATTATTAGTTTCGTGTCTATCAAAATCCCGGAAGTGCGTTGTGAAGAATAATCAGACGCGAGGCAGGACAAGCCGATCCTAAATGTTAACTTGACTAAATCTTAATTCTTAGAAAGTTTAGTGATTTACTGGAAATAAAAGGTGGAAATTGGCGTTTTTTGCTGTAGAAAAATTAAATACTTATTGAATACTTACTGTTCATGCAATGTTTCTCGTCTCGTACTTGATATTTAATTCATTGTGAGTAATTTGTGAATGTTGGAAACACGGCTTTTGTTAGTGTTAACGAACAAGTCGTGAGTAGTGTTGACGCTGACCCCCCCCCCCTTGTCAGACCCCACTACGGACAGCGCTGACCCCTCCCTTGTCAGACCCCACTACGGACAGCGCTGACCCCCTTGTCTGACCCCACTACGGACAGCGCTGACCCCTCCCTTGTCTGACCCCACTACGGACACCGCTGACCCCTCCCTTGTCTGACCCCACTACGGACAGCGCTGACCCCCTTGTCAGACCCCACTACGGACACCGCTGACCCCCTTGTCTGACCCCACTACGGACAGCGCTGACCCCCTTGTCTGACCCCACTACGGACATCACAACCATCCTTCAGGAGAAGGTAAGTATCACCTCGAGCCTCAAGTGTCACCCACGTCTCCGCCTCTTGCATACAAACATGTGACCTTTCATATGTTATATATGTGGTATATGATTATAATGTGTATATAGGAATTTTAATAGGCACATAATTAGTTACTTTTTCTGTCATTTCAGGTAAGGCTTTTTTAGCTCATCGCGGGACACAACTCCACCAGCTTAAGGTACGTTCCTGTTTCCTTTAGTTTCCGATGGATTTTTTGTTTCAATAAAATATGTCGGACTCGCAGTTACCATAATGTAATTATGGGTAAATATCATATCCCTGTCATTGGTCAGGAGGGGGGGGGGTCCCGAGGCTCACCTTTATTAATCCTGGGGCGCCAAGACCCCCTATATTGGTCCTGGTGTGCCAAGGGCTTCCCTATATTGGTCCTGGGGTGCCAAGGCCCCGCCTATATTGGTCCTGGGGTGCCAAGGCCCCCGCCTATATTGGTCCTGGGGAGCCAAGGCCCCCGCCTATATTGGTCCTGGGGAGCCAAGGCCTCGCATATATTGGTTCTGGGGTGCCAATGGCCCACCTATATTGGTCCTGGGGTGCCAAGTCCTCGCATATATTGGTTCTGGGGAGCCAAGACCCCCATATATTGGTCCTGGGGTGGTGAGGCCCCCCCCCTATATTGGTCCTGGGGTGCTGAGAGACCCCTATATTGGTCCTGGGGGCGCCGAGGTGCCCGCTATACTGGTCCTGGGGAGCCAAGGCCCCTGCCTATATTGGTCCTGGGGTGCCGAGGCACTCCTTTTATTGGTCCTAGGGAGCCAGGGCCCCTCATTTATTGGTCCTGGGGCGCCGAGGCCCCACCCATTTATTGGTCCTGGGGTGCCGAGGCCCCACCCATTTATTGGTCCTGGGGTGCCGAGGCCCCACCCATTTATTGTCCTGGGGTGCCGAGGACCCCTACCTTTATTGGTTCTGGGGCGCCGAGGCCCCCCCCCTTCCTTTATTGGTCGTGGGAGGCCTAGGCCCCCTCCTTTATTGGTTCTGGGGTACGCCGAGGGCCCCCCCCCCATATACTGGTCCTGGGGGGACTGGGGTCCAGTATTCATTGGTCCTGGGGGTGCCAAGTCCACTTTCATTTTGCCTTGTCGATTCAACCGAGTATTTTTTAAGTTGTGATCATGTCCCACCAGCTGTTGCCTTACTTCAGTGCTATGAACTTCAGATTCATTAGTCTTCCCTTGCATGTTATACTCCCTAAAAACACTCCTACCAGCCTGGTATTATGGGGATGGGAGCGGCTCCGTGCTAGAGCTGCATAATATAGAAGGTCTGGCGTTCGTGTGTCAAGTTTTGTAATTTTAAAAGGTCAGACTTGGAGGGTAGTGCTAGTATTGATAGAGCTAAACTTGATGTGAACACTTGGTGGTCAGTGTTGGTGCTTGTTCTTTAATGTATGTGCAGTTTGTGTGAAGGTTTCTTCGCCGGTGACTGCAGAGTGATGATGTTGGGAGACGCGTCACAGTGTAGCGTCAGTGTTGAGGGTGAGGCTCGCAGGCTTGAGTGTTGTGTCTTATGTTATGACACACTCAACACTCCTCCAATATTCGTGAGTGTCTGAGGTTGTTACAGAGCTCAAAGTATCTCAAACCATTTGTTCTGATATAAAATTAATTACAGGGGCAACCACAGGTATATCGTTGAATATCGTCCTAATTTGTTTATATCATATCTCGTTTTCTCAGACTTTCGACTGTCCTTTAAATGTCAGTGACTGCTCTATGCCGTACCTAGTTACCTGAAAAATGAGCTCTTTACAAGAAAGAATGGATATCTAAGCCAAAATTATTCAGAATATATATTGAAATATTAAAAACTGGCTTGACTTCAGTGTACGCAAACATTATAAAAAGAAACGGCATTCAAGTACATTAGAGAAAACAAATTCATCGTTTTGGGAGATTATATGGAG
>WNGS01004511.1:6387787-6398997 GCA_020271785.1 Procambarus virginalis
GTTTGACCCTTAATGACTACTGTTATTACTGCTCTTTGTCGCTCTATCAGCTGGCTAGTGCATCTAGCTGCTTCCTGAGAAGAAGCCACTCCTTGTGGGTGGGTGTGTGTGTGTGTGTGTGCATTCACCTAGTTGTGCTTGCGGGGGTTGAGCTTTGTTCTTTCGGCCCGCCTCTCAACTGTCAATCAACTGTTACTAACTACTAATTTGTTTACACACACACACACACACACACACACACACACACACACACACACACACACACACAGACGACAACCCAGAAGAAACAGCTCCGTAACAGCGCCTAACTCCCAGGTACCTATTTACTGCTAACAGAAGCATTCAGGGTGAAAAGAAACTTTGCCATTTCGTTTCTGCCTGATCCGGGAATCGAACCCGGCCCACAGAATTACGAGTCTTGCACGCTGTCCACTCAGCTACCAGAGCCGTGTGTGTACTTACCTATACCTATTTACCTATTTACCTATTTGTGCTTGCAGGATCGAGCATTGACTCTTGGATCCCGCCTTTCGATCATCGGTTGTTTACAGCAATGACTCCGGTCCTATTTCCCTATCATACCTGGTTTTAAAATTATGAATAGGATTTGCTTCCACAACCTGTTCCTTAAGTGCATTCCATTTTCCCACTACTCTCATGCTAAAAGAGAACTTCCTAACATCCCTGTGACTCAATTCAGTTTCCAGCTTCCACCCATGTCTCCTCGTTCTGTTGCTATTCCGTGTGAACATTTCGTCTATGTCCACTCTGTCAATCCCTCTGAGTATTTTATACGTTCCTATCATGTTCCCCTCTCCCTTCTTCTTTCTAGTGTCGTAAGGCACAGTTCCCTCAGGCGCTCCTCATACCCCATCCCTCGTAGCTCTGGGACGAGTCTCGTTGCAAACCTCTGAACCTTTTCCAGTTTCTTTATATGCTTCTTCAGATGGGGACTCCATGATGATGCGGCATACTCTAAGACTGGCCTCACGTAGGCAGTGTAAAGCGCCCTAAATGCCTCCTTACTTAGGTTTCTGATTGATGTTCTAACTTTTGCCAGTGTAGAGTACGCTGCTGTCGTTATCCTATTGATATGTGCCTCAGGAGATAGATTAGGTGTTACGTCCACACCCAGGTCTCTTTCTCGTGTCGTCACAGGTAGGCTGTTCCCCTTCATTGTGTACTGTCCCTTTGGTCTCCTATCTCCTAGTCCCATTTCCATAACTTTATATTTGCTCGTATTGACTTCCAGTAGCCAATTCTCTGACCATCTCTGCAACCTGTTCAGGTCCTCTTGGAGGATCCTTCAATCCTCATCTGTCACAACTCTTCGCATCAACTTTGCATCATCCGCAAACATTGACATGTATGACTCTACGCCTGTAAATATGTCGTTAACATATACTAGAAACAGAATTGGTCCCAGCACCGTTCCTTGTGGTACTCCACATGTTACTGTTCGCCAGTCCGACTTATCGCCCCTTACCGTAACTCTTTGGCTCCTTTCTGTTAGGTAGTTCCTTATCCATGCTAGGACCTTTCCCCCTACCCCCGCCTGCCTCTTGAGTTTGAACAGCAGTCTCATATGCGGTACTGTATCAAAGGCTTTTTGGCAGTCCAGAAATATGCAGTCCGCCCAACCATCTATGTCCTGTCTTATCCTCGTTATTTTATCATAGAATTCCAGAAGGTTTGTTAGGCAGGATTTCCCTGTCCAGAACCCATGTTGATGATCGTTCACAAATCTAACGTTCTCCAGGTGTGCAACCAGTCGTAGCCCTAATTATTCTTTCCAGTATTTTGCAGGGGATGCTTGTCAGTGATACAGGTCTATAGTTAAGTGCCTCCTCCCTATCTCCTTTCTTGAAGATCGGCACGACATTTGCCTTCTTCCAGCAACTGGGCAATTCTCCCGACATAAGTGACTCATTAAAGATCATTGCCAGAGGCACGCTGAGGGCCTGCGCTGCTTCTTTTAGTACCCACTGTGATACTTTGTATGGTTCTACTGCTTTAGATGCATCTAGAGTTGTCAACTGTTTCATTACCTCCTCTGCTGTCACCTCTATATCTGATAGTCTTTCATCTAGGGTAACCCCTTCCAACAATGGGAGCTGCTCAGGCTCGGTAGTGAACACTCCATGGAAACTGGCATTCAGTGCCTCACAGATTTCCTTGTCACTTTCAGTATATGCCCCCTCTGTTTTCCATATTTTTGTCACTTGGTCGTTCACCGACATTTTTCTTCTTATATGGCTGTGTAGTAACTTAGGTTGCTTTTTCGCTTTGATTGCAATATCGTTCTCATAGTCCCTTTCCGATGTTCGTCGTATGTTAATGTAGTCGTTCCTAGCTCTGTTGCATCTGATCCTGTTGTCCTCTGTCCTTTGTCTTCTGTACTTCCTCCACTCCCGCCTGCTGGCCATTTTTGCTTCCTGACACTGTCTATTAAACCATGGGTTATTTTATTCCTTCTTATTTTTTCCCTTTACTGTTGGTATAAATCTCTCTTCGGCCTCCTGGCGTTTCTGTATGATTAGGTCCATCATATCTTGGACTGTTTTTCCTCTAATTTCTTCCTCCCACTGCACTTCACCCAGATAGTCCCTTATCCTCTTATAGTCCCCTTTCTATACTCTCCTTTCCCAGATCTCTTGTCCCATGGTCATAAGTTTGAATTCCGTCATGTAGTCAAAGACTAGGACACAATGGTCGCTGGCCCCTAGAGGTATTTCATGCTTCAAAGTCTCGATATCTTCTACGTTCTGGGTGAAAATCAGGTCTAATAGGCTCGGTGCATCTCCTCCTCTTTCCCTTGTGTCTTCCTTCACATGTTGTGCTAGGAAATTCCTGTCTATAACATCTACTAACTTTGCTCCCCACGTTTCGTCGCCTCCATGGGGATTCCTTGATTCCCAATTTATCTCTCCATGATTTAGGTCCCCCATGATCAGCAGCTTCACTCTCATTTTGTGGGCTGGTATTGCTACCTTCTGCAGTTCATCTATGCATGCCTTGTTGTTGTTATCATACTCCTGCCTGGGCCTTCTACTGTTTGGTGTGGGATTGTAGATTACCAAGATCACAATCTTCCTCCCATCTACTGTCAGAGTTTCATGTATGAAGCTTGTGCACTCATTGGTAACCCGATTTCCCAGGTCGTGAGTGTGTGCACGCGAGTGTGTGTGTGCACGCGTGTATGTGTGTGTTCGTGTGTCCGTGTGTGTGTGCGCGTGTATCCGTGTCCGTGTGTACTCACCTAATTGTGCTTGCGGGGGTTGAGCTCTGGCTCTTTGGTCCCGCTTCTCAACCGTCAATCAACAGGTGTACAGGTTCCTGGGCCTATTGGGCTCTATCATATCTACACTTGAAACTGTGTATGGAGTCAGCCTCCACCACATCACTTCCTAATGCATTCCATTTGTCAACCACTCTGACACTAAAAAAGTTCTTTCTAATATCTCTGGCTCATTTGGGCACTCAGTTTCCACCTGTGTCCCCTAGTGCGTGTGCCCCTTGTGTTAACTAGACTGTCTTTATCTACCCTATCAATTCCCTTGAGAATCTTGAATGTGGTGATCATGTCCCCCCTAATTCTTCTGTCTTCCAGCAAAGTGAGGTTTATTCCCGTAGTCTCTCCTCGTAGCTCATACCTCTCAGCTCGGGTACTAGTCTGGTGGCAAACCTTTGAACCTTTTCCAGTTTAGTCTTATGCTTGACTAGATAGGGACTCCATGCTGGAGCCGCATACTCCAGGATTGGTCTGACATATGTGGTATATAATGTTCTGAAAGATTCCTTACACAAGTTTCTAAAGGCCGTTCTTATGTTAGCCAACCTGGCATATGCTGCTGATGTTATCCTCTTGATATGAGCTTCAGGGGACAGGTCTGGCGTGATATCAACCCCCAGGTCTTTCTCTCTCTCTCTGACTCTTGAAGTATTTCATCTCCCAAATGATACCTTGTATCTGGTCTCCTGCTTCCTACCCCTATCTTCATTACATTACATTTGCTTGGGTTAAACTCTAACAGCCATTTGTTCGACCATTCCTGCAGCTTGTCCAGGTCTTCTTGAAGTATCAAGCTGTCCTCCTCTGTCTTAATCCTTCTCATAATTTTGGCGTCGTCAGCAAACATTGAGAGGAATGAGTCTATACCCTCTGGGAGATCATTTACGTATATCAGAAACAGGATAGGTCCAAGTACAGAGCCCTGTGGGACTCCACTGGTGACTTCACGCCAGTCTGAGGTCTCACCCCTCACTGTAACTCTCTGCTTCCTATTGCTTAGGTACTCCCTTATCCACTGGAGCGCCCTACCTGTTACTCCTGCCTGTTTCTCCAGCTTATGCATCAACCTTTTATGGTAGTATTTATGTGTGTGTGTGTGTGTGTGTGTGTGTGTGTGTGTGTGTGTGTTGTGTGTGTGTGTGTGTGTGTGTGTGTGTGTGTGTGCGCGCGCGCGCGCGCGCAAGAATGAAATGCAATAGTTCACTCAAAATTAAAATAATAACCCACTATTTTGAAAACACAAGGAAAGGTCATCTTAATATTTCGGTCCATAACCGGGACCCTCTCCAGAAGTGAACGAGAATGCCGGCTGTAACTATTCTAGTGTCAAGTCATGTGTCCTGGGAAGAGGTGTAAGCATTAGGTAATAACCTCCTTGTAACATAATCACTCATTAAATCTGGTAACCATTTGGAGGTTCAGGAGGCCCCAAACTGGAGCCCAACTAGAATTTACTTGGGGGGTGGGGGGTTCTAGAGGGAGCTTGTAGGTTCACTAAGGTTCCAGGTTGATCGACTTTTGGCCTATCGTGGCAAAATGGGTCTGGGAATCATTAGAACTACGGGTCAAGTCCCTCCAGTGCCTCAAAATGTTTTCCTCAATGATACGTCACGCCATTGTAATTTCTTTGTGGATCTGATAGTGAAGCACAAGAGGGAGAACACCATTACCTGCAGGCCCGAGAGTGGGCAGATCGGCTGTAAAATCTACGGTGGGCTCTAGTTCAAGGACTCCAGAACCTCTCAGGAAATTCAGTAGAGTGCCGGGTTGGTCACCTTTTGTCCTATCGTGGTCGAGTGGGTTAAAGCAGGTGTCTGGGAATCACCAGAACACTGGTTCATGTTATCCTTTGCCTCAAAATAATTTTCTCATTGTGTATATAAATTTATTTATTTAACTAACGCCTTCGGGCAGAGATTGCAGTTTGTAGAAAGAATATTGCAAGTAATGCAGGTCTTTGAGAAAGTCTCTCTGTCCACTTGAAGCTAAAATAAAAGAAAGAATACTACCATACTAAAAATGTTAATGACATTTTAACGAGGCGCTGTTAAATTTTAACTAACGAGCGTGACCAAAATAAAGCTAACCAAGGCATAGTAAAATCCGTTAATAAAAGTTTCTTTTTCAGAAGCTATTAACCATTTTGTCAAAGAGTTTTAAGACTTGGGAAGTAGCGGGGAATTGTGTATGGAAAGAGACAATGATATCTATCTTTATCCTAGAAATATCTCAATTTGTACTCATGGAATGCAAGGGTACGCAACCTGACGTTCACTATAGGAAGTATTTTGCGTAGAGATTGCATGTGGAAAAAACAAACCCGACCTAAAGGCATGATCTGGCATAGAGATGACAGACTCACAGATACAGCCTCATACACATACTCTCAGATATCCTAACAGTCTGAATGCATGCCTACAGTGGAATGAGCCAAGTTAAATGACGCAAGAGGAATGGTCTTCTGCAAGGAATACCGTCACTTTGATCTGGACTTAAGAGTTTCAGTATCATGTGTCATCAAGTAGTGTTTATGGATACATATTGGTTATTGACCTACCACACCTTTGGATAACAACTGACGTTTATTTCTGGAAGTGTGTTTAATTCTAAATTTGTACGTCGTGTTTTTCCAGGGTGGAGTAAATACTGTATTGTATACAGATAAGTATACACTTATATACTACTATACACTACAACATGCTATGTTCCTGAGAGTCGTGTAGGACTCATGGGGCCTCATTATTTCCCATGAAGGAGTGAAGGCTGTGGTACAAACTTTCCTCATCTTCCTGGGAGTCACACAAGACTCATAATGCCTCATTATTCACCAGGGAGGAGTGAAGGCTGTAGTGTACACGGACGTGTTGCAGACCTCCCTCATGTTCCTGGGAGTGTTGGTGGTGGTGGTCATCTGTACTCTTGACCTTGGTGGGGTCGGCGTCATCTGGGACTCAGCACTTCAAGGCTCTCGAGTCGAGTTCCTCAAGTGAGTATTAAAATCTAATTTATTATTATCCTCGATCTCCTGCATATAACTAATATTTGCATATAACATTCGAGGAATTATAGAAATTTGATATATTTAAATAAAATCGATTTTTTTATTTTTTGTAAGTTTGGGTATAATTAATAATAAAATATTACATCTAGTTTTGAATATGTTCATAATTTAAATAGTCACAATAAATATGATTGAAATAAAGGTCGTTTCTGTCATTTAATCTACGTAGGTTGCGTTACTGATACAATATTTGGAAACACTCTACAAATGCGTTGGGAAACTTCTTATGATGATATTTAAGTATTCACTGAGCAATTCTGTGCAAATGTGACAGAGAGACTGAAATAGAGGCCCTATTATAATTCCTAAATTTCTGTAAATATAATAGTCTATTTTGGTGCGAAATCGACTGAAACTTGGACCATTATATTTTCAAAACGTTTTAAGTTAGCACCGACGCCAAGTCCCAGTTGGCACAAGTATCCAAGAATTCAACGTTGAATCAATGATGAATTAACGTTACTTTTGGATCTTGTGCCCATGGGGTGAGACAGCGAGACACTACTGTAAAAGTCAAATTGGTCTCAAGAAAATAATTGCTCTACGTTTGAATTTTGTTGTGTTTAAACAAAAATCAGAGGCAATTTTTACATGAACGACAGTAACATTTATGTTAACGAACTGTCTTAATAAAAATATATATATAACTTTTATTGGTATGAATTGAAATTGAAAACTGTGTCAACATATCTAATTACCGAATGGAATTCACAATAGCTTTCGTAATTATTTTTTAATTTAGGTGAAAGGGAAAATGCAATCCCAAAATGCATCAAATCAATGAAATGTGTCATGTCGCTTTTGAGTCCCAAGTATCGTAGAGACGGGTATCTAACATGTATCATACACACAACACATTGGTTTTTACCGTACAAACAAAGAGGACTTGCACTACACTGAAGGGTTTCAGTCAACACTCCCCCCCCCCACAATGTAAGGACTACGGATTAAGTGATTCGCTGCTGCCTTAAGATAAAAATGTTTTGATGCACAAGATTGTAAAAAATAATGGTTTCCACTGGTAATGAATGCCTTTGATAACCCAAATCTAAAACAAAAATATCCCATGCCTAAGGCAATCTATTTAGACACATTGATACAGTGGGTTGAACCTAGATTAGTTAGGTTAAATTGATTTTTCATTATTTTTATTCTGTTCCTCTATTGTACTTGTGACCAAACAATTGCCAGACTTAAACAGTTTTGAAGGGACGAAGGATGTGCTTTTGATCAGTCCACTACAAGACGTTACCAAGTCAATACAGGTAACTTGTTGACCAACCACCAATTATATTTTAGTTCTGAACAGTAAACTCGGATCAGTCTATGTACACCGAGAAGCTAATTATGCCTCTGGTAAGCAATGTAACACAACAAGTACATATTTTACTCCATAAACAATATCAATATTGTTATTTTGTTAATATAGTTATAATTATTGAGAAACTTACGACAATACATGTGTGTTTTATGAAACCGAATTTCGGAATGAAACCTACAACCTTTAACAAGGCGATGCAAACATTATTATTAACAAGAATTCTAAGTGCTTGTGTTTGTGTGTCTGGCAGAGCTCCTCACGTGGCGTCAATCACTAGACAAAGTTGTGACTATGCTCCCCTGGGGGGATATCCCCCACTGATATCCCCCAGGGGATGCCGAAACTTCTGATATCCTGGTCAGTTGTTGTTGTTGGAGGGTGGAAATACCCTAAGGTACTCTATTCCTTTGAGATGTATTTTATTGTCTCACTAATCGTACTTGAACTGGTCAATTGTCCTTCAATTGTCCTGAGTGTCTGGGAACTGTGGGCCGGGTGTAGCGGGAACATTAACTCTCAACACCACGGGATCTGTGCTTATGTGAATTATTGAGATGAGTTAATTTAGCATCATGCAAGACTAATTTTGCAGTTAATCGGGTTTACTTTACTAAAGTATTTGTTGCCCTTCACTGTCTCTCTAGATTCTGTGATTGCCCTCTTCTGGTAGTCGTCTCTTTGATAGTTGAGTTATTTCGTTTGTAACACCTCGTTTCATCTAGCTTGTAACACCTCGTGTCATCTAGCTTGTAACACGTGTCATGTCACTTGTAACACCTCGTGTCATGTCACTTGTAACACATCGTGCCATGTAGCTTGTAACACCTCGTATCATGTCACTTGTAACACCTCGTGTCATGTCAATTGTAACACATTGCGTCATGTCACTTGTAACACATCGTGTCATGTCACTTGTAACACATCGTGTCATGTCACTTGTAACACATCGTTTCTTGTCACTTGCAACACATCGTGTCATGTCACTTGTAACATATCGTGTCATGTCATTGTAACACCTCGTGTCATGTCACTTGTGTCAGGGAGCAGCATTAACTGCCTTGCATGGATGAGAAGGCCCTCTGCATTCTCATCATTATGTTATTACCTTCTTGCTGCTGCTGTAGGAGGAGGAGACATCCAACAGGAGGCGCCAGGAGGTACAGGTCTGTGTCAGTGAGGTCTTACGACAGTCGCCTTAGTAACACCTTCATTGTTCCTCTCCGTGACGAGAGGATAAATTAGACTCATCTTCTTACAGAGCAAATCAGCACGTTTATTCCGGGCGGAAAAGAACACATTTTCGCGTGTAATAGTAGTCTGTGTGTTTGTGTTTGTGTGTGTGTGTGTGTGTGTGTGTGTGTGTGTGTGTGTGTGTGTGTGTGTGTGCTCACCTAGTTGTACTCACCTAGTTGTGTCTGCAGGATCGAGCATTGACTCTTGGATCCCGCCTTTCGAGCATCGGTTGTTTACAGCAATGACTCCGGTCCTATTTCCCTATCATACCTGGTTTTAAAATTATGAATAGTATTTGCTTCCACAACCTGTTCCTTAAGTGCATTCCATTTTTCCACTATCACGCTAAAAGAAAACTTCCTAACATCCCTGTGACTCATCTGAGTTCCAGCTTTCACCCATGTCCCCTCGTTCTGTTACTATTCCGTGTGAACATTTCGTCTATGTCCACTCTGTTAATTCCCCTGTGTACTCACCTAGTTGTACTCACCTAGTTGTGCTTGCGGGGGTTGAGCTCTGGCTCTTTGGTCCCGCCTCTCAACCGTCAATCAACAGGTGTACAGTTTCCTGAGCCTAATGAGCTCTATCATATCTACACTTGAAACTGTGTATGGAGTCAGCCTCCACCACATCGCTTCCTAATGCATTCCATTTGTCAACCACTCTGACACTAAAAAAGTTCTTTCTAATATCTCTGTGGCTCATTTGGGCACTCAGTTTCCACCTGTGTCCCCTAGTGCGTGTGCCCCTTGTGTTAAACAGCCTGTCTTTATCAACCCTGTCGATTCCCCTGAGAATCTTGAATGTGGTGATCATGTCCCCCCTAACTCTTCTGTCTTCCAACGAAGTGAGGTTTAATTCCTGCAGTCGCTCCTCGTAGCTCATACCTCTCAGCTCGGGTACTAGTCTGGTGGCAAACCTTTGAACCTTTTCCAGTTTAGTCTTATGCTTGACTAGATAGGGACTCCATGCTGGAGCCGCATACTCCAGGATTGGTCTGACATATGTGGTATATAATGTTCTGAAAGATTCCTTACACAAGTTTCTAAAGGCCGTTCTTATGTTAGCCAACCTGGCATATGCTGCTGATGTTATCCTCTTGATATGAGCTTCAGGGGACAGGTCTGGCGTGATATCAACCCCCAGGTCTTTCTCTCTCTCTGACTCTTGAAGTATTTCATCTCCCAAATGATACCTTGTATCTGGTCTCCTGCTTCCTACCCCTATCTTCATTACATTACATTTGCTTGGGTTAAACTCTAACAGCCATTTGTTCGACCATTCCTGCAGCTTGTCCAGGTCTTCTTGAAGTATCAAGCTGTCCTCCTCTGTCTTAATCCTTCTCATAATTTTGGCGTCGTCAGCAAACATTGAGAGGAATGAGTCTATACCCTCTGGGAGATCATTTACGTTGGGACGTGCTCTCCAATACTTGAGAAAGTTTTAATGACTGGTTAAAAATATTTATAAAATCATTATTTAATTATATTTCATGTTTTTTATTTGTATTCGTTAGGGCACTGAATGCAAGTTTATTAATACGTAAGGAATACAACATTTGGAAGACTTGATGGATTTATATAAAGCATTTGAGAAGGAAGGGTTTTTGTGAGGGGGGTTTAAGACTTACAGTAAAGTCTTTCTGAAGGGTTTTCTGATGCATGTTGGCTTTGGGACCAGGCTTTTGGCATCAAGCTTGTATCTCTCTCTCTCCCTCTTCTCTCTCTCTCTCTCTCTCTCCTCTCCTCTCTCTCTCTCTCTCTCTTCTCTATATATATATATATATATATATATATATATATATATATATGTAATTGTGTATTCCCCAAGTTGTGCTTGCGGTGGATGAGCTCTGCTCTTTCGGCCTTCCTCTCAATTGTCAATCAATCAACTGTTACTAACTACTACTTTTTTTCCCAACACACACACACACACACACACACACACACACACACACACACACACACACACACACCACACACACACGAGCCCAATAGGCTCAGGAAACTGTACACCTGTTGATTGACGGTTGAGAGGCGGGACCAAAGAGCCAGAGCTCAACCCCCGCAAGCACAACTAGGTGAGTACTAGGTGAGTACACACAACACACACACCACACACACAATGTAAGTTATGGAAATGGGACTAGGTGATAGGAGACCAATGGACAGTACACAATGAAACGGAACTGCCTACCTGTGACGACGCGAGAAAGAGACCTGGGTGTGGACGTAACACCTAATCTATCCTCTGAAGCACATATAAATAGGATAACGACAGTAGTGTACTCTACACTGGTAATA
>WNGS01004511.1:6409030-6425894 GCA_020271785.1 Procambarus virginalis
GCGATGAAGGCTCGAGCTGCATGGGCTGCCGCCTCACACCCTTGTGGAATGCCAAACCCGAGCTGTTTTGGCTTCAGCATGTTGGCCGCTGCATCACTAACTGTTCTTGCATCTGCCTTTGCAACGAGACGCCGGAGAGAATTGCCCACAGCTTTTGGCCTGATCCCTCCATCCTTTTCTTTAGAGCACAGAGAGATGCTCCAAAAAAATAGGTGTTATGGACGCTGGTATGTTGCCAGCTAGACATGTGTTGGTGAATCTGGTTAGTTCCACCAAGAGGTTCTTTGCAATGTCACCCAGTGCAGGGTTGAGCATTTGCTTGAGGTGGTTGGGTTTTAGTCCTGTGAACCCACCTGCTGATCCTGTTGGGAAGGACATGGCTGCTTTATGGACCACAGATTCAGCCACCCAGAGAGGTTCTGCTCCGGTAGCCCCCACTTGTACAATGTCGTCCTCACGCGGAGCCCTGGCAGGGTATTTCTCCCTTAGGGCTTGAGCTGTTGCGGCATCTCTGTCGGCAATTGAGTCCTCACTGGTGATGACTCTTATTGCGCCAATAGTGTTTCTTCTTCTATTTTCTTGGTGACTGATGTTCTGATTTTTGATGTCTCGGATATGGCACTGTTGCTCTTCCTGCCGTGGGTGTTTCTCGCGCGAGTGGGAAGGCGCACCTGGTTGTCCTCCCTGGGAAAATCATTTATAGCTTGATGACTGAGGCAGCTAAGGTTTTGTCTCTCCTTGCAGGGGTGGCTAGACATATGTTGCCAAACAGTAGGAGGTTGTGCCATGCTTGGGTCGTTCCAGGAGAGTCGTTGACCTTTCTCAGGAGGGTGGATAATTTGGCTGCTGCATGGGGCCGGGCTGCTTTAGGGATGTGTTGCAAGGTTCTGGCTGATGTTGCTTTGATAGCTTCTAATAAATTTTAATTATATATATATATATATATATATATATATATATATATTATATATATATATATATAATTAAATTTAAATATTATATATATATATATATATATATATATATGTAATATATATATATATATATATATATATATATATATATATATATATATATATATATATAACTGAAAACTCACACCCCAAAGTGACTCGAACCCATACTCCCAGGAGCAACGCAACTGGTATGTACAGGGATGCCTTAAACCACTTGACCATCACGACCGGACATAAGAAAGTGATAGCCGAGGCTATATGAACCACTTCCCCGCCGGCACCTGGATGGTTATTTTGGGCATAGCATTTTATCAAATCACCTCATTTTTTGGGGCAACACGTGAGGAACACAAATGCAAACAAGCCTGAATGGTCCCCAGGACTAGATACAACTTAAAACTCACACCCCAGAAGTGTTTCGAACCCATACTCCCAGGAGCAACGCAACTGGTATGTACAGGGATGCCTTAAACCACTTGACCATCACGACCGGACATAAGGAAGTGATAGCCGAGGCTATATGAACCACTTCCCCGCCGGCACCTGGATGGTTATCTTGGGCATAGCATTTTATCAAATCACCTCATTTTGTGGGGCAACACGCGAGGTGATTTGATAAAATGCTATGCCCAAGATAACCATCCAGGTGCCGGCGGGGAAGTGGTTCATATAGCCTCGGCTATCACTTCCTTATGTCCGGTCGTGATGGTCAAGTGGTTTAAGGCATCCCTGTACATACCAGTTGTGTTGCTCCTGGGAGTATGGGTTCGAGTCACTTCTGGGGTGTGAGTTTTCAGTTGTATCTAGTCCTGGGGACCATTCAGGCTTGTTTGCATATATATATATATATATTTATATTAGTATATTTTGGTAGCAGTCTTTCCTGTAGACATATATTATTAAATATGACCGAAAAAGTAAGATTAGTAATTCTAACACGAATTTTCTCTATATTTCTTATGTTTCTTTTCACTGTCGGTGGTAATTGAAAAATCAGTTCTCCAAAATTCATTTTTATTTCTAGTCTGACGCGACGCTAGAACGCGTTTCGTAATTACTTATTACATTTTCAAAGACTTTAGGTTACACACACACAACTAACACTAAACAGAGTTTAAACAGCTTTCATTTATACCTGCAATTCGGTATATTTCGGCATTGTAACATATCACCTCACCGAAATGCAGGTATAAAATGAAAGCTGTTTAAACTCTGTTTAGTGTTAGTTGTGTGTGTGTAACCTAAAGTCTTTGAAAATGTAATAAGTTATTACGAAACGCGTTCTAGCGTCGCGTCAGACAAGAAATAAAAATGAATTTTTGGAGAACTGATTTTCAATTACCACCGACAGTGAAAAGAAACATAAGAAATATAGAGAAAATTCGTGTTAGAATTATTAATCTTACTTTTTCGGTCATATTCAATAATATATATATATATATATATATATATATATATATATATATATATATATATATATATATATATATATGTATATATATATATATATATATATATAGTGTGTGTGTGTTGTTTATCACGGTTCTGCAACAAGAAGTTACAGAGCAATGTTACAAAGAACTAAACATGATGTGAGAGAACGGTTTATTAAGAGGGCAGGATATGATGACGCGGTAAAGCTGGGGCAAGAGGACTTAACCCAACGCAGAAAAACACCCGTCTGAAATGACTTGGCCTGAGAAAGCCACATGGGGGCTATGCACTGGGATCGAGGCCTCACCTGTGGATTCTGTTGATGCACATCCACTCACATACACACCCCCAAGGCTCTTGTGTTTTAATTGAACATGTTTATCTCTCGACACGGACAATGAAGGTCACTAGCACCCTCTCGTGCTACTGTTGCCAGCTGGCTCCGTCCCACACCACTGCTGACAGCAGACTCTCTCAAATCATTTGTGGCTGTAACTTCCTATTGCTTTCTGTACCAAACACAGTCGATTCTCGAATGATCAAGTTTAACCACTGCACTGCACACCCGTTTAGTAGCATATTCTCCGATGTTCCTACAGCAAGAGCCACGAGTACAGAGACATTTAATGAATTGATTTAGCGGTATTGATGCAATTCTCAGAATAATGATAGGTGATGTAGATTTGTCATGGTTCATATGCTTATGCGTAATGATTTTATCCGACCAGAATTGTGAGAACCAAGGACACGCGCCTAACTTATCGAGGCCGATAATCATTAGTCCGAGGAAGCAATAACATTCGGAACAGTTAATTTCACTAAAACACAGTCATTTATACGTTATGGTCGAAAACGTTAAAATTGCAAGGGGGTAAGAAGAGGGCGGGAATAAGTGTGGTATTACGCTAAACCATCTCCACTCGTCTGTAGTAAGTAAACTCGTCAGCGTGTAGAAACCGGTTCTTGCGACATGATCTTCAACTATTTCCGCGTAATTGTGGCTGCTGCTGCTGGGAAAGACGCCGTCAATGCTTTGTCTTCACCAAGCGGTGATTCAGTGATGGGGCTAAAAAAAATAGGCAAGAGGTCCTTGATATATGCCGACCAGTTTACAAGAAGAGGGAGTGAAGGCTAGACCATCCAGTGCCCTACAGGCACCGCACGCAGTTGCACCCCTCAGACGCTCTCTCCCCCCATGCTCAGCGACTTTGTCTTACGCCCACAAAACCTTAATGACCAACCAGCAAGTATACTTGAGTCCTGACCTACACACCTCAGTATATCTTGCGTGATATATAATGTCCACGTCTTTGTGAATATATATATCTGTACCTTGAGACGTCCTCCTCCCCCCCCCCCAGATACAGCTCTCAGTGAATATAGCTCTTCCCCGTTCTCGGATAATCGTCATCGCGGATACTTAAGAACGGACGGAACACATTTCGTCGGCTGGCTTCCCGTTGGAGACATTCTTCAGCAGCACTGTGTACAAAGGTGGGTACGAGTTCGTAGTTGTGGCGGGAACATCCCACTACCAGTAACACCAGTCTACACTACCACTAACACCAGTCCTCACTACCAGTAACACCAGTCCACACTACCACTAACACCAGTCCTCACTACCAGTAACACCAGTCCACACTACCACTAACACCAGTCCTCACTAACAGTAACACCAGTCTACACCAACAGTAACACCAGTCCACACTAACAGTAACACCAGTCCACACTACCAGTAACACCAGTCCACACTACCAGTAACACCAGTCCACACTACCAGTAACACCAGTCCACACTACCAGTAACACCAGTCCACACTACCAGTAACACCAGTCCACACTAACAATAACACCAGTCCACACTACCAGTAACACCAGTCCACACTAACAGTAACACCAGTCCACACTAATAGTAACACCAGTCCACACTAACAGTAACACCAGTCCACACCAACAGTAACACCAGTCAACACTAACAGTAACACCAGTCCACACTAACAGTAACACCAGTCCACACTAACAGTAACACCAGTCCACACCAACAGTAACACCAGTCTACACTAACAGTAACAACAGTCCACACCAACAGTAACACCAGTCTACACTAACAGTAACAACAGTCCACACCAACAGTAACACCAGTCTACACCAACAGTAACACCAGTCCACACTAACAGTAACACCAGTCCACACCAACAGTAACACCAGTCTACACTAACAGTAACAACAGTCCACAAGAACAGTAACACCAGTCCACACTAACAGTAACACCAGTCCACACCAACAGTAACACCAGTCTACACTAACAGTAACAACAGTCCACACCAACAGTAACACCAGTCTACACTAACAGTAACAACAGTCCACACCAACAGTAACACCAGTCTACACTAACAGTAACACCAGTCCACACCAACAGTAACACCAGTATACACTAATAGTAACACCAGTCCACACTAACAGTAACACCAGTCCACACTAACAGTAACACCAGTCCACACTAACAGTAACACCAGTCCACACTAACAGTAACACCAGTCCACACCAACAGTAACACCAGTCTTCACTAACAGTAACAACAGTCCACACCAACAGTAACAACAGTCCACACCAACAGTAACACCAGTCTTCACTAACAGTAACAACAGTCCACACCAACAGTAACAACAGTCCACGCCAACAGTAACACCAGTCTTCACTAACAGTAACAACAGTCCACACCAACAGTAACACCAGTCTTCACTAACAGTAACAACAGTCCACACCAACAGTAACACAGTCCACGCCAACAGTAACACCAGTCTTCACTAACAGTAACAACAGTCCACACCAACAGTAACAACAGTCCACACCAACAGTAACACCAGTCTTCACTAACAGTAACAACAGTCCACACCAACAGTAACAACAGTCCACACCAACAGTAACACCAGTCTTCACTAACAGTAACAACAGTCCACACCAACAGTAACAACAGTCCACACCAACAGTAACACCAGTCTTCACTAACAGTAACAACAGTCCACACCAACAGTAACAACAGTCCACGCCAACAGTAACACCAGTCTTCACTAACAGTAACAACAGTCCACACCAACAGTAACAACAGTCCACACCAACAGTAACACCAGTCTACACTAACAGTAACAACAGTCCACACCAACAGTAACACCAGTCTTCACTAACAGTAACACCAGTCCACACCAACAGTAACACCAGTCCACTAACAGTAACACCAGTCCACACCAACAGTAACACCAGTCTACACTAACAGTAACAACAGTCCACACCAACAGTAACACCAGTCTACACTAACAGTAACACCAGTCCACACCAACAGTAACACCAGTCTACACTAACAGTAACAACAGTCCACACCAACAGTAACACCAGTCTACACTAACAGTAACACAGTCCACACCAACAGTAACACCAGTATACACTAACAGTAACACCAGTCCACACTAACAGTAACACCAGTCCACACTAACAGTAACACCAGTCCACACTAACAGTAACACCAGTCCACACTAACAGTAACACCAGTCCACACCAACAGTAACACCAGTCTTCACTAACAGTAACAACAGTCCACACCAACAGTAACAACAGTCCACACCAACAGTAACACCAGTCTTCACTAACAGTAACAACAGTCCACACCAACAGTAACAACAGTCCACACCAACAGTAACACCAGTCTTCACTAACAGTAACAACAGTCCACACCAACAGTAACACCAGTCTTCACTAACAGTAACAACAGTCCACACCAACAGTAACAACAGTCCACACCAACAGTAACACCAGTCTTCACTAACAGTAACAACAGTCCACACCAACAGTAACAACAGTCCACACCAACAGTAACACCAGTCTTCACTAACAGTAACAACAGTCCACACCAACAGTAACAACAGTCCACACCAACAGTAACACCAGTCTTCACTAACAGTAACAACAGTCCACACCAACAGTAACACTAGTCTTCACTAACAGTAACAACAGTACACACCAACAGTAACAACAGTCCACACCAACAGTAACACCAGTCTTCACTAACAGTAACAACAGTCCACACCAACAGTAACAACAGTCCACGCCAACAGTAACACCAGTCTTCACTAACAGTAACAACAGTCCACACCAACAGTAACAACAGTCCACACCAACAGTAACACCAGTCTTCACTAACAGTAACAACAGTCCACACCAACAGTAACAACAGTCCACACCAACAGTAACACCAGTCTTCACTAACAGTAACAACAGTCCACACCAACAGTAACAACAGTCCACACCAACAGTAACACCAGTCTTCACTAACAGTAACAACAGTCCACACCAACAGTAACAACAGTCCACACCAACAGTAACACCAGTCTTCACTAACAGTAACAACAGTCCACACCAACAGTAACAACAGTCCACACCAACAGTAACAACAGTCCACACCAACAGTAACACCAGTCTTCACTAACAGTAACAACAGTCCACACCAACAGTAACAACAGTCCACACCAACAGTAACACCAGTCTTCACTAACAGTAACAACAGTCCACACCAACAGTAACAACAGTCCACACCAACAGTAACACCAGTCTTCACTAACAGTAACAACAGTCCACACCAACAGTAACAACAGTCCACACCAACAGTAACACCAGTCTTCACTAACAGTAACAACAGTCCACACCAACAGTAACACCAGTCTTCACTAACAGTAACAACAGTCCACACCAACAGTAACAACAGTCCACACCAACAGTAACACCAGTCTTCACTAACAGTAACAACAGTCCACACCAACAGTAACAACAGTCCACACCAACAGTAACACCAGTCTTCACTAACAGTAACAACAGTCCACACCAACAGTAACAACAGTCCACACCAACAGTAACACCAGTCTTCACTAACAGTAACAACAGTCCACACCAACAGTAACAACAGTCCACGCCAACAGTAACACCAGTCTTCACTAACAGTAACAACAGTCCACACCAACAGTAACAACAGTCCACGCCAACAGTAACACCAGTCTTCACTAACAGTAACAACAGTCCACACCAACAGTAACACCAGTCTTCACTAACAGTAACAACAGTCCACACCAACAGTAACAACAGTCCACACCAACAGTAACACCAGTCTTCACTAACAGTAACAACAGTCCACACCAACAGTAACAACAGTCCACACCAACAGTAACACCAGTCTTCACTAACAGTAACAACAGTCCACACCAACAGTAACACCAGTCTTCACTAACAGTAACAACAGTCCACACTAACAGTAACACCAGTCCAGCCTCTGCTGCCTGTAGAAATAGATCCCATCTGCTCATTATGTGGGGACTTCATTCACGGAAGGATAGACTGGGAAAATAAGGAACCGTATGGAGGCGAGGATACGTGGAGAGCCAAACTATTGGAGGTGGTGACTAGAAACCTTTTAAGTCAACATGTCAGAGAACCCACAAGGATGAGAGGAAATGACGAACCAGCGAGACTCGACCTAGTCTTCACTCTGAACCACTCCGACATAAGAGAAATCGGGTTTGAGGCCTCGGTAGGAATGAGCGACCACACTGTACTGGCGTTTGAGTATCTGGTTGAAGAAGGGTTATTGAACTATGAGGGGTACTGAAAACAAAAGGCTGGCATTCCGAAAGGAAAACTGTGAGGAGATAAGAAAATTCCTAACAGATATAACATGGGAAACAGAGCTCAGGGGTAAGACGGCTCAAGACATGATGGACTACATCACGCAGAAGTGTAAGGAGGCTGCAAACAAGTTTGTCCCGGTCCAATAGGAAAATGAAATTAAGATGATAAACCCATGGTTTAATCAGAGATGTAGGCTACCTAAGCAGCAAAGTAAAAGGTTGTGGCGAAACTATAGAAACAACAGGACACTTGATACCAAAGTGCCAGGAATGAATTTGTCAGGTTGAGAAGAGAGGCAGAAGGACAATACGAAAATCACATCGCAAGCAAGGCAAAGATTCAACCTAAATTGCTGCTCAGCCACATCAGGATAAAAACAACAGTAAAGGAGCAAGTAATGAAATTAAGTATAGGGGCAGACAGATTCACTACAAACGACAAGGAAGTGTGCAAGGAACTGAATAAGAAATTCCAGGAGGTCTTCAATTTAGAGCAAGGAGAAGCTCCAGAGATAAGAGAAGGAATAGTTAACCAGTAGCCACTAGAAGAGTTTGAGATCACCAGTGGGGAAGTAAAGAAGCCTTTACTGGAGTTGGATGTGACAAAGGCTATAGGCCTAGATGAAATCTTCCTTTTGATACTTAAGGAAAGAGCAGAAGTACTGTGCCTGCCACTCTCCATAGTGTATAACAAATCACTGGCAACAGGGAAACTATCAAGAATTTGGAAAGCAGCTAATGTAGTTCCGAGATACAAGAAAGGGGACAGACAGGAGGCACTGAACTACAGGCCAGTGTCCCTAACTTGCATAGCATTCAAGATGATGGAAAAGATTGTGCGAAAAAAAATAGTGGAACATCTGGAGCGAAAGAACTTTGTAACGCAGCATCAGCATGGGTTCAGGGATGGCAAGACCTGCCTCTCAGGATTAATTGAATTCTACGACCAGGCAACAAAAATCAGGCAAGAGAGGGGTGGGCAGACTGCATATTTTTGGATTGCCAGAAAGCCTTTGACACAGTACCACACAAAAGGCTAGTGAAAAAGCTGGAGATGCAGGAAGGAGTGAAAGGGAAAGTACTTCATTGGATAAGCGAGTACCTAAGCAACAGAAGACAGCGAGTCACTGTGAAAGGCGAAGTCTCAGACTGGCGGGAGGTCACCAGTGGAGTTCCACAGGGTTCAGTCCTTGGACCTACATTGTTTGTGATATATGTAAACGATCTCCCAGAGGGTATTGAATCGTTCCTCTCACTGTTTGCTGATGATGCAAAAATTATGATGAGGAATAAAACAAAGGATGATAGTAGGAGGCTACAAGATGACCTAGACAACCTGAATGAATAGTCCAACAAATGGCTGCTAAAGTTCAACCCGAGTAAATGCAAAGTAATGAAACTAGGAGGTGGAAACAGGAGGCCAGACACAGGATACAGAATAGGAGATGAAGTACTTCGTGAAACAGAGAGAAAGATCTATGAGTTGATATCACACCAAACCTGTCTCCTGAAGCCACATAAAAAAAAATTACATCTGCAGCATACGCAAGGCTGGCTAACAGCCTTCAGGAACCTGTGTAAGGAATGTGTAAAATGTTAGTGTTACTAAGCATTTAACACTTTAACATTTAACATTTAGCATTTACCATTTAACACTTAATAACCACTTACGAAACATGTGCATCTTTCCTCGGTCATGGCGGATTAGTTTGCATTAATTAAACACTTTGTATGTTGCGAAACTTCTAAGGACAAAGCGATTTCTGATTTGGACCCTCTCGTAACGCCTCCGAACTCGTAAAGTCTTTAATAAATGCAAACTAAGTAGCTTTTAGCAAGAAAAGATGTACAGGTTTCGTTATACATCGTGACCCCTCGTTTCTACAAACCTATTCCAATAAAGCTAAACGTTTGTGTAATAAAGTTTCAGTGTCTATAAAGAGCGATGTTGAGAAGCAAAACATTGAATCCCTTTCAGTTTGAAATATTTTTTCCACAGTAATTATAACAATTATAAACGGAAAAGGAATCTTCGGTTCGAAGTTAAATTAGCCTTAAATATATGCTTAAATATTCTGGTGCAGAGAAATGTACCTCTTGGTTTACAGATGTCGGGCTTAAATGATGTAGATGTTGGTCTGTCGGGGCCGACGTTCACGACAGTGGACTACACAGTCTTCAGCCTCATGCTGGCGGCGTCCGTCGGCATCGGTGTGTACAGCGCCCTCAAGGGTCGGGGCAACACCTCCTCGGAGGACTACCTGCTGGGCGGCAGGACCATGTCTCCAGTCCCAGTAGCCTTCTCGCTCCTCGGCGGCGTCATCTCCGCCATATCCATCCTGGGTTAGTGGTCAATGGGAGATTTCTACTGGGATTTCTGATATTCAACTTCTGTACTTCGACTGTTTCGGTTCAGCGACGGCTTGTATAGCAGGTCGGTGTTCGATCCATGCTGGGCCAGGTGGTGGCTTGGGTGTGAACTGACCTGGCTTGGGAGTAGACTGGCTTAGGATATAAACAGATATATTTTGTATTCAGACCGTGTGTGTGTGACAGTGTAGATGGGGTGTATACCTTGTGGTATGACAGTGTATGACTTAATGAATGACTTGGTGTATTACTTAACGCACATATGACTAAATGTATGACATACTTTATGATTTACTGGATGATGGTGTATAATTTATTGTATGACTTAGTGTGTGATCGTGTGTGACTCAATATAAATAGTGTATTATTTTGTGTATGATAGTGTATTACTTGGCTGATATGATCCTGTATGACAGCGTATGACGTAGTATATGAGGGGTGTATGACAGTGTGAATTAGTGAATAATGGTATATGATTGAGTGTGACAGTGTATAATAGTGTATGACTTGAATATATGATGGTGTATTACTTATTGTATAATGGTGTATGATTGAGTGTATGATGGAGTTAGAATTACTGTATGGAGTATGACTTAGTGCATAATGGTTTATAACTTACTGTATGACAAAGTATGACTTGGTGAATAACTTTGTTTATGGCAAAGTATGACGGTGTTTGACCTAGCCTATGAGTTAGTGTATAACCTAATGTATGACTTAGTGTACAAATTAGTATATGACAGTGTATAACTTTGTGTATAATTCAGATTATGACTCAATAAATAACAATGCATGACTCATTTTATGACTTCAAGAATGAACCAAGTAAATTATTTGTCTTTTTCCAAGCTTTTTTAAATTATTCAACTCTCCTCACAAGATCCGAAGGACCCAGCTCGTCCTCCTAAGGTTTCCCCAACGTCAAGAAAACGGTCAATTTAAAGTGTCCTCTTCTAACCATCAAGAGGACCCGAAACAGAAAACGGGACTATACGTTACTTTCGCCAGCCGCCTTCATTTCCTAGTACGCAATCCGCTCTCGCACTAGACAGCACATATATGACTTATTGCTTATAGTCACTATTTCGCTTATAAATATGTATGTATGTGACATATTCCAAGCTATATTTTTTTCAAGGCATTAACTTTTCCTCTCAGTTTTATTTAACAATAGAGATTTTATACAAAATTTGACAATATCCTGAGTTACTTTACAATTTATTTAAATATTTTAGTTTTGTTTTATTATTTTTATAAAACTGTAATATTAATATAGATATAGGTTCAGCACTAATTGTAATATCTTAACATACTAAGGTTAGGTTAGGTTGTGGTTTTCCATTCAGCTTTTCAAGGAAAACTCAAATATTTGCAATAAATTAGTACGTCACATATGCACTTATTCATAAGTAAGATATTGACTATAAGCAGGTGCGAGAATGGGTTGTAGTACGACAATTGTTGGCCTTAGGTAACGCATACGAGCTAAAAGCTACGTTCTTTGTAGGACAGGAATATGCAACAGCCTGACTGAAGGACACGATTGACAGCCAGACATATCAGTCACAGCTGTCGTTTCCTGACTGTATAGTTACCATCGTCACTCTAAATACTGATACAATCACACAATCTGCTGCAAGCCATCCTCCGAATTGACAGTACGTTTTAATACTAAGTGTAATAAGTACATTTCCTGACTGTCATGCATAGTACATAATTACACTAATGGGGTTTTTACATTTAGCTCCCTATTTAATTATCTTCGTTTTCTGTTAAGACATTCAGAGTTTTAGGATAAAGTTCAGTTCGCTATACATAAGTTTTAAATTTTAGGAATTTCTTTTTCAGCTTTATTAAACAAGAGATTTTATACAAAATTTGAAAATATCCTGAGTTACTTTACAATATATTTAAATATTTTAGTTTTCTTTTATTTGTTTTATAAAAGTATAATATCAATATAGCTATAGGTTAAGTAGTAATTGTAATTAAGAAGCAATAAAACGCTTATCTTCACAAACTAAGATGGTTAGGTTAGGTCGTGGTTTTCTATTCAGCTTTTCAGGTAAACTCAAATATTCACAATATATTTGACAGTACGATTTAATACTAAGTGTATATAAGTACAATGCCTGACTGTCATACATAGTACATAATTGCACTTATGGGGCTGTTCCATTTACCTCCCCATTTTTGGAGGACGGGCTCATCTAATGACAACGTTTGTATCAAGCCTCGCTCCTCCATGACGGCAACAGTGCCAAGTATTTGTAAATAGTCTCTGTCCACGACGATTCCTGGCAATGTTGCCAAGAAAGTCGCCAGGTGGCAACAGGGACTAACTTAGAAGCCTCCTACTCACATTTATTTTCTCACATTTGTCCTCATTTATTTTCCTTGAGTCTGAAGACATATCTCACACTTGTCAAGTAATAAAAACAGTCTGTAATATGAGTTTAGTTGAGTGTAAATAGGAAGTTCCCAATTTTATTAATTCAAGCTCATTCATATGTTAGACATATATATATAATATATATGAGTTTGGGTAGATATAAATAGAAGTCGCCTCATATTCGTTAATATAGGCCTCTTCTGCTGTTTCCTGCAATCATCTGTTATAATGTGTTAATAGGCCTACTACATGTTATGTGTTCCGTAGGTTCTTTACGACAGAAATCGTTCCTGTTCCTCTAAGGGGCTTTGTTCTTGCAGGTGAAATGACACAGAACTCAATGTTTCTTATTAAATTCTTGCACTAAAACGTTTTTGCGTCGTTGATTCAATAAATTTTTGTTTCTTCATTTTATTTTAAGAATAAGACAAGTATATGTTCAGTTTTATTGACTGTTGATGATTGTCAATTTTCAAAAATGTTCTCTAAATATTGTTTACAAGCAGACGACGAGTCACAATAACGAGGCTGAAGAAATGGTGACCGAACCACAACGCAGAAGATGGAGAAGCGACAAGGTTTCGGTCCGTCCTGGACCGTTGTCAAGTCGTGTGACTAAGTCGACTGAATTAGTGGTCCAGGACGGACCTAAGTGTCGTCGGTCGTCGTTCCTCCATCTTCTGAGCTGTTAACGGCAATCAACAGCTATAAACAATTTGGTAATCTTTGTAAAATCGCGTGTCACATTAAAAGATAACCCACTACGAGGTCAAACAAATTCATCCCAGACGTCCTCTCCTCAATTACCAGCTTCCTTCTCCTCAGAAATAGCTGTATTTGCATCTTTAAAAAAGTTTTAAAAACCTATTTCAAAACCCATTATCCTTTCAGTATGGTGCTCACGTAAGCAATCAGAACATTTAATTATGTTTTGAGTGATTCCAGGCTGCTCCAACTGGTAGTAACTAAGAGGCATGTTTTAATTAGCAAGAATCTGTCTGCCTCACTCTCTCTCGCTCCTCTCTCTTTCACTCTCTCTCTCTAACAATATACAAGTCTTGCTGAGGAGTTAAGGACCATTAGTGTTCTTGCTGCGCAGTGGTCAGAGCAGTGGTTTCACCACCGAATGACCCCGGGTTTGATTCCTGCGGCAGGATAGAGAGGTTTCGGGAGGTTTTCCTTTAAACCTCGTGTTCATATATAAGTAAATAGATACCCAGGAGTTAGGCAACTCTTGTGTGTGGCATATTGATGAAGGTCTCTCGTCAGCCAGCTGTAGTACAGCTAATCATGGTTCATTATATTTAATAACTAACAAAAAAATGAATCCTAGTATGAGTAACTTGCCCAAAGAATATTCTAGTATGAATAACTTAGTTCAAAATCCTATTACGTAACAATTATCAAGCGAAAGTGCTTAGCTATTACGTAACAATTATCAAGCGAAGTGCTTAGCTAGTATGACTCGCTACACTTGTGTGGGGAATTGACCTACGAGATTTTTATTTATTTTCATAGAATATATATTTCACGTTAATTTATATTTTTCGATAGCAAATTGTATGATAAAATGGACTGTATTTCTTAAATGTCTCACAAATCACTTTTCTTACACATTCTGGGGGGGGGAAGGGGGAGGTATGGTTCATATGCAATCAACCATATAAATTATTGGTTATAGACATTTACTACAGTATAAACAACACTTGTAACTACAGCTTATCTTTTTGTTGTTATATCCTAGACAACCAGTATGAACACGAATGAATAAGCCAGTCGATCCACTTTGTGGGTGTGGCTGGCCTCCAACTAATGTACTGGAGTACGAGATTACTAGTGTTAATTCTTCTTCCTCTTCAATTCCACCTGTTAAAAACAGTAAAAATAATAGCAGGAATCCTATATATATGATAGTTATATCAGATCAAATATTGGTATATTGAATAAAAGGAAGAGAATATTGCTCACCATGGGTTGGTCTCATGTCCTAACCGAAATTATCTTATATACCTAACATTACTGGCCAGGAATGACTAGATAAGATTTCGGAATCGGACACTTCTCTTCGTTAGATGACGACTGCGTGTTGATACTGGAAGCACTAATTTATTCTCCATAACACTTCGCACAGGGGAGTTATATTGGAGCTAAATTTGCTCCTGCGACTTGTTGTTAGAATGACTGCCTTCAGGCCTTCACTGACGCCTTGGCTCTTGTCCAGATGTCAACAAGTGGTAGAATCGTCACATTTACTCTATTTTGGTACTAATAATTAAGTTGATTCAAATGAAATGTTTTTATGTTTAAAGTCCAAAGACTGCTGTATTAAGAATGTTCCCAACAGAATTAGCTGGTGAAACTAATAGCGACATTTGGGTCATTCTATCTCAAATCACCAAAAAGTCACCTATGGCTCCCACTCGACCCTCTCCAAATGCCATGAAATTTTGTAGTAAGATAGCCCTAGACCCCAATGACACTTTGCAAAATATTAGAGCTCAATCTTCTTTGGTTCTTAAATAAGAAGTCCATATTCAATGGGCTCTCGTCCCGTTATAGCTTAAATACCACAAAAATGACTAACTTTGACCCTTTGTTAAATCACTTCTATTGCTTGTAGAGATGTGAAATTTGACATACCAGGTCACCTTTTGGTGTATAATAAAGTAGTGTAATCGAAAAGCAGTATGGGTGGCCATTCAGCTATCCATCCATGCTAAAATCACGGCCAAATTTTGTCACGAGAAATTTGGACCCCAATTTGGAGACCACTTACTCATCAGAAAAAGGTGTAAACGCCATGATCTTTTGCAACGATGTATAACAAGCACAATATTATGCAGTGATGCAATAGCAACTCTGTTGTATCCATATGTCCAGAGGTAGCCCACTTGAAAGTTGGCCAAAAAATCATTTTTTGTGCAAAACTAGCCAACATTCAAGACAAAATATCTCAATATGTGTCATTTCAAATTTGGGTTTGAATGACACCATTGGATAGCGCGGATTTTTCTGTAACTTTTATTTAGGTTGGGATCTGAATTCCTAGTTCAGCCAGAGGACTCTAAAAAATGACATACCTTGGTGCGATATCGAAAAATCAAATTATGATTCCCATCTTCTTTGTGCACTAATCATGACATTTTTCTGTCCATTCTTTCCGGGACACATTCGACTAATTCTTCATATTTTGCCTTGAAAGTTTGCTGGTTTTGCACAAAAAAAATTTCTGGCCAACTTTCAAGTGGGCCACCTCTGGACATATGGATACAACAGAGTTGCTATTGCATCACTGCATAATATTGTGCTTGTTATACATCATTGCAAATGATCATGGCGTTTAGACCTTTCGGTGATTAGTAAGTGGTCTCCAAATTGGGGTCCAAATTTTCCACGAAAAAAATTAGCAGTGATTTTAGCATGGATTGATATCTGAATGGCTACCCAAACTACTTTTTTAATTACACTGCTGTATTCCACACCAAAAGTTGTCCTGGTATGCCAAATTTCACACCACTCTGGGCACTAGACGTGATTTGATAAAGGGTCAAAGTTGGCCCTTCTACGATATGTACGCATTAACGGGATGAGAGCCCATTGAACATGGACCTATTATTTAAGAACCAAAGCAGATTGAGATCTAATATTTTGCACAATTTCATTTGGGGTCTAGAGCTACTTTATTACAAAATTTCATTAGATTTAGAAAGGGTCGAGTGGGAGGCCTTTGGTGAATTCCCAAGGAATGACCCATTTGGCAATAATATCCCGTTTTCTATTGCTGGAGAATTCCACTATTGTCTTCTATGAGTGATTTTATTTATTAAACGCAGCAGCAATATTATCTGCCTATTGTATTGAATATTAGTAAATGGTGTCGGGTTTTCCGACAACTTGGAAGGTTACGTTGGGGGACCAGGAGCTCGGGTTGGAGATGGAATGCAGAAACGGTGCCCAATCACTTGCTACATCAAACATCGAACGCCGCCCCTCATAGAAGCGAGGCTGTCACTGTACTAACCTATCCAAGCGGTTGGGTAACGT
>WNGS01004511.1:6442646-6471145 GCA_020271785.1 Procambarus virginalis
ATGATCACCACATACAAAATTCTCAGGGTGGACAAGGATGGATAATATATCACGGGTGGCACACGCACAAGGGGACACAGGTGGAAGCTGAGTACCCAAATGAGCCACAGAGACATTAGAAAGAACTTTTTCAGTGTCAGAGTAGTTAGTAAATGGAATGCAATAGGAAGTGATGTGGTGGAGGCTGACTCCATACACAGTTTCAAATGTAGATATGACAGAGCCCAGTAGGCTCAGGAATCTGTACATCAGTTGATTGACGGTTGAGAGGCGGGACCAAAGACCCAAAGCTCAACCCCCGCAAACACAACTAGGTGAGTACAACTAGGTGAATACAACCCAGGTACTAAAAATTATTACATAGTGTCATATCTAATATGAAGCAGCAGAGGTCAATAGGCGATCTGTATTCAGGCTGAATCACATGGAAGAACTCCTTTAGTTAATCTGCATACAAAAATTATGTGTTAATCGAACCGAAAACTTGATCCCTTTGATGTGTATGATGGTGTATTTAATTGTGTCTCTCTACTGGTAATGACAACAAAGCCCAGGCTGCTAATTAAACCATTCACTCCAATGTCGTGCTTGATGTGAATTCATTTGCATATATTGAACAAATGTTTGCTTCTGTATTCATATTGCAATGTAAACTGACCTTATTACGATTTGCTGTCGAACAAAATTACTTGGTAATTTATTGTAATTACTGAAGAGTAAAATTACTATCGTCTATAACTCCGCTTCATGCAACAAGGTCAACAGTTTCCATCAAATGCCTGTGTGCGTTTGAGCACACATTTCATTACATACTCATTATCTGACCAGCAGGCATCACGATATATATATATATATATATATATATATATATATATATATATATATATATATATATATTTATATATATATATATATATATATATATATATATATATATATATATATATATATATATATATATATGTCGTACCTAGTAGCCAGAACGCACTTCTCAGCCTACTATGCAAGGCCCGATTTGCCTAATAGGCCAAGTTTTCATGAATTAATAGTTTTTCGACTACCTAACCTACCTAACCTAACCTAACTTTTTCGGCTACCTAACCTAACCTAAGCAATAAAGATAGGTTAGGTTAGGTTAGGTAGGGTTGGTTAGGTTCGGTCATATATCAACGTTAATTTTAACTCCAATAAAAAAAAATTGACCTCGTACGTAATGAAATGGGTAGCTTTATCATTTCATAAGAAAAAAATTAGAGAAAATATATTAATTCAGGAAAACTTGGCTTATTAGGCAAATCGGGCCTTGCATAGTAGGCCAAAAAGTGAGTTCTGGCTACTAGGTACGACATATATATATATATATATATATATATATATATATATATATATATATATATATATATATATATTAATATTAGTATATTTTGGTAGCAGTCTTTTTTGTAAACATATGTTATTAAATATGACCGAAAAAGTAAGATTAATAATTCTAACACGAATTTTCTCAATATTCCTTATGTTTCTTTTTACTGTCGATGGTAATTGAAAAATCAATTCTCCAAAATTCATTTTTATTTCTAGTCTGACGCGACACTTGAACGCGTTTCGTAATAACTTATTACATTTCAAAGACTTTAGTTTACACACACACAACAATAACCTGCAAACACTAAACAGAGTTTTACTATGCTATCATTTAAACAGCTTTTGTCTTATATACTCGCATTTGGGTGATGTGATATGTTACAACAGTTCTGGATGAGGTGAACAAAACTTTCAACACAAGACAGAGCAAACTTTCAACACAAGTCAGAACACGGTGCAATGGGTATAGAATGGAAGTAACGGCAAAGGATCTATTGGCCCATATTTCTTGATGCTTCTATATTGGAGCGGAGTCTTGAAGTGGGTAGAATATAGTTGTGCATTAATTGGCTGTTGATTGCTGGTGTTGACTTCTTGATGTGTAGTGCCTCGCAGATATCAAGCCGCCTGCTATCGCTGTATCTATCGATGATTTCCGTGTTTTTTGTTAAGACCGTAGCATTACCTACGGCGTCAAGGATATCATCTATACGAGGTAAAGGGTAAGCATCCTTGATGGTCACGAGGTTCAGTTTCCTATAGTCTGTACATAATCGTACTTTACCGTGAGGTTTCGGCACCAAGATGCAGGGTGAGGCCCAGGGGGACTCACAAGGGGTGGCCAGCCCATGATCCAGGAGGTACTGTACCTCAGCACGCATAACTTCCTTTTTGTACGGGCTGATGCGGTAGAAAGGTTGACGAATCGGCCGGGTATCAGGAAGTAGTTGGATGTCGTGCTGAACCACATTACATTCCTGGGGATCATCGCTGAACAACTTCTGATGTTCTTTAACACTCTGATGAGAGGAGCACTGTTACAGTCCTGAAAATATTTAGGAGGATCTGTAAGAATTTCCGAGTTGGAAGGCACTGACTTAGAGTTAGTGCTTTCGGGAGGAGAAGCAGGGAAGGTCTCACTGTGGAGGTATGGATTTTGAAGAGTGGAGAGAGATACTAGCACAGTGGGGGTGTACCTTTATACTCCTTCAAAAGATTGACGTGGCACAACTGGGTCCTCCGCCGCCTATCTGGAGTCTCAAGAACGTAGTTGTGGTTGTTTCTGCACTCCTTGATGCGGTAAGGTCCTGAAAACTTATTTTGCAATGGAGAACCAGGGATCGGAAAATATGCTAAAACAAAGTCTCCTGCTTTAAATTTCCTGATTTTACTATGTTTGTCAAAATGAGTCTTCATCCTATCTTGAGCTTTTAATAAATTATCGTTGGCAAATTTATGTACTCTCTCTAGAATGTGCTTTAAGTTTTGAAGAAACTGGGGCACATACAGTGGGTCACTGAAGGTGGCATTACGTAGAGAGTCTTTAAAAGCTTTAAGAGGAGTACGGCACTTACGTCTGTAGAGCATCTCATAAGGAGACACTCCTAGAGACTCATTTGGGAGACTTCTGAAAATGCACATGATGATGTCAAGTTGTTTATCCCAGTCTTTCACAGTTTCATTGCAAAATTTCTTAAGGAGTGATTTTATAGTCTGGTGACTACGTTCAAGAGAACCCTGTGAAGCAGGATGATAGGGGCTGGACAATACCTGAGTGATGTTGAATTCTTCCAGAGTCTTCTTGAAGAGATCACTGGTGAAGTTGGTGCCACAGTCACTTTGAATCTCCCGAGGAAATCCATATTGTGTAAAGATCTCCAACAGTTGTTTCACCACAGTAGCAGCCGTAATGTTCTTTACAGGAACTGCTATGGGGAATCTGGTGGTTGGACACAGGATGGTTAGTATATAAGCGTTGCCAGAACTGGTCCGGGGTAAAGGACCAACACAGTCTATGATGAGTCTGTGAAAGGGTTCCGAAGGCACCGGGATAGGAATCAAAGGAGCCTTGGGAATAGAGATGTTAGGTTTTCCTGCCATCTGACATGTATGACACTGCTGTACATAAGAAAAGGGTTTTCCCAGATGGCGACATGGACTTCACCTTTCATGAAAGGACAGTCGAGGTGGACTCTGGCGAGTGGATACGGAGTGGTAGCAGTGAGGTCAGTGATAAGGACCGTCTCCCTGGTGTAGGTGATGTTAGGCACAGCCGATTTCAAAATTATAGACTGAAGAGCAGCTGTGCCCCTCAAGATCTTCAATTTGAAACGTCCCTCCGAATCTGTACTGTTGGTGGAGACAGTTCCAGGATACAGGTGTTTACTGAAGAGAGAAAGATCATTAACAGGAATACCAATATTCATCACAGGCTTACCGGACTTAGGAGGAGTCGGTTTGGGTTTAGGAGTTTCACTATAGCCTTTGTATTGGGCTTTTCCACATTTATCTATGGTATGTCCATAGAGCTTGCAATACTTACAATATAATTGAGAGCTTGCTTGGTTGGTACTCACTTTGTCATAATCGGACCAAGACTTCTTACTGGAAGATGTGTCGGCTGTTAACCTGTGTATAAGACTGTAGGTGTCAGCCGACTTCGCACATCTGATGAGGTCGGTTTCTTCTTTGTCTAAGTGAAGACGGATGGGAGCAGGAACACGTCAAAAGAATTCCTCGACTAGAATGAGGTTGACGAGTTCTGAGAATGTAGAAACATGTGCTGCTTCCAGCCATTTCATGAAATATCTTTTCTTAGTATTGGAAAATTCTAAATAGGTGGTGACACTTGCCTTTATATAATCACGGAATTTTCGTCTGTAGCTTTCGGTGGAGAGAAGGTAGGCGTCTAGAACGGCTTGCTTTAGGGTCTGGTAGTCATTCTCAGACGCTAAGGTACTGAGAGTAACCACAGCTCTACCAGTGAGATGCACTCTGAGAAGTATAGACCACTGATCTTCAGGCCAGCTAAGCTTTTTAGCTAGGGCCTTAAAAGTAGTAAAAAACGCATCTATCTCTGTCTCAACGAATGGTGGCATTTACTTGCCTGGGAGATGCTAAAGCTTGCTGGAGGACTGGCTGTTTGTTGGCGCCGAGTGAGGTGTGTAGTTTCGAAGTCGAGTTCTCTTCTACGGTATTCTAGACCATTATCAGCTTGCTTCTTATCGTGTTCACGTTGTATCTCCAGATCACGTTCTCTTAAGTCAACCTGCTCACGTTGTAGGGCAGCTTGGCGTTCTTTTAGAGCAGCCTCGCGTTCCTGTTCCTCTTTCTTTAGGGCAGCCTGTTCTTTCTGGAATTGTAGAGCTTCTTTTTGGTGTTCACGCTCTACTTTCGCTAGTTCAAACTTTAACTTTATAGCTGCCAGAGCATGCCGATCTGCAATGGAATAGTTTTCGCGAGAATCAGAGTCTATAATTCCATTATCAAAGAGGTGGTCAAGGATAAGGTTATGCAATTACTTTTGTTGACTCCATGGGGAACATCTAGTTGGTACTCATGTGCTAGAGTTTGTAATTCTGTGTCTTGGCACGAATTAAGTTCCCTAATTCATTTGCTGGATCACTACGAAATGCTGAGAGACGAAATATTTTGAAATATCAAACAGACATATAGAGAATATACTTGTGGTATTATAAGTGTCAGTAACAGGATGACGTGGCAACTGGTGACTATCCTGTGGGAATTCAATCGTTAATGTGAAAACAATTAACGTTAATATTAGATATTAAATGATTAAATAATCAAAACGCAGGGAAATCTTGTACCCGGTACTCAATATATGAGAATAAGGGCAAGAAAATCCTACTAAAATAAATGAAACTTGATAGTTTGAAGAGTGAAAGGTAGTCCAAAAACGTAGGGATATCTCGCCGGGTCTCTACAGGACGATACAAGGGGTTTCCTACTTAACTAGATGACACTTACAGAATTAGCGTTCTTTGTGCTCTGGAAAAAGAATTTCCCTACCTGGGTAAGTATCATAATCTCTGACCGACGCGTAGGGGTGCGAGTGTCAACTGGTGAGAAGAACTCCTGTTGAGGTCCCACTTCAACAGCGTTGTCCGTGCGAGAGGAACTATGGCCCTCTCTATCCTCCTTCGGTCGGATTGCAGAAGATAGGGTATGTGTCCCGAAGACAAACCAAAGTACCAGGGTACCAAAGGGGGTGATTTTTATTTATTGTTTTATTATTTTCTTATTATTATAACTTTTTTATATTATTATAAGGTTATTATTATATTATTATTTATTATTTTATTATTATATTATAGAGGTTATTATTATAACCATATACACTGAATATTATAGAAGTGGAATAACAAACGTCTCTACAGGGAGGAACATTCACTCCACTCCCGCCTCCTTGCTGTCGCCACACCACCCTCGTTATTTAGGATTATATATATGTCCTGTACGCCATATATATATATATATATATATATATATATATATATATATATATATATATATATATAACTGAAAATTCACACCCCTGAAGTGAGTCGAACCCATACTGCCAGGAGCACTCTGCTGGCGTACAGAACGCCTTAACAACTCGACAAACACGACGTCCTGTACGCCAGCAGAGTGCTCCAGGCAGTATGGATTCGAGTCACTTCTGGGGTGTGAGTTTTCAGTTGCATATAGTCCTGGGGACCATTCAGGCTTGTTCATATATATATATATATATATATATTATATATATATATATATATATTTTTTTTTTTTTTTTTACCTAGAAGGGGTACCACCTCTGGTGCAAGTGTAGGGACCCATAGCCTCGGAGAAGAAAATAAAGAGTACTCAGAGAAACCTTGTGGATATATATATATATATATATATATATATATATATATATATATATATATATATATATATATAAAGCCACCAGCGGGGTCCAGACAGACTTGACAAGGATCGTTCAAAAGTCAAGCACAAGTTCTCACTTCGGATATTATCATAGTTCTTAACTTATGAAGCCTTCAATGCTTTCCTTTGGAAGTGTGAAAGTTTGAGCATTATTTCTGATGGAGTTCCGATCGTGCAATTAAGTGAGAGTTTCGTGTCAAAGGAGTTGTTGAAGCTAAAATTTATATCATGAGATCAAAAGTCAGCCCAAAGGTGAGCTAGAGGCGTCAAGTGGAAAGAATCAGAGTAATCAAAACTGAAGTCTGAAGAACCATATACACTGAACTCTTACAAAAATAAAATGTGGAATTTGTCAAACACTCTCTCGTAAATACTTAAAGGTCAACACACAGAAAGCACACACGACCGCGTCCACACACACACACAATTAAACTCACGTCGCTGGAATACAGAAGAGTTAGGGGGGACATGATCACCACATACAAGATTGTCAGAGGGAATTGATAGGGTAGTTAAAGACAGACTATTTACCACAAGGGGCACACGCACTAGGTTACACAGGTGGAAATTGAGTGCTAAAATGAGCCACAGAGATATTAGAAAGAACTTTGTTAGTGTCAGAGTGGTTGACAAATGGAATGCATTAAGAAGTGATGTGGTGGAGGCAGACTCCATACACAGTTTCAAGTGTAGATATGATAAGAGCCCAGTAGGCTCAGGAGCCTGTACACCAGTTGATTGACAGTTGAGAGGCGGAACCAAAGAGCCAGAGTTAAATCCCTACAAGTACAAATAGGTGAGTACAAATATCTGAATACACGCACACACACGCACACACACAGTCGTCAGTCAGCCGTGGAGGAAGACACAAGGGTGGGGGACGTCGGTCCATGAGTTAGCGTAGAATCAAGGGCTGTCTAAGTGGCAAAGCGCCAAAACATAGTCTTGGTCCTAGGCAGTGTACAGCTACGCAGTGACAGTATCATAGTGAATTCTTAGACCGTTAAAAAATAAGAGACACAGAAGAACGAGTCTTGACAGTACAGTGCCACCAGCGAGGAGAGCAGCAGGACCACGTGGGAAGAACAACGCTGTGAGCAGTCGACCGAACCCCAATATCTACTCACCTAAGTTGGGCTTGGCCGAGGTGGTGTTGATGACCCTCTCTCTAGGTCATCAATAAGGTGTACAGATTGATTTGAAATATTAATTAATATACAACATAGTTTGGGAAAAATCAGAGTAATGAGGTTCACATCAATTTAGGTTCATTGTGGCTCAGAAGTAGGCAGTTGACACCTTGGTGGGAGTGACCCCACTACCTTCTCCCCCCCCCAAACACACACACACACAACCCAGCTCCTCCTGGGTGGAAGTTGTTGACATCATATGGGTCAAGTGCGCTCTTATGTATCAATACCCCCGCTCCACCCCACCATTTTTCCACCCCCCTCACACTGTCCAGAACACTCCTCCCCCTACCTCACTCTATCCCTCTCTCTCCCTCGCTCTCTTTCTCTCTTTCTCTCTCTCTCTCTCTCTCTCTCTCTCTCTCTCTCTCTCTCTCTCTCTCATAGGGAACAAACATGACAGGGAGACAAACTCAGAGACATATGCAGAGAGCAGTCGCAGGGAGACAGACGCAGGGAGACAAACATGGCAGGAACAAACTCAAAGGGAGGTGAGGGACAAGATGATTCGTTTAAGAAAACAATCGGCCGAATGTGTAGTCATATTATTGAAGAACTGAAGGTAATTAGGGAGAAAGTAACCAACTAACAGGATGAGCTGAAGGCAGCAAAGGAGGAAATAAAAAGCCTGCAAGAGAATCCTATTCAATACCAGACATGAACCTTCGCCCAGGGAGAAGATATGTTCCAGGAGAAGGGTCTTCTACAATACAACCCCCATTTGCAGATTTGTTTATAAAGAACTCTGAAGCTATTGCTGCAGTAAGGGAAGTTGCCATGAAAGTGGGTTCTTCTCAGGAAGCAGCTAGATGTACTAGCCAGCTGATAGAGCGAAAAAGAGCAGCATAGTAGGAATTAAGGAACAGGGGACCAGTCCAGTGGAGTAGAGAGACAAGGACAAAGATGAAGTTAAGAGATCCTTAAATGGGTAAAGATGGAGAGGGCAGACCAGAACACTGAAAAGGTTTTAAGATTTGGACAGTACAACAGGGACAGAGACCGATTGATAAAGGTGGTATTCACGAGCGCGAACACAAAAGAAGACCTGTTAGTAAGGAAGAGCACACTAGTAAATGTGCCGAAGTTCAAAACAGTATTCCTGCAGAGGAATATGGCATGGGAAGAGAGAATGAGGGCAGCAGCCGCAAGGACGGAGCACAGGGAGAAAGAAAGGAATCAGGGAACCACAACCCGAACCCAGTAATCCCAGAGGGAAGTGGGAACCCTCCACAACCAGTTCAACCGCCCCAGTGAGAGGGGCACCAGCCCCCCCCCACCCAACAGAAGCCCTACCTTCCCCAACTCCTGCCAATATCCTACTAAGTGCCCACATAAAGCACCCCTCTCCCCAGTCTCCCCTCTCCCCAGGACCTTCCTTCTTCCCCCCCCCAAGCCCTCCCTCCCCCCACCCCCAAAACCTCCTTCTACTCCACCCCACAAAGCCCCCCTTAGCCCTCCTTTCTCCCCCATGCCCTCCCTTCTCCCCCACCCCCAAGCTCTCCATTCTCCCACACCCCTAAGCCTTCCAGTCTCCACAACCTTCCTAAACCCTCCAGTCTCCCCAACCTCCCTAAGCCCTCCCTTCTCCCCCTTCCCCTAAGCTCCACATTCTCCCTCATCCCCCCCCCCAAGCCTTCCCTTCTTCTGTCCCCCACCAAGCCCCCTCCTCCTCTCCTGCCCCCAAGCACTCCCTTCTCCCCACACGCCCAAGCCGTCCCTCCCTCCACCACCCTCCCCATATCGGCTCCTCCTAGCCCTCACACACCCCAGATTCCCCAGGCCTTCCCAGCCTGGACCCTCCCTGTTTCCCTACTTCAGGAGAATCAACAGAAACTGAGGAAGGACAGAAGAGTGTCAGTTTACAGGTGATGTGCTCGAATGTAGATGAAATTACAAGCAAGGTAAGTGAACTAAGGAAAAGAGCACAAGAGGTGAACCCGGATGTAATTAGACTCACAGAAACAAAACTCTCAGGAATTATAATGAATGTGGTGTTTCCCCAGGATTACACAGTAAGGAAAGAGAGGAAAGGGAAGGAGGTGGAGTGGCCCTACTAATGAGAAAGGAATGGAATTTCAAGGAGACGGTTATCCCGGGCTGCGAGGGGTTCAGAGACTACATAACAGGCACCCCTGACGATGGGAGGATCAAGAGTAGTAGTATCAGTGATATATAACCCTCCACCAAACGACAGAAGACCCGGGCAAGAGTATGATAACAGCAGTTAACACTATAATTGAGAGGGCAGCTGCTGCTGCCTGCAGAATTCGATCCCACAAGCTCATCATGGGGGGACTTCAATCATGGAAAGATGAACTGGGAGAACAAGGAACCGCATGGAGATGAGGATACACAGAGAGCTAAACTATGAGAGGTGGCGACAGAAAACTTTTTAAGCTAGCATGTCAGGGAACCCACAAGAATGAGAGGCAATGATGAACCAGCGAGACTTGACCTAGTCTTCACTCTGAACGACTCCGAGATAAGGGAAATCGGTTTCGAGGCGCCAGTAGGAATGAGTGATCACAGTGTACTGCCGTTTGAGTATCTCGTCGAAGAAGGGTTAATGAACTCAAGGAAGGGAACTAAAAACAAATTGCTGGCATTACGAAAGGGAAACTATGAGGAGATAAGAAAAATTCCAAACAGATTTATACAGATGGGAGCTCATGAGAAACAGAGCTCGGGGGGGGGGGGAAGACTGGTCAAGACATGATGGACTACATCATGCAGAAGTGTAAGGAAACAACAGACACGTATGTCCCAGTCCAAAAGGAAAAAAAACGAAATATAGATGAAAAACAATGGTTTAATCAATGATGTAAGCTAGCAAAAACAATAAGTAAAAGGGCATGGAGAAACTATAGAAATAACAGGATAATTGAGAGCAGAGAGAGATACCAGAATACCAGGAATGAATATGTCAGGGTGAGAAGAGAGGCAGAAGGGCAATACGAAAATGTAATAGCAAGCAAGGCAAAGACTCAACCTAAATTACTGCACAGCCACATAAAGAGAATAACAACATTTAAAGAACAGGTAATTAAACTGAGGATAGGGACAGGCAGATTCACTATAAACGACAAGGAAATGTGCCAGGAACTGAATAAGAAATTCCAGGAGGTTTTCACATTAGAGCAAGGAGATGTTCCAGAGATAAGAGAGGGAATAGTTAACCAGGCACCATTAGAGGAGTAATGTTACGAGTGGGGATGTTAGGAAGCTCTTGCTAGAGTTGGATGTGACAAAGGCTATAGGCCCAGACAAAATCTCCCCTTGGATCCTAAAGGAAAGAGCAGAAGCACTGTGCCTAGTACTATACACTCTCCATAGTGTATAACAAATCACTGGTAATAGGGGGAACTGCAAAAATTTGGAAGATGGCTAGTGTAGTCCCGATTTGCAAGAATGGGGGATAGACAAAAGACACTGAACTACAGGCCAGTGTCCCTAACTTGCATACCATGCAACTTGATGGAGAAGATTGTGCGAAAAAGTCCTGTCTCACAGGATTAATTAAATTCTACGACCAGGCAACAAAAATCAGGCAAGAAAGAGAGGGGGTGAGTAGACTGCATATTTTTGGATTGCAAGAATGCCTATGACACAGTACCACACACTGTGTCTCCCGGAGGGCCGGTGGCTGAGTGGACAGCACGCTGAATACGTAATCCTGTGGTCTGGGATTCGATATCGGGCGCAGGCGAGAAACAATGGGCAAAATTTCTTTCACCCAGTTGCCCCTGTTACCTAGCAGTAAATTGGTACCTAGGAGTTAAGCAGCTGTTACGAGCTGCTTCCTGGTGTGTGTGTGAGAAAAAAGAAAAATTAGTTACCTTTCTTGTGGTTATCTTGAGATGATTTCGGGGCTTTAGTGTCCCCGCGACCCGGTCCTCGACCAGGCCTTTACCCCCAGGAAGCAGCCCGTGACAGCTGACTAACACCCAGGTACCTATTTTACTGCTAGGTAACAGGGGCATAGGGTGAAAGAAACTCTGCCCATTGTTTCTCGCCGTCGCCCGGGATCGAACCCGGAACCACAGGATCACAAGTCCAGCGTGCTGTCCGCTCGGCCGACCGGCTCCTTAGTAACAGTTGATTGATTGACGGTTGAGAGGCGGGCCGAAAGAGCAGAGTTCATCCCCTGCAGGCACAACTAGGAGACTACAACACAGTACCACACAAGAGGCTAGTGAAAAAGTTGGAGATGCAGGCTGGAGTGAAAGGGAAGGTACTCCATTGGATAAAGGAGTACCTAAGCAACAGAAAACAGCGAGTCACTGTGAGGGGTGAGGTCTCAGATTGGCGAGACGTCACCAGTGGAGTCCCGCAGTGTTCAGTCCTTGGACCAATACTGTTTCTGATACATGTAAATGATCTCCCAGAGGGTATAGAATCGTTCCTCTCACTGTTTGCTGGTGATGCAAAAATTATGAGGAGGATTAAGACGGAGGAAGATAGTATGAGGCTATAAGATGACCTAAACAGACTGAATGAATGGTCCAACAAATTAAAGTTCAACCCAAGTAAATGTAAGATATGGAAACTAGGCAGTGGAAACAGGAAGCCAAACACAGGATCCAGAATAGGAGATGAAGTCCTTCATAAAACGGACAGAGAGAAAGATGTAGGAGTTGACACCACACCAAACGTGTCCCCCGAAGCCCACATAAAAAGAGTAACATCTGCGTATGTAAGGCTGGCTAACATCAGAACTGCCTTCAGGAACCTGTGCAAGGAATCCTTCAGAACCTTGTATACAACATATGTAAGACCAATCCTGGAGTATGCAGCCCCAGCATAGAGCCTGTACCTTGTCAAGCACAAGACGAAACTGAAAAAAGATCAGAAGTATGCCATTAGGCTAGTCCTAGAACTAAGAGGCCTGAGTTACGAGGACAGGCTGCTTTAAATGCACCTCACGATACTGGAAGACAAAAGAGTAAGGGGAGACATGATCACTACCTACAAAATTCTCAGATTAATTGGCAGTGTAGATAAGGATAAACTGTTTAACACGGGTGATCTGCGAACAAGGGGACAAAGGTGGAAACTGAGTACCCAAATGAGCCTCAGGGACGTTAGAATTTTTTTTTTTTAGTGTCAGAGTAGTTAACAGGTGGAATGCATTAGGCAGTGATGTGATGGAGGCAGACTCCATACACAGCTTCAAATGTAGATATGATAGAGCCCAGTAGACTCAGGAATCTGTACATCTGTTGACTGACGGTTGAGAGGCGGAACCAAAGAGCCAGAGCTCAACCCCCGCAAGCACAACTAGGTGAGTACACACTCAGAAAATCTGGGAGGTTGATATTACAACAAACCTGTCTTCAGAAGCCCATATCAACAAACCTGTCTTCAGAAGCCCATATCAAAAGGATATCATCAGGGCACACGCTAGCTTGGCCAACTTACGAACTACCTTTTGAAACCTGTGTAAGGAATCATATACCACTGTTTATGATTGTACTATATTCCACTTGTATACCACTTATGCCAGACAAATCCTGGAGTATGCGGCTCCAGCCTGGAATTCATTCCTAGTTAAACACAAGACAAACCTTGGGAAGATTCAGAGGTATGCCACCAGTCTAGTCCTTATTTGAAAGGGACTAGAAAGTTAAAAAAAAAAAAATATAAAATAAAATATTTGAAAGTTTTCTTTCAAAGGTGGTGGAGGCCAAAATCGTCAGTAGTTACAAAACCTCATATGACAAGAGTGCTGGGAAGACGGGACACCGCCAGCGTACTTTTCATCATGTAACTATACTTAAGTAATTACACACACACACACACTGTATGTACACCGAAAAGTGTATTCAGTTTACCTGTACATATACACATTAAGAGTATACCTTACGCCTAAACTGTGTGCGGGAAATATTACATACAATTTTAGTTGCAAGTCTGAGGAGCGCGGTTATGGGGTGTTCATTGTTTCATAATTATGTGTGAGTGTCCTTTAATATTTCTTGGGTTCATATTATTCCTATTATCGTATTTGTTTTCACTATAGCAAGGTAATTTTGTTATGCAGATTGGCGACCTGAACAATGATTGTTTCGTATGCATATATTAAGATAGCTTTTCCTCGTCTCCGAGGCAGTGGGTACAGTTCAAATGATTTCATGTTGCTCCAGTAATTTCAATTCTCGACTGAATATATGCGAGTGATAAAGGATCTCTGTGTATTTTAATGGTTGGATATATTACTTGCCTCGTAAGGAGAATTGAGCTCCGGATAATATTCTGGAGAAGAGAGAACTCCGGGAATGATGTCAATGTGTACGTTGTATCCCTTGTGTTGAGTCCTGTCGCAATCCACCCTTTCATTGTCCTCTCCCGTGAGTCGTTTGCTCTGTTGTGTCCTCGTAATGTTGGGTCATATGCTTGGGTGTCCCATTGTTCGGGACAGCAAACCTGTTAGATTTAACAAAGTCCTCCCGGGGCCAAGGACGCACTTCTCCCATGGTCCATCATCCCACAATTCTCCCTTAGCTCCCAGGTGCATACGTTTACTACAAGGTGAATAGAGGCTTCAAGGTGCTAGGAAAAGTGACCAAATACAGTCGCGGTTGTTAACTTTCAAGTATTTCTCTGCTGGCTTCTTGAAAGCATTGCTGACAGACAACTGTGCATTCTGTTATGTACAGCTATCTGTACTGCTGTATATAATACAGGTAAGCTGTATATTATCTTATCCCATGGTAAACTGTATATTATCTTATTGCACGGTAAACTGTATATTATCTTATAGCACGGTAACCCTCATGTTGCTCGGGCAGACCTGTTTTAGACAACATTAATTTTGAGTTCCTTTTATTGCTTCAATGATAATTTCTGGGTGATTAAGTAGTTGCTAGGAAGAAGAGTTCCCTGCTCTGAACCCCTAATAGCATGGGATGTAAAGCAGTTTGTGTCCATAGAAAACAGATAAGCTGATGTCTAAGCATGATATCATTGATGTCATCAGCATGACATCAATGGTATGGGATGTGTTATGGTGTTCGGCCTGTATTCCCCTACTTCAGCATATAAGAGTCATATTTCCCTATCTGTACATATCTCGAAGAAGAAGCTTCAGTTGATTTTATAACACTTTGCAGGAAGCAAGATGCTGCAGTTAGAAGAAATTTCGATTTTAAGTTTATTTGAGCTGAGGCTAGGAGACGAGTTCCTCATTAATATGGTAGAGCAGCTCGCAAGAGATGAGAGCTTTCCCGCACGAGGTGAACCCTCAGTGCATGCTGGATACAGCGTCAGGTGTGGCGTGATTGGTCGGCGAAGGTGGCTAGGCCAGGTAGACCATTGGCATCGCGCCCCGGGCGAGACGTAGCATGACGTCAGGCTCCCCTGCACAGGAAGGTGGGAGATCTGAGTCACTCGCAATTAATGATCTTGCTGAGCGGAGGTATATTCTTCCAGAGAGTGTAAATTCTATCAGCTACTGTGTGCTAACGAAGAGGGAGGCCTGTCGACTCCCAAGGGAGTATGACGTAGAGCTGGATGGTGGAAGATGGCACCTAAGGCTTGGAGACGACAGCACTCTGGGTAACTTCGAGTGGTGGCCTTGGGGAGTTGTGTGTTTAACCCGCGGGCCGTGCACGACGGTGAAGCTGTGTCGAGAATATATGATAGCAGTCCTGGTCCGGGGCAGTTCAACAACTGCTTACATTGGAGAAGAATTACATTGCGACGAAGCTACATGTGAGGCGGTGGACCAGTACATGGAAGTGTGTTAGTCTGGATCGGCCAGGTGACATCAGTTTCCACCTAACACCTAGGGAAGAACACTTCGTGGAGTGAGCGGCGCCAAGGGAGGACTATATGCAACTGTCGGCGCCAAGTGAGGAGTCATTCACCTACAAGAAGACGTCCGTCTCAACGTCTCAGATCAGTGATGAGCTATGCTGCGCGCCTACGATCTACGAGTCTACGATCTATAAGGTCGTTATATTGCCTTCCTATTTATCCCTTTGTGTTAGGAAAGGTTTTACATTGAAATAAGGCGATAAACGAAAATTATGCGAAGAGTGACATCGGACATAAAGCAGTATTATTATTAATTGTTGCGTACGTTATTATGTTTTTGTGTATTGATTGAGTAGTGATTTAAAGGCTCTATATATTGAAGAGGTGTTATTATATATACTTATATTCACATGATAAAGTTTTAGTTAAGAGATAGGCTCATAACGGTCGATTTGGAAACAGTGAAGTGTTGCCAGATATTGTCATTAATTTCAAGAGTATTGCCATCGAAGTGATTTGGAAACATTTTTACAGACCAGTATAGTGTAGCCTATTGTGAGTAAACAAATTATATGTTACTACTGTGTTTCCTTCCTCCTCTTCATTTCTGTTATGTGTTGTGAGGTTTACTGTGCACCACACTATTGTTGATGAAGCACTAGACTGGGAGAGGTGACATCCCACAGTGTTGGAAGTATTACTTGACTGGCCGAATCAAGTTGGCAACCTTTTGAATAACCTTATGGACGGGCAACTCGATCTGGGTAAACCTTGAGTTTCCGTGTCCACAGACACCCCAGCAAGGAAACTAGGGAGTGGTTGAGTTACCTCACTCGCTGCGGGGTGCAATGTTGTCTACAGTGGGACGCCTGCTCCGCAGATCGACTGATGTGCTCCCCAGAGGTGAACAGTGGCACCTAGGGAAGGGAGTAAGGCTCTATCAGTGAGGAGCTCTAGAGCAGAGAATGCTGTGGCACTCCAGGGCGGACACAGTCGAGCGCTCTAGAGGAACATCGACTCCTCTTAAGGGAGAGTACGCCGGAGTGGAAATTGGTGATTGTGTCGGAATACCTATCTTGACGTTATCTTGAGATGATTTCGGGGCCTTTTTTTAGTGTCCCTGCGACCCGGTCCTCGACCAGGCCTCCACCCCCAGGAAGCAGCCCGTGACAGCTGACTAACACCCAGGTACCTATTTTACTGCTAGGTAACAGGGGCATAGGGTGAAAGAAACTCTGCCCATTGTTTCTCTCCGGCGCCTGGGATCGAACCCAGGACCACAGGATCACAAGTCAAGCGTGCTGTCCGCTCGGCCGACCGGCTCCCCTCAGTTGGGAGGTTGGGGGTTAATATGTCTTTAAGCATTTGCAATACCTAGTTGGGGGCCAAGAACCTTCATAGATGCTAGTTCGAGTGGTCTGTGGTTCTGTCATTGAATTTGCAACTCCTTATCGAACTTGAGCTGTGACTAGCTTCAGAGCCTCGTGGATAACTTGAGCTGTGACTAGCTTCAGAGCCTCGTGGATAACTTGAGCTGTGACTAGCTTCAGAGCCTCGTGGATAACTTGAGCTGTGACTAGCTTCAGAGCCTCGTGGATATGATATAAATCTAATTTATTTTCAGTAAGAATTTTGCACAACAGCTGGTGTATGTTACATTACATTTGTGGTATTTTAATTTTTCTGACTTCCTAAAATAAGGATCTAACTACTAACATAACAGTAAACTTAGCTGGCTACAGTGACAGTTTTTATATCCACTGGCCTTTAGGAAACTGTTGCTGTCTTCGTGGGGTTGTGAACTGTATCTATGAGTTTCCTAGGTGGCTCAGTCTCAGGGTGATCCAAAAGGAATAATGCTGCTTTCATTTACTTGTCGAATGAAAATCACTACTTTACCACTTGGTAAAAAAAGAATATGTATAATGCAGCTAGCACTGATACAGTTACAAATTATTTTAGCCTATCCTATTGATCTATCTTGCCACATATGTATTATATTATAAACAATGACAAAATTATTTAATTCTTTATTATTATGAAGTTATCTATTGCAAATGTATACTTTAATATGTCTTTAAGCATTTGCAATATATCAAATATTTGTTAAATATTGATTAACATAGTATATTTTTATTTTAGTGGCAAGAAATTTACTTACTGAGGTGGGCTCGTAAGCCCATGGTATAACTGCACCTGCAATAAATGGGGTTAGTGGCACAAAGATATTGGATCCAATCTCTATTATTACACCACCAACCTCCATTATTTTATAATATGCAGGTACGAAGCTCAGTCTTATTTTGCTTAGCCCTGTTGTTGGGTCAGAGCGTGTAGTGATGTATACTACCGATGTCCGATGTTGAAGGAGTGTTGTAATGGCGTCAGTTGGACTCCATAGGTTCTTGTCTTCAGTCGTCAGGTGTGGCCCACACTCCAATCACAACTTCTTTATCTTTCATGCACCTATCCTTTTTTAAACCGTGTGTGAACATTTAAATCATTTTTATTTGTAGTTTACACCACTAAACAAAGGTCTACGGTAATAAAACGGCTAAAATTAAGCATGTACGAACTTGGTGTGTCTCTATAAGGTGGATGATTGTTGTTTACTGTGTGTGTGAGGGAGTGTGGCATGTTGTGGCGTCGGTGTGACCTCACACTCCTCTCACAGTTTATGGCGAGAGACAGACTTGTATAACTTTAAACAATGTCTTCATCTTGATACACATTTAAGTGCAGTTTACATTACCATTCAGGTCCATGGATGTATAACAGTTTAGCTAACCTGTCCTTGGCCATTTGCCCGTGTGGCCGAATATGGACGTAATTTGAAAATGAAAAAAAAAATGAAAATAAATTTGGGATTTTTTTTTTCAACAACAGTAAGTTAAGGGTCCTCTGGTAGGTTAGGAAGGCAGGAAATTCTCATAAAGTTTCAAAACGGTATGAAAAACATTAATGGCAAGTTTCCTTTTCTAAGCTTCCCGAGTAAGCCTCAGCCATGCGGGCACTCCACGATGCAGTCTGGCAGTCGATGCCAGACTGCATCGTGGAGTGCCCTTGTGAGGTGGAGGAGCAATGTTTACTGTCGCGACAGCGTCTGGACACTCATGCGATCCACCCACTAGGGTGGGTTATAGTTACCTTATCTGTTTTAAAGATCGATTTATACAATCGTTAACCAAACGTATTTGATTAAACAATGATTTATTGAGCATATGCATTTATTTTGGAGAATTACTATAATATGCTTATTGCTATTAGATGTAATTACATATCATGGAATGGATCCATTAATGATGCCTCACTGGGATGGTGTACACAAAATGGTCGAAATATGCTGACTTGACATTCTCTCTGTCTCGAGAGAGCTTGGTTTGTTCTATAACTAGCCATGCTTGATGCATGTCCTTTCATAGACCATGTTACTCAGACATGTTATGCTATAATTTTGGTGAAGATTTTCCACAACATTTATCGAAATTTAGCTATACGAATCAGGTCTCGTATCATCTGTATGTGATTGTGTATGTGATAAGGACCAACAGGTCCTGGTGCAGCCACTTGAGTGAATATTCCAGGAGGATCTGGTACAGTCACCTAATCGAATAATCTAAATTGCCCACTGGGTATCTGACCGCAATTGGTCATCGGCACGAATACCCTCCTGAGGTCAGACCCTCATGCGACCTTCTGCGTGAATATACCCGCACATTTTCACCCCAAGGGGGTCATCAGGTACCATTATAAATCATATACAGAAACAAATCACACATAACGTGATATGTCGCCGAGAAAATAATTCGGTATTTTGCAGGGGGATTTGAACTCTCTAACCGGGTACTCCCAAGATGGGCACCTTACCCCGTGAACCACGACAAGGTATAAGCTATACAACAAGGCATTCCAATGAATCCTCAGGAAGTCTGAAGACCCCTTCTGAATACAGTGCAGGTTTTACACGTAAACCCGCCCATGCACTCTGGTATAGGTCATGGGAGCGGCTTGGCAGTACTCAGATCGAGGGTTCGAATCCTCCTCATTGCTCCAATTGATTTTCTTATTATAAATCATGATGTGGCCAGGTTGACTAATTTCTCTAGAGATGGTTCTGAATGAATAACTCATCAGAGCCTGATGGGGACGTGAGGGGTAAATAACACTCACAAGTGTGTGCATTGGCTGTGGCTGTCTTAACCAGTGAGGTTGTGAGGTATGAGGTTGGGAGTTGCAAGCTACTTCATTACTTCATAATGTTCACTAATCTTCCGTAAGTCGTCGATATTGCTTCCTCTCGTCTTCCATTTTTATCGGCAATTCAATATGCAAATTCTGAAACTCTGTATTTACAAATGTACATACACACTCCCATATATACGCGCACACACACACACACACACACACACACACACACACACACACACACACACACACACACACACACACTGCTGATTTATGCCTATGATAGAGCCTATTAGGCTCAGGAAACTGTACACCTGTTGATTGACGGTTGAGAGGCGGGACCAAAGAGCCAGAGCTCAACCCCCGCAAGCACAACTAGGTGAGTACAACTAGGTGAGTACACACACACACACACACACTGGTCACTGCACTAGGAGAGGGGGCAGTAAACCACGCTTGGAAGGGTTCGAAATTACGAAAGATGAGGTCAAGAGACACCTGTTAGATCGGGATGTGAGAAAGGCTGTTGGTCCAGACGGGATATCACCATGGGTATTGAAAGAGTGTGCAGAGACACTCTGCTTGCCACTCTCCATAGTGTATAGTAGGTTACTGAGACGGGAGACCTACCAGAAATATGGAAGGCGGCTAATGTGATCCCAATATACAAGAAGGGTGACAGACAAGAGGCACTGAACTACAGGCCAGTGTCCTTAACTTATATACCATGCAAAGTGAAGGAGAAGATCGTGAGAAAAAATCTAGTAACACATCTGGAGAGAAGGGACTTCGTGACAAATCGTCAACATGGGTTCAGGGAGGGTAAATCTTGCCTTACTGGCTTAATAGAATTCTACGATCAGGTGACAAAGATTAAGCAAGAAAGAGAAGGCTGGGCAGACTGCATTTTTTTACTGTCGGAAAGCCTTTGATACAGTCCCCCATAAGAGGCTGGTACATAAGCTGGAGAGACAGGCCGGAATAACTGGTAAAGTGCTCCAGTGGATGAGGGAATACCTAAGCAATAGGAAGCAAAGAGTTACAGTGAGAAGTGAGACCTCAGATTGGCGTGAAGTCACCAGTGGAGTCCCACAGGGCTCTGTACTCGGTCCTATCCTGTTTCTGATATACGTGAACGATCTCCCGGAGGGTACAGACTCATTCCTCTCAAAGTTTGCTGACGATGCCAAAATTATGAGAAGGATTAAGACAGAGGAGGACTGCTTGAGGCTTCAAGAAGACCTAGCCAAACTAAAGGAATGGTCGATCAAATGGATGTTAGAGTTTAACCAAAGCAATGTAATGTAATGAAGATAGCTGGGGGTTGATATCACGCCAGACCTGTCCCCTGAAGCCCATATCAAGAGGATAACATCAGCAGCATATGCCAGGTTGGCTAACATAAGAACGGCATTCAGACACTTGTGCAAGGAATCATTGAGAACTTTGTATGCCACCTATGTCAGACCAATCCTGGAGTATGCAGCCCCAGTATGGAGTCCATATCTAGTCAAGCATAAGACCAAACTGGAAAAAGTTCAAAGGTTTGCCACCAGACTAGTACCCGAGCTGAGAGGTATGAGCTACGAGGAGAGACTACGGGAATTAAACCTCACGTCGCTAGAAGACAGAAGAGTTAGGGGGGATATGATCACCACGTACAAGATTCTCAGAGGAATTGACAGGGTAGATAAAGACGGGCTATTTAACACAAGGGTACACGCACAAGGGACACAGGTGGAAACTGAGTGCCCAAATGAGCCACAGAGATATTAGAAAGAATTTTTTAGTGTCAGGGTAGTTGACAAATGGAATGCATTAGGCAGTGATGTGGTGGAGGCTGACTTCATACACAGTTTCAAGTGCAGATATGATAGAGCCCAATAGGCTCAGGAACCTGTACACCAGTTGATTGACAGTTGAGAGGCGGGACCAAAGAGCCAGAGCTCAACCCGCCCAAGCACAACTAGGTGAGTACTCACATATACACACACTCAAAAAACTTGCTCATATACTCGTGTATAAAGTCTCATGAATCCAATATTATTTGCTCGGCAACATCTTTGTATTCATCGCATGAAACATGAATGGAGGGGGCGATATGAATACAGTGATATTTTCACTGTATTCACAAAAATAAATTATATAGAATATTGAACTGTAAATGTAAACGATTCATATAAAATAAAATATATTTTGAGTCCATATTTTCATTTACAAATAAACATTTGAAATTTATTTGATGTGTACTTCCGTCCGTGGAAGTTTAACACACCTCTGTTCATTCCCTGTCGGTTCAACACACATCCCAACTGCCCCCTCCCCCCCCCCGACAAATGTGTCAGAGAAGAGGAACAATAACAACTTCTGGAGAGACAGGTCGAATGCCCCCCACCCCCACGCCCCCCTCCTCTGACACACGAGGGTCTGTTGCTTCAATAATTGCTCTCTGACCCCCCAAGTCAGAGGGTAAAAATACAACTTGATAATCATTCAGTGATACCACGTACTGGGAACAGAATGATCAATCATCCCTGGCGGATATGAGAGAACGAGGTCAATATTGCCAAGGGTGGCGGGGGGGGGGGGAGGGAGGGTGACACTGCAGAACGGTAAACTAATATTTTTAATATTTTTACGCCATCTCCCATATTTTTTCCTATGCAATCAAATTTGCGACAAGCGTGGAGCTTCCTAACTCGTAACTACACACCTCTCGCCCTCCCTAACAATGCAACCAGCTCATGCTCGTGCATAGTATGTCATATAGAAAATGTTATATTACATCGTTAAGGGAGAAATCTGGGCATAAATTCCCGCGATATGCCACACTCACACACACACTGCTAATGGGCCGGTGAATAGAGAGCTCAGACCCGGCTGTTATTTACATATGCATAATTACTGCGAATGTAGGATTTATTAAATCGCCAAGTTTAGCACGCCGGTGGAAGCGCTGTTTTGAGCGTCAACCCGCAATACACAGTTTGCGGGAATATTCTGCAAAATGCGTTAGTTGTTCCTGGAAATGGTCTGGGCCCTTCGCTGCAAGGTGGAAAATAGTTCGTAATATTATGCTTTCTAAAGACCTTTTGAACCGGCATGCTGTGCGTGGTTCAGGATGATTCATATATTCAGACCCAAAACTAACGCGCCACAAACACAATACGCGGACCATAGCCTCAGACCCACAACTAACGAGCCACAACCACAACACATGGACCATAGCCTCAGACCCACAACTAACGAGCCACAACCACAACACATGGACCATAGCCACAGACCCTCAACTAACGAGCCACAACCACAACACATGGACCATAGCATCGTGCCAAGGGATGAGCTCATATCACATTAACGCCGAGGAGCGCGTTCGTCTGAGGTTCCTCTCTCAGTTAATAAAAGTTAACGCATTCCCAAGTGGTTAATTGTTCCCCCGGCTGATAGCGAGAAGCGGCCGGCTGGGGCGCTCTAGTCCCTCCATACATAATGTTTGCGTCCACCAGCCGGCCTGGTCCACCAGCCGGCCTGGTCCACCAGCCGGCCTGGTCCACCAGCCGGCCTGGTCCACCAGCCGGCCTGGTCCACCAGCCGGCCTGGTCCACCAGCCGGCCTGGTCCACCAGCCGGCCCGTCCACCAGCCGGCCTGGTCCACCAGCCGGCCTGGTCCACCAGCCGGCCTGGTCCACCAGCCGGCCCGGTCCACCAGGCTGCCGCCTGCGTCTCTGATAACATCAGGACTAATTGTAGTTTTCTGGGGTAATTTGCTGTGTCACTGTTATCGTAGTCAATATAGTAGGAAAAGAAGGAGGAGGAGGAGGAGGAGGATAAGAAAAAGGAGTAGAACAGGGCGATACATAACCCATGTGCAGGCGAGGAGTCACAATAACGTGGCTGAAATATGCTGACCAGACCACACACTATAAAATGAAGGAACGACGACGTTTCGGTCCGTCCTGGACCATTCTCAAGACGATTGTAGAATGGTCCAGGACGGACCGAAACGTCGTCGTCCCTTCACTTTCTAGTGTGTGTTTTGGTCAATATATAACCATCATATATCATTAAATCAAATTTTTCGTTTTCTGAGGCCTAATATATAGTACATTTATGTGCTAGACTAACCCTAGGAATATTGAAGTTTGAATTTAGCTTTATTTTTTTTGGACTATAAGATGAATAGTACCAAATTCTACCTTCTAATTGTCCGTTACGTCAATATATAGTACGATGGTCCTCATCGTTACCAATAGTACTGTTTAAACAGGACAATTGGCTGACTTATTTTTATGTCTGCTATATGTGCTATATAAGCTTTGAATAAGAAAGGGAATAATAATTAAATAAAATTATTTGTCAGACCGTGTTTACGATTTGAGAAGCAAATAATTAATGTTATTTTTTGGGGATCCAACCAGAAGCGTTCAGAAGGCAGGGCCAAACAACGATATAGTGATAGCAAATGTGGTGTATGCTGGACACGCTATCTTGAGATGATTTCGGGGCTTTAGTGTCCCCGCGGCCCGGTCCTCGACCAGGCCTCCACCCCCAGGAAGCAGCCTGTGACAGCTGACTAACACCCAGTTACCTATTTTACTGCTAGGTAACAGGGGCATAGGGTGAAAGAAACTCTACCCATTGTTTCTCACCGGCGCCCGGGATCGAACCCGGAACCAAAGGATCACAAGTCCAGCGTGCTGTCCGCTCGGCCGACCGGCTCCCCTATCGCTTATCCCCTAACGCTTATCAATTCTTCTTGAGAAGTTTCGTAAACCTTACTCAGGGGTACCTGGAGCCATCCTATAGGGTTCTATGAAACTTTCTCGGGGGTTCCAGGTGCATTCATCAAGGGGTTACAAAATATGCAATAGAAAATCAAATAACAAATATAGCAGTTTGTCTCCCTCTATTAAAAAAATATTAAAGTGTTTCCGCATTGGTTAAAAATTGAAAATTTATTTTGGTCAATGACTGCCAGGGTATTGTAACCTTCCACCAGGGCACTAAACCCCAGCACCAGGGGCACTAAACCCCAGCACCAGGGGCAATATACCCCAGAACCAGGGACACTGTACCCCACCACCAGGGTCAATATACCCCAGCACCAAGGGCACTATACCCAACCACAAGGGGCACTATACCCCACCACCAGGGGCACTATACCCCACCACCAGGGGCACTATACCCCACCACCAGGGTCACTATACCCCCACCACCAGGGTCACTATACCCCACCACCAGGGGCACTATACCCCAACCAACAGGGGCACTATACCCCAGCACCAGGGGCACTATACCCCAGCACCAGGGGCACTATACCCCACCACCAGGGGCACTATACCCCAGCACCAAGGTCACTATACCCCCACCACAAGGGCACTATACCCCACCACCAGGGGCACTATACCCCACCACCAGGGTCAATATACCCCAGCACCAAGGGCACTATACCCAACCACAAGGGGCACTATACCCCACCACCAGGGGCACTATACCCACCACCAGGGACACTATACCCCACCACCATGGGCACTATACCCCACCACCAGGGCACTATACCCCACCACCAGGGGCACTATACCCCAACCAACAGGGGCACTATACCCCAGCACCAGGGGCACTATACCCCAGCACCAGGGCACTATACCCCACCACCAGGGGCACTATACCCCAGCACCAGGGACACTATACCCCAGCACCAGGGACACTATACCCCAGCACCAGGGACACTATACCCCAGCACCAGGGACACTATACCCCAGCACCAGGGGCACTATACCCCACCACCAGGGGCACTATACCCCAGCACCAGGGGCAATATACCCCAGCACCAGGGACACTATACCCAGCACCAGGGGCACTATACCCCAGCACCAGGGACACTATACCCAGCACCAGGGACACTATACCCCAGCACCAGGGACACTATACCCCAGCACCAGGGACACTATACCCCAGCACCAGGGGCACTATACCCCAGCACCAGGGACACTATACCCAGCACCAGGGACACTATACCCCAGCACCAGGGACACTATACCCCAGCACCAGGGACACTATACCCCAGCACCAGGGGCACTATACCCCAGCACCAGGGGCACTATACCCCAGCACCAGGACACTATACCCCAGCACCAGGGACACTATACCCCAGCACCAGGGACACTATACCCCACCACCAGCGGCACTATACCCCAGCACCAGGGACACTATACCCCACCACCAGGGGCACTATACCCCACCACCAGGGGCACTATACCCCAGCACCAGGGGCAATATACCCCAGCACCAGGGGCACTATACCCCAGCACCAGGGGCACTATACCCCAGCACCAGGGGCACTATACCCCACCACCAGGGGCACTATACCCCACCACCAGGGGCACTATACCCCACACCAGGGGCACTATACCCCACCACCAGGGGCACTATACCCCACCACCAGGGGCACTATACCCCCACCACCAGGGGCACTATACCCCACCACCAGGGGCACTATACCCAACCACCAAGGGCACTATACCCTAGCACCAGGGGCACTATACCCCAGCACCAGGGGCACTATACCCCAGCACCAGGGGCAATATACCCCACCACCAAGAGCACTATACCCCAGCACCAGGGGCACTATACCCCAACCAACAGGGCACTATACCCCAGCACCAGGGGCACTATACCCCAGCACCAGGGGCACTATACCCCAGCACCAGGGGCACTATACCCCAGCACCAGGGGCACTATACCCCAGCACCAGGGGCACTATACCCCAGCACCAGGGGCACTATACCCCAACCAACAGGGGCACTATACCCCAGCACCAGGGGCACTATACCCCAGCACCAGGGGCACTATACCCCAGCACCAGGGGCACTATACCCCAGCACCAGGGGCACTATACCCCAGCACCAGGGGCACTATACCCCAGCACCAGGGGCACTATACCCCAGCACCAGGGGCACTATACCCCAGCACCAGGGGCACTATACCCCAACCAACAGGGGCACTATACCCCAGCACCAGGGGCACTATACCCCAGCACCAGGGGCACTATACCCCAGCACCAGGGGCACTATACCCCAGCACCAGGGGCACTATACCCCAGCACCAGGGGCACTATATCCCAGCACCAGGGGCACTATACCCCAGCACCAGGGGCACTATACCCCAACCAACAGGGGCACACATGGCTGTATTTGTCGTCTCATTATAGCAGTTAAAAATATAATTCTAATTCACTTCTCTTGTTAATAGAGAGAACATGTGCCAAGGGTCACAGTGACGCAGCAGTAGTGACGCAACTACTGTGACGCAGCAGTATTGACATAACGACAGTGACACGAGAGTTGTGGTCTGATGTTAAGTCAGTATGACTTCAGGGACCAACCCAAGCAACCCGCCAAACCTATCGAGTCTCATAGAAAACGGGAATATTTTTGAGGCTTTGGTTCTGTTAATAGGTTAGTTACGATGACGTAAAGAACACAACTAATTTGTGTTCAGGTTCCAATTTTCGGCTTCGCAACCAATTTTGGCTTACAGGTTAGAGAAGACGAGAGAAAATGTCAGCACTGTGGACAAAGGCCAGATTGACCACTGGAACATTATCTAACAGTGTCACAGTGGCAAACCTAATAAGATTTCAAGTAACATATGGGCGCCTAGAGTAAATGTGCACTTATGTTTCTAAAGGTTTTGGGTGAGGAATTCATTAGGCAAACTAGAGATTCAAGAGCAGCCAGTTTCCTGCTCCAGCGCCTCAGTGTCACAATCCAGAGAGGAAATGCTTGCTGTATCTTGGGCACGCACCCTACTTCCGAAGAGCTGGAAGGGGATTTCGAACAAAGATTGTTATATGTGTGTGTTTTCTGTAAACTGTAACACAATTGTAACGAGAATCTGGAATAGAGCACTAACTATTCTGGCAGGTCTTAGGCCAATCGCCTATTAATAAAAATAAAGAAAACAAAGTAAACAAAAACTGCTTGTTACCTCTACGGTGTGAGAACTGCGGGTAAAAACCAAGGAGAATAAAAACTTTAAACATTTAATATAATTAAAAATGACTAATTTTACTCAAAAAATGACGGTTAACAATTAATGAAAACAAAACCCCTTATCCGCTTGGCTTACACACAATAAAAAGATAAAGAGACTAGAAGTCGGTGAGATATAATGAGCAGAGCGGTAGTTAGCTGGTGGCGTCTGGTCATCCGGCGAGACAGAAGGTGCAGATGTCTCGGGTACTGTTGGGTGGAGGGGGGAGGTGTTGTTTCTAGACAATACGGTTTGGGCACGTTTTGTTGTTGATGTTGAATGCTTATATAGAAGCATACTGATACAGGATCCAGTAAGTTCAGCAGAACTTACTGGATCACAAACCAGGCACAAACAAGGGTTTTACGCAACTCCCCCCATGCACTCGAGCTATGTCAATAGGCCATTCTCCCTCTTCGCCCTTACTTCATTACACACAGAAGTCACAATTTCGTGATTAACCTAACCTATCTTAACCTACCTACCTAACCTAACCTAACCTACCTACCCTAACCTATCTTAACCTAACCTAAACTAACATAACTAAGTCATAATTATGTTCTTAATATAACAAAAAATAATTCAAATAATCATAATTATAATTTCTGTATGTAATGAAGTAAGGGCGAAGAGGGAGAACGGCCTATTGACATAGCTCGAGTACATGGGAGAGTTGTGTAAAACCTGGTTTGTGCCTCGGAGAGGCTGCAGGATCCAGTAGTTCAGTAGAACTTCGGTTTCAACTCCTTTTGACCATGACGTAGCTCAGACGATTAAGGCAGCGTCTGGGATGCTCTCGGACGCAGGTTCGAATCCTCGTCACGGCCCTTGTGGACTTGTTCATTTGATGTATCACGTAATTGTGATTTCTGTATATATATATATATATATATATATATATATATATATATATATATATATATATATATATATATATATATATATATATATACATACATACACATATATATATATATTATATATATATATATATATATATATATATATATATATATATATATATATATGTCGTACCTT